>CM062293.1:317569259-318051050 GCA_031216915.1 Pictodentalium vernedei | reverse complement strand
CCCCCCCCCCCCACCCCTCCCGGCACTAAAAATACACATACCTACACACCATAACGGCACTCCAGTGAACTTCGTGACAACATGTATGCTCCGGAATGAAAGTGACCTGCTACAAGCTGCAATACCTCCCCCCCCCCCCACCACCCCCACTCTTCTGGAAAAAAAACATTTTGTTCGGGCAGTTCCATATTTTTTCAGGGCATGTTAGGGATGACAAAATTATGAAAACTCCTCGAAAAACTCGATTTTCGCAATGCAACCTTTACCAAATGGAACTTTTCGACCAAATATTCATCCAGGTACACCCCAAAAAGTTACCGATTACCTCCTCAATTGTAATGTCGAAAAGGCAACTAGTGATTGGATCTCTAAGAATCGGTCTCAGACCATCACATTTTTCTAAATTTACCCGGGAGGCCCATCGGGACCCCCATCAGCCTATGTGTGTGTGTGTGTGTATGTGGGGGGGGGGGGGGGGGGGGGAGGGGGGGAGGGCATTCTCCTATACCTACCTCAGCATAACACACGCGGCCTGGATGATGCCTGGAGAATCATGTCACAAAGCCAAATGTTCTGGCCTACCCCACAAAAAAAAAAAAATGGCCCACACGCCTATGACTACAAGCAAGCGATCAAATTATGTCAACAAGATTATTTGCCCACAAAAGTTAACGACAGACCAAGAATGTAATCGGTATGTACTATCCAGTGGTATTACGAACTGTTTCCATTCTTGATCTGTAGTTTCCGATTGTAGGACTAATCTGAGACTCAATGTATATTGACACTCAGTCAAATTTTCCTGACAATTTCGTATGCGTGGAATTTCCCACCCAGTGGATGTTTTCAAATCCACCACGATCTGTGTGCCAGGTCTGCAAGAGGTACATGTAACCAGGCAATGGAAAGCTAAATATCTATAAAGGTCATCTATGGTGGCAGGGGTCGGTGTCGGATTTAACATGTTGGGGCAACTGCGCTGGGAGCGAAAGTGTAATTTCTCAGACTTCTCACAAATGTATCATGTGTTCACTTTGACGACTGTGAAATACACTTTGTCCTTTTGAAAAAGGGGCGTTTCAAATGTTACTGATGAATAAATACATGAAAACCACTTGCATTGTTCTTTTTCTGTCATTTGAAAACACTTCCCTTCAACCAATTTAACTTGATAAATGCATGTGATCTGAATATCGATTCACTGCAAAACCTCCACCTCTGATGAGCGGACATAATAATAGACCTACGGACTTCACAGTTGCTGAGTAAAAGCTGGGAACACATAAAAAATAATATTTGATAATTTTTTTGGTCGAACCTCTAGGCCTACCTACATTTGTAATAAGAAGGAACTCGGGGGTGAAGAGGTTTGATCCCCCCAAAATGTTATCAAAATGTAAATTTTCCCGAGTTTTCCACTTGGGGTCGAGCATGTGGCTGACTTGTGCTGTTCGGGTGAATATTTGAATATTTTTTTTTGCTGTGAACACAGAGACAATAACAATGACAGAAACGGCTCATGTCCAGATAATTCGGGAAAGTAAAAAGCTACCTTACCGTCATCAGTACGCACAAAAAGCCTGAATTATTTTTTCCCAACGAATCGAAAAGCCCTGGCAAAATTATAGTGGGGGGGGGGGGGGGGGGGGGGGGGGTCGCTAGGCTCTCCCTTTGTGTTGCGCTTGGAGTTGTGTTATTTTTTCTTATGGGTATGGAAATAACCCTGTTACGTGTGATTCACACGAAAGATAATCTTTTTTTTGGGGGGGGGGGGGGGGGGGGTTCAGGTCAATCGGAAATTTTTTAAGGGAGAAGTCACATTTCAACTCCATGTTTTGCCTCACTGCATTTTCATAATTTCTTTCATCTATAATGTTACGAGGCATACTGTCTCGTTTTTTACTCTCATCACTGGTTTGGCGGAATACCAATGCCTTTTTTATCTTATGCATTTTCGTTACAGCATGTCAAATTCTGGGCCGACACCATGAACTTGTCTCCGAACTTCAAAGCTGCAATTCAAACTAAACGAAGTAAACGTTCAAAAAATGATTTTTCTGACCAACGGCTGCGGTTTCCCACTCCGGTTGCAAACAATCCGCAAACGCATTTATCGGTTTTATATTTTTTCGTAAACGTTACTCGCATTTATATTTTCATTTATGACTGCAATTAAAACCGCGAAATAATTGCAGTTTTGCTACAACTACTTCCAACTCGTAGTGTAGGATATGAGGTTAACCACTCGTAAAACCCTTATTCTACAAATGGTTTAAATCTGATTACCAGCCCAAGTACCTATTTGTTTTATGTATAGCATGCTCTTAATAAATAATTGACTTTGTCACCTAAAATGAAGAAAAAATAAAACGTTCTATCGCAAATGCAGGTTTTTTTTTTTTTTACATCTGTGCCGTTAGGCAGTACTACCAGCTGCATGTGAATGCTTGATTGACAGCTACACACATTGTCAAAGTTGATTGAATTTACCTTGCTTTTTCAGTCAAATAATTATCAACAATCTTCAATTTTATTTTAAATATTTAATTGTAGGTATTTTACACTTAATAAGTCATTTCACGTAGTAGATAGTACCGCAAAACATCATAATTTGAATGTTTGAATGAAACATCGCAAAGTGTGAATGTTCAATTATCGAAGTCGGCAAATTGCGTCATGTCAAATTGGATGAACTTTTTTTTTAACTGCAGTAGAAGCTTTACACCGGTAGTGGGGTTAAAAGCTAAAACTTAACATACAGGCTTTTCACAGGTAGTAACATAAGCTAGCATGGTAAAAAACTGCTTATGCGAGCATTAAAAATCAATGCAACCAAACCACTGGGCATATCTATTACCATCAAAAATACAACACTTCATAAGAGGAACCAAACAAGCAGTGGAGAACAAACTACAGGGTACATATTGCCCCACACTCAATTACAGACTAATTAATCTTCATAATCAGAGAGCATTGTGGCTCAGTAGTAGACTGTTGGACTTCTATGTTAGAGATCCCGAGTTCAATCCCCGCCCGGGACAACCCACTTTGTGTCCTTGGCAGGGCACTTTATTCCGGTTGCCTACATGGGGGCACGATGACACTGTGTATTAAGCCATACTGCACGTCGATGGTTGCACATGTCTTCAACTGCTGTAACCCTGCATGAGTGGAGCTTGAACTGAGTTAGAATGTTGAGGAGCTGACAGTTGCTCATCGATGCTCGGTGGTTCTATCTGGGTACTCTGGCTTCCTCCACCCATAAAACTGTCACGGTCATGATTAGCCATTGTGCATAAGCATGTGACCTTAAACACCAATGAATAAATAATCTTTATAATCAAATGAAACTAAAGACGGAAATGACAGCCCGACTGATTCTCGAACTAATACAAGACATTTTGGAGTAGAATTCACAGACCAAATTTGGTAAAAATGAAATGTTTGTTCAAGATACCGCGCTTACATTGCGACACAGTCAGCCAGACAGTTGCCTGGATGCACACTGACCATCATCAAAATATACATCAAATTGTTGACAGAACTCAACCAAAAATTGCAACTTATACACTGGCCAGGCAGGACAGTACATACATGCTGCCAAGACCATAATTGTGATGCTCAATGGAGGGGAGCAACAACCCCAGTTGGTACTGCTTGGGGGTAACAAACTATGTCAATAAATCCATGAAAACCCAAATGTCTGTATGAAACCAGTTATCAAACAATACTTAACAATACATGGCAGCAGGGCAACACTTAACGTTGGTCTCAGGCAGCAATATATGCTTGTTTGGCACTTGATCATAAACTGCTCTAAAAATATATACTATTTCTCTGAGTAATGGTACACCATACCATAGGATTGTAAGCCTTGTGCATAGGATGACAGGCACAAAACTACTGGAATATGTCATCTGGACAGGCACCAAAATAAATGTTATTTGCAGGTTTGCATGCATTTTTCTATCTCTTTACTTTTGCATATTACTGATTCCAATTTTCTTGAAATGGTTGGAAAAAAAGTGAGATATATCTCTGGTGCTGTGACTCACAATGTACAGTGGGCAATGTGGATGCGGGCAATCAGGATTAAGTACCTTGCCCATGGACACAGTGCAATTACCCCTGATGGAAACTGAAAGTGGACCTTTCAGTTGAAGTCCAATGCCATAACTGCTAAGCAGCCATGCTCCTGTGGTGTTGTACTGATGTCTGCAACATGAAAACATGATGTGGCCTGAAGAGTCCATGCTTCTTAATGACATCACAGTGGAGTAATCACTGTAAGAGTTTGATACAGCTATGCCTCAGTGAAGATTAAGGTCAGTGTAGTAAAGGTGAGTGCTAGCTGACCCTGAGCCTCACTGCACTGACCCTAATCTCTACAAGTGCCATATTCTATTAAAAATGTATTAATGTATATATGTACTTACCCAGAGAATCCATTTAACAACATCTTCAATATCAGACTTTAAATGCGAAAAAATAATGTAGTTGAGCTGGTCAGCTTTCTGGTACAGTTCCGGTTTTTGCCGGAAAACTGAACTGCAAAGCCAAGCAAAAACTGGTCGAACATTTGTACTGTGTTTGTGAATAAACTTATCAAACTAATCTTCCTGAGAGGGAACTGGACTGTTGGCCCCTATGGACTCACTTAGTCCATCTGCCAAAGGGGCAAACACATCATGTTCTCATTGTCACATTTTCTCCTCAGAGGAGAAAATGTGACAATGAGAACACAACATAACTTAGATGAACTCTATTCATTGTCACCCTGATTTAATTTTTTTTTTCTGACTCAACAGTCTTAGCAACTGATTCCCTGGAACACTAAGAATGATCAAAGGCATGTTAGGCTCAACCCAAGGGGAGATACTTACAGACACAGCTTTCTGTGGTGAACGGTGTCGTACAAACTATTGCACATTTTCTCAAAGTTAAGGAGCCTGAAGTGTTATTTACTATAATTTTTAAACACATTGGTTTTTACCTGAACTGAACCCAGGCCTTAAAATTTGCCTCGATTCACGAGAATCGGTTTCGATTCTCGCGAGCTCCTGTTGCGAGAATCAATTTTCAGTTCTTAAATATTTTGAATTTGAGAGTACTGTTATATGAGTGCAACATTTACATATGCCAAAGTAAAAGGCTAACGTCATAGTTTTTTTTTTCAGAGAGTTTTCCATTTATGGGCCCAGTTTCCATTTTGTCGAGTTTCTCACACACGTTCACGTAGAACACATGTTCCAACATACAGGCTTGTGGTGGTCTGGCTAATGGAAATTACAGTATCGTGGCAGTGGTGTCTAGTGAAGTCTTGGCTGCCTATATAGGCAGCCAAGACTTCACTATACACCACTGCTAAGTTTAGTTTTTTTACCTTATTATGAGGGGACAAAGACAGAGCATTCTCTTGGCTTGTTAAAGCCACCTTTAGAATCTACGACAAGAATCAAATGAACATTTTGCACGAATCTAAGTTGATTCTCATTGTTTCCCTTGCGAGAATCATTTGCGCGAATCGATTCGGATTCGCGCATGAATTTTAATCCCTGTGAACCAAGACTGAAACTGAAAAATCAAAACCTTCCAGCTCTACAATATAATCTTCCTAATTCTACTCAGAGAGCAAGCTCTCATGCAAATGAATAGACCTCATTTCTGGAAGATGTGAAAGAATCATGTACCTTAAAATAACAGCTGTGTTACTGAAAACAACCAGGTAATACAATTGGAAAGGGTTAAAATAAATGATAAATGTGGGTAATCATGGATTTTTGTTCACTGAATGTATCAAAAACAAGATAGAGAATTAAAAGAAACTCAAAAAGCTGCCAAAAACTCTTTATTTTTCTTATAAATGGCAGTTCCCCTATTTTACACATTTACCTGATATGGTTTACTATGGGCTATTTTTTTAGCAGATGAAGTTATGTCTGGTTACTGTATCACCACAACGGAGGCCTTGCCTCTTGTCAACAAATGTAAATGTGTAGAAAACTTACAGTTGCATTTTCAAACACTCCAGTTGCCATGACAATACACTGTACACCTTCTTGCCAAACCAGGTGCCAAAATGAATCCACAAGTTTTTGTCGGGGTCCTGAATAAAAAGAAAAAACTCTTGACGTAACATTTTTTTTTTTTTTTTTTTTTAAAAACCTGTAGTGATGACATAATAGTGACAATTTACACAGAGTGATTTGGTATTAGGCAATAGAAAGAAACTGGAGAATGCACCAAGCAAATTATCAGTTCAATGGGGTAAACTACCAGGTTACGTCCATGACCTGCAAATGATATCCGTAGGTTCCAACCTAGGGTCATTGTCTCAAGGATGGGAATAAATCAAGGGCTCTGAAGGATCTATTCAAGCCATTTACAAGAACCTTTTTAGAAACTTTCTGAGACTATATATTCCACACTATTTTTATAAAGCTTTGGGTAAACTATTGATTAAGATATATAGCTGTCACTTGAAAAAGGACTATTCTTAATCATAAATAAAAAAGAGACATTTTTTATTTATTGGTGCTCACTGCAACATCAGCAGCTGAGGCTAAATCATGATGGCAAACGATTATGTAGTAAAAAAGATTCCTTCAGAAAGTGAAATATGTGTTTAGAAAAATGAATCAAAGTGTCAATGACACTGCAGCTTAACCTGATTGTGTGTGACAAGAAATTTAAATTTTATAGTAAATTTCCTTTCTTATTATACCTACCACAATTGTTTACTACAGGCTTGCACTACAGTGGAAGTCCCTAACTCAGATAATATACTCTCTATTTTTGTCTTTCCCAAGCAATTTGGGAAAGAAAAGTGGTGCAAAAGCACCAAGAAAAAATAAGCCAAAACTGGGTCGAGTGCAACCGGAGCAGACCCAGTACGGGACGCTCTCTTCCAAGTACAACTTCACAACTTCCGTTGCCAGTGCGCATATGCATCGCTAATGACTCATTCTTTTGAATCTGCCAACGTGAGAGTTATGTGACTTAGCGGGGAGGAAGGATTCTTACCCGTATAAGAAGACGGGAAGGCCCCCATGTAAAGAATTGTGGTAGGTATAATAAGAAAGGAAATTTATTATAAAATTTAAATTTCTTATCAACCTACCCACAATTGTTTACTACAGGCTGAATAGACAATAGGCTGGAGGGAATCGGATAACCAACCCTACACATAACCCAAGAGCACTGGAACCGTGAACAGATGGAAGAGGTCCCAAGGCTTATCAACCAAAGCATCACAAACATTAGTAAAAGACAATGAAAGTTGATGCGTATGGTTCTGTGCGACGCACAGACAGAAAGAACAGGAACAGCATGGAGCTGGAACTGACCCTGTAAAAAGATGAATGGATGGAATAGACAATCAGCTGGAGCCGAAGAAAGAGGGCCCCTAGGACAAAGGTCCTCTGGCGGCTCTTGCAACTGTCGCAGATAAATGGAGAAGGTAGCATTTCTCAAGAAGGCTGCCAGTATAACATCCGACAACATGACGGAGTTAGTAAAAGCAATTGGTAATACAATCACCAGTAGCTGGACAAGCGGAAGCTGCACGAATAGCAAGACAAATCCATCGAGAAATGGATGCAGGAGAGATCTGGCATGTGAGAAAAATGCATATCCATCCAGGATAAAGGCACGAACGCCCCCCACCCCCAAGCAGAGCAGCGCCCAAGAAAGTGTCCATCTTGGAGTAAACTGTAAAGTCCTAGGCCTGTTCAAGGAAAAGAGCTGAACAAGCTTGGAGAGCCAAGGATGAGTGTCGAAACAATGCGGTACCACATATGAAAAAGGTCTCCGAAGCATGGACTTGTACCATTGCTGGAGACCCCCAGAAACAAACATATACCAGAAACTCAAGCGGTGTGATCGAAGGAGTGACAGAAGCAACAGAGCGATCGCACACCATCGATAGAAGAACCTTCCACTTAGCCACAGAGGCTAAACCAGTGGAGTGAGTGCCTCCTTGAAGAAGAAAAGCAACTCCACTGCTTGTCTCGAAAAACCACTACAGAGGAGACATGACCCGATAAAAGACATGTGCGAAGGCACAATGAAGTCGGGTCAACTTGATACCTCCTCGGGCGACTTTGGCAAAGAAAGTCGCGACGTAGAGGGAGACATGCCGGAACTGCCGCTAACAGAGAGCAGAGCAGATTGATCCACACCCACCGAGGCGACAGGGGTGTGATCGAAAGGATTCGACGACTGCAGGTTCATATCTGGGCGAGAACCTGAGACGGAATCGGAACCGGCAGGAAGGCGTAGCCGACAAGACCATACCAAAGGAGGGCCAAAACGTCCATGGCGAAAGACAGAGCATCTGGACACGGGGACACGAAAGTGTCCACCTGATGGTTCCAACGAGTTGCAAAGAGATCGGTGGAACACTGCCATGTGGAGCATCCACTCGGTGGAAAAGAACCTGCCCCATCGGAACGGGAGTCGGCTAGGATGTTCAGACGACCGGAAATGTGATGAACAACCACCCCGGTGTTGACATCCTGAGCGAGCAGTAGAAGATCCTGAGCCAATTCGTACATTGGAACCGAGTGCGTACCGCCCTGGTTCTGAATGTAAGGAACCACTGTCGAATTGTCGAACAACAGAAGGACCGGACGATTCGACAGGTGAGGGATCCACTGCCTGAAACTCAGAAGAAGAGCAAGAAGCTCCTTCTGGTTGATGTGTAGAGATGCCCGATCCTGGTCCCACATCCCGTGAAGGGAAAAACCTAGAGGATCCAACATCGCACCCCATCCAAGATCACTGGCATCTGCCATCAGAATGCAATCGGACATGGGTAAGTCCAACGGAACACCCTGTGTAAGCCACTGGACATCTGTCCAGGGGAGAAGGTGAGGATAAAGAGATTCAGGAAACTGAAGCACCAGATCCAGAGAATCTACATTCGGCCTCCAACAACTGAGCAGAAAGTGTTGGAGAGGCCTGACACGCAGCCGACCTAGAGGAATGAGATCCGTCACCGAACCGCAGAGACCGATCAGCCGGAGAATACTCCGTGCCGTCGCGGATGTGGACTGGGACAGAGTCGACAGGTGAGGGATCCACTGCCTGAAACTCAGAAGAAGAGCAAGAAGCTCCTTCTGGTTGATGTGTAGAGATGCCCGATCCTGGTCCCACATCCCGTGAAGGGAAAGACCTAGAGGATCCAACGTCGCACCCCATCCAAGATCACTGGCATCTGCCATCAGAACGCGATCGGACGTGGGTAAGTCCAACGGAACACCCTGTGTAAGCCACTGGACATCTGTCCAGGGGAGAAGGTGAGGATAAAGAGATTCTGGAAACTGAAGCACCAGATCCAGAGAATCTACATTCGGCCTCCAACAACTGAGCAGAAAGTGTTGGAGAGGCCTGACACGCAGCCGACCTAGAGGAATGAGATCTGTCATCGAACCGCAGAGACCGATCAGCCGGAGAATACTCCGTGCCGTCACGGATGTGGACTGGGACAGAGTCAGAGCAAAAGCTGAGAGAATCACAGCCTTGATCTGGGGAACCGCCACTCGAATTGGGTGCGGAAAGCCATCCCCAGATGACAAAACGACTGAGAAGGGACCAGGTCTGACTTCTCGTTGACTCTGAATCCTAGCGACGTGCAAGCTCAACAGAGTGGCGACATCCGACTCCAGTAAGGCAGCATTGGAATGCCTCTGGAGGATATCATCCAGATATGTCGAAGTAGTCACCCTGGACTGTGTGCGATGGAAAGCTATCACATGCAACATCAGTCTGGTGAAGGCCCAAGGAGCCAGGTTGAGGCCGAAAGGCATGGCCTTGAACTGGTAAACTTGCCCCAGAAAAGCAAACCTGAGATACTTCCAAGACGCCCGATGAATCGGAACGTGAAAGTAAGCATCTCGCAGGTCGATGCTGGAAGCAAAATCTCCCTGGTGAATTGAACAGCGGACCGACCTGAAAGTCTCCATGCTGAACTTGGGAGCAATGATAGACTGGTTCAGGATACTCAGATCGATAACTACGGTCGGAGTGGGCTGTCCTTCTTCGGCACCAAGAACAGGCGGGAATAGAACTCCACTGACTGAATGTTCTTGATGACCTCGATCGCCCCCTTTGCCAGGAGATTGTTGATCTCCGTGGACAAAAGTTCCTGATGGAAAACGTCTGAAGGACCTGTGGTTGGAAGAGGCACCCTGGACAGAGTGGGGTGCCTTCGGAAGGATATTCGCAGCCCGGACCGAACAACATCTAACACCCAAGGATCGGATGTGATGGTGGCCCAACGGTCTGCAAACTCTGCTATCCTTCCTCCAACCTGGGATGAGTCGAGGTGAGGACCTTCATTTCGAGCCCCGACGAGGCCCGTGGGAGGAGAAACCACCTCCTCTACTGAATGAAGAATCCTGAGACTTCCCTCTAGTCTGCCGACGCTAACCCTTACCCCTTGAGTAAGAAGTAGAAGCGGTGACAGAAGGATCAGCCTTTTGCTTCGCAGAGGAAGCAGAAGGGTACTTGTTAGGCTTGGAACGGCCCCTGCCTCTCCTAGAAGGCTGATCAAGCTGAAGAAACAGCAGTTGATCTTTGGAATGATGTAGGACGTCATCCCAGACCGTCGACACGGAACCATGGAAAAGTTGCGGACCTGCCAAAGAAGCAGATCGAAGAGCAGCGCGCTGCTCCTCAGGAAGGGATTGGCCTGTGTCCAGCACAGAGTCCCTTCGAACTAATTCCAGATTAGCCGTGTTACAGGTATGCGTGTGAGGAAGATGCATGAGAACTTTCGACAGCACACGCAAAGGAGCCTGTACGTCGTCAAACTTATCTGGAGGCAGCTAAAGCTGAGACGACATGATCTGAGAGCGAAAGCATACCAAGCATCTCTCTCGATAAGCCCAACGTGGACTCCAGAGTCGTCATCGGAATGACGGCAGACTTGGGCTTGGAAAGCCCGAGGGAATTGGAGTCCTGATCCAAAACCGTCAAAGTCTGGCAGACTTGACGGATTGGCGGAATAGTAGGAACGATAACACACCGGAGGCAAAAAGGTGTCAACCCTGGTGAAGAATGAAGCCTTCATGGCCTTGGAACTCAGCTTAGAGTCCAAGGCTGAAAATGCTTCAACCACCTGTACCGACTGGCACGGTCGAAGACGCCCAGAAGCAGGTTGCTCCACAGGTTGTAGACGCACGACCGATGATCGCGGCCTGGCTGACACTGTCGGCTGGTTTGATGGTTTCAGATCCGGAAGGAACCCAAACACAAAGTCAAGAGCTGCCCCTAAGTCAGAAGACTGCTGGCTCTCGACATCAAGGATGTCTGACTCCTCCCCGGAGTCAGAAGACACATAGCCCATCGTGGGCAAACCAGTCGACGCCTCCCATGGTGTAGGCACCAGGGGGATCAGAAAGCGGCCTGTTTCCAATCCTGGGAGGCTGGAAGCAATGGGAAGGCTCTTGGACAGAACCTGAGTGAGTAAGGAGAGGACCTCCCTAAGCTCACTGCCCGTACCAGCCGGTTTGACAGGGGAACGAACCAGCAAAGTGGCTTCAAACCTGACCCTCTTAACCAGCAAAGGATCACGATCCTCCAATACACCCGAAGTAGGGCAACGGGCGGCAGCCAAAACATCTGAGGGCAGACGTGTATAAGGGTAGGACACACCCCGATGATCAACATAGCGGGAACTCGGGAGATTTGCTGCGGACCTCTGCAGGGAAGAAGGTCCAGGCTGCACAGAAGGCGTTGGTCCCGCAAAACTGGCCGTGTGACCAGAATGAGTGGACGGAAAACGCCAATGACAAAACTGTGGTACTCGACGGTGAAGAGACCACAGTAGAGGGTCCGGCTGGCAGCCACTTCCAACTTCGCCGAGTTGAAGTCAGGGAAGGCTGAGGCCAATACCCCCCACATCTACTCTCCCAGACACCGCTGCAGGTATAAAACTACTGTGCTCAACGGCTGAGAGGACACAGTAGGGGGTTCAGTCGACAGCCACTTCCGACTTCGCTGAGTTGAAGTCGGGAAAGCTGAGGCCGATACCCCACAACCACACTACACACATCCCTGCAGACCCTTGCAGGGATAAGCCGAGGCCGGCTAAGAACGGTGCCCAATGACATTGTAGACAGAACAGCAGTAGCAGCAGATACGACGGGAGCTGTTGGAACTGGTGGAAAAGCGGAGAGAGCCACCTAGCTCGGCCTCCAAAGGAGGAGTCACAACCCTAGTGACAGCCTCAGATGTCGACTGGTGAGGGCGCATATTCCTGGAACCAGGCATCTCTTCACCAGAAATCCAACAGCTCCAGCAGTATCCACCACAGTAAAAAAAAATGCACATTCCCCACGGAAGGGAATAACTCTCACCAGACATGGTCGAGTCGGGAAGCCCCGAAACGACAGCGTTCCCCACCGCCCACTGGTGCGGGAGGAGTTACACATCCCCCACGTAGGGGGAGCAATTCTCACCAGACGTGGTCGAGTCGGGCGGCCCGAAATGACAGCGTTCTCCACTCCCTGCAGGAGCAGGAGGAGCTGCACATCCCCCACATAACAGAGGTGAGAGCAATAGAAGAAAAAGGTGAACTCAACAGAAACAGAAAGTAGAAGAACACCCTCAACTACGAGAGAAGGTGGCAGAACAAAAAAACGGTGGGTACACGACAGAACCCAGACGGCCGACAGGGACCGAAAAAAACAGAAATTCAGCCCTCAACAGAGTGAAGAAATCCTGTCCAGACAGTCCCGGATTGACACCTTACTCCAATAACAATTAAATTTATCAACTGAAAAATTCATTGTCGAGGCGCGTTGACACGAAGTCGAAAACAAAACATTCGCGAAAACGGAATAGTAAATAATATACAATGAAAATGTGGTTGAAAATAATAACGAGAATATATAAAACACAGTCCTGTTATTATATGATCTTCAGATCCATAATTCCAGTCACAGGAAAACCATTATCGACGAGTTGAATTATCACTGTTTCATAATGCATATGGCGGAGACACATCTTTCACGTGTCTCGGATAGAAAAAGAATGAGTCATTAGCGATGCATATGCGCACTGGCAACGGAAGTCGTGGAGTTGTACTTGGAAGAGAGCGTCCCGTACTGGGTCTGCTCCGGTTGCACTCGACCCAGTTTTGGCTTATTTTTTCTTGGTGCTTTTGCACCACTTTTCTTTCCCAAATTGCTTGGGAAAGACAAAACTAGAAAGTATATTATCCGAGTTAGGGACTTCCACTGTAGTGCAAGCCTGTAGTAAACAATTGTGGGTAGGTTGATAAGAAATACAGGTGCAGCCTGTGTTAAAGAAAATGTAAACAGACTTCCACACACGTGATGGCAATTGCTTATCTTGACTTTTTCAAGTTAAGATAAAAATGGAGACTAGCCTAACTGAGGCACTTTTTGTCCTCAACTACCAGGATTCCTTCCTCTAGGGTCAGGATAAAATAGGTTCATACCATTTTGATCTAGGGCCACTTATTCATAGATATATCGCAGCCTACCTGCGATGTAAGTAGGCCATTCCCCTATCTGCCACCTGGGGACCCACCTAGTAGTGCATAATTAAAGATCCTAAGGATCCCCTAGGAAAAAGAGATATGTTTAATAGTCTTGAATAATATCTGATAGAACAATGAAGGAAATTTTTTTTGGCAAAAATCCTTAATTTTTAAAAATGTTTCAAGTGTATAATTTCTGTTACACTGTTTTGAATGCTGTGCAAAGAAATTAAAAATTTTAAGCATTACTTCTAAAAAATCAAGGACTTTCAAGGCTAATGCATGAATTTCGAGTACTTTCAAGGCCTTGAAACACATTTTCAATTTAATCACTTTCAAGCTAATGAGTGAGGGCATAGGCAGATGTCCACCGAATGGATGGGCGAGTTTCAAATAACCCGCTGCATACTGTAGAGCCCCGGCAAATCACAATTTTTTGCTTGAATCAAATCTCACACTGATTCAAAGGGATTAAAATTAGTGCTGTGCAGTATTGAAATTTCAGGTTCGGTATCGGTATCAGTATTTTTCAGGTAAATACCTTGGTTTCAGTTTGGTATTCGGTGTGTGCACAGAACATTGAAGTGATCTCAAACTGACCCAATTTCCCAACATTCAACTATATAGAAACTTAGCAAGTTCAGTGCTGACAACTCATGAACTTAACAAGTTTTTTCAACAGTGATAACTGATTAGTCTGGCAAGTTATTTAATGAATCACTCGATTCAGTGTGAATCATCACACTGAATCGAGTGATTTATTAAATAATTTACTAAGCTAATCAGTTGGCCTCTATGTCCTTCCATGGACCTTCCACCAAGTCAATTTGTCGCCCTCCCCCAAAGAATCAGGTAGAAGAAACATTTATATATGTTCTTCAACTTCAAGGCTTTTCAGTAAGTTTTCACTGGTGGTAACATCTGGTCAGTTTCCGCTCCCCCCCCCCCCCCCCCCCAACCCCCTTATCTTTCAAAGTAGGAAAAAGATTAATGTCCACTGTCCAGTGAATCAAGTATCGGACGGAATGGTTTCACATGCTGAAGGTGCGCAGGGACGGTGTGGGGCATGCCCCTTTCGACTCTCTTTAGCTGTATGTGATTTTGACTGGTCTGGCCATGGCAAAGGAGGAGAATGATAAAGGTACTCTGTGCTTTTGTCTGTTCTTTTTTGGAGGAGGTGGCTGCGATGATGATACCTCCTTTGGTGGTGTTGAAGGAGGAATGATGGAGGGCTGACTAGGGTGGTAGGATTTAGCCCTTGCAGCTGCCGGTGTTGGAGAGCTCTTTGGTGTTGTGCACAGGTAATGGCTGCTGACACTCTCTATTGCTATATGTTTTTATTTAGCCCACAGTTTTCTAAGGTTTTGATCGTGTCTACAAGAAATGCTAGGTGTTCGTCATCTCTGACCTTTTCTCCTAGGATGCTCTCCATGGACTCCGTGGTGTATGCTTCCTGGATGGTGTCCTGGTTGGAAAAGACTGGAAGAGCAAGAGTGGGTTTAGTGACATGTGCGACGTCTGACTCAACATCCTGCAGACCTTCCTCCTCCATCTCCTCTTCTGAGGAAGAGTGTGATGGGCTGGAGATAGGGCTGTCACCTGGCAAACCAGCATCCTCCAGACCTTTCACTGGAGTGGAAGGAGCCGAGCTGAACGTGGAACGGACAGAGGTAGCAGGCATTGAGCTTTCAATGCCATGGTTAGCCTCCCTCTCTTCCTTTTCCATCCTTTTCTTTTCCAATAACACCGTCAGTCGGCGGGCATCGTGTCATCTGGCGGAAGGTCCCTTCTTTCTTTTCCTTTTCTTCTTTTGGATGTCATTTGGCTGCATTCGGCACTTGTCATCATCCTTTTGCAAGTCCGAGTCACTTGGAGGGTGACCAGTGCTGGGGGAAATTCCCTCACGAAAGGTACTGCACCTCTCCAAGGATATCGGTTCGACTTCTTTATCAAAATGCACTGTCAGGTGAATTTTACCTTTGAGCACCTGGATACTCCAGGTGGTAGCAAAGGTAGCCTTAACAAGTGGGAGCTCCATTGTTCAGTAGTTAGTACCTCGGAGTCCAAGGTGCGAATGATAATGAATGTGATGAACGAGACAGTATCCAATATCCACACAAATATTTAAGTAAATTGAAGTAATGCAACTGTAATTAATCCCTCTGTGATAATCCCAGTTGTGAAAACATTGTGCAATCATGCAATGTGTCAATGACATGATGTCACCCACCTTTCATTGTTTGAGTTCATCCTTGATAAACAAGTAAAATAACCTGTTTTATGACATTCATCTATTTGCAATTATAGAGTATTTTGAGTATAATTACTCTATCAGTGTTCACTTATGGTTCCTGGCTTCATACACATTTCTGAAAATTCCAGAGAATCCACGATTTTCCATGATAAATTAGGGTAAATTTTCATTTTCCATGAGAAAAAAAATGTACAAATCAAGGATTTACTGATAGCAGCAAATCATTTTCAAAGCATTTGCTGCACCTCGATCAATCAAACGAACTTCGATAATGCTAAATCTGATGTCGCCTGTTGACATCAATACAATGTTTTTTAATGTGTCCTAAAATTTAGTAGGTCAATCACCCGTCACATCTTTCCAGTGTGCTCTGGTGTGCAGTATAAATTATTTATTCGAAACAATATAAAGCAGATGATCTGGTATTAAAGTTTGGGGACTTGTATTGTAACAAAATTATCAGTTGTTAAAAGTATCTGCAACTTAAAATAGCAATGCTGCATTGAAAGAAATGCTATAAAAAAAAATCGCTGAGAAGCGATAACCACAGACAGTGTTACCATTTATATGTCATGTTGTCAACGTATTGAATTGTCAATGCTAGTGAATTATTTCCAACCAATTGTCAACCAGTCAACAACCCACCCGACCCCTAATGTCCCCTGTGAATAAATCGCACAGTAATTTCCAGAAAATATATTAAATGCATCTGAATGTTAGGAACACTTGAACCAGGCCGTATTTCTTTAAAAACACAAGTACCAAGTTACCATTTTTCATTTTTCTGCCATCGTTTTTTTTTATTTCTTTCTCCGACGTATTCGCAGCGTCTGCTGCTACCAGTGTAACTTCTGACAAAGTTCACATTTGCACATTTTCTTATCAATTCGATCCAAATATGCATTGCATAGGCTTTTAGATGTAAGCGATTCACCTTGATAAGTTGACTTTGTCAATTTTGCAGAAAAATATAAATAACGAAATAAACTATATTTTGATTTGGTTTCGGTACGGTGTTTGGTATCACCGTAATACCAGGGTTTCTACTATACCAGCACAGTGGCCGTCAACCAGATGCATTCCCCTATCCGGGAACCTTCCAAACATTAATTAAGATGTTAAAATTCACCTTGACCTGCTTGTTCCCTGAGAAATAATTGATTCACAGATTTTAGAAGTGCCATTTCTTGACTTCTTTTGAAAATGTCTGAACACAAATGTCGAAAGATGACTGAAGTGGGTGTATTCTGATGATGCGATTGTACAACAAGTCCAGCATAACCTAAACCCAATGAAAAGCTAGAAAATTTAACTGTAAACAATAACTTCATTGAATATTAAATGCATCACATTACAAAATGGTCCGATTTGTTTGGTCAGTATGTGCATTACGTGATGCAAGTTGTAAAACTCCATTCAGTAGTAAATATCATTAGGCAACATTTTGTTTTCTGGCCAATTTTATTACCCCAACATTTACCTAAAACAAGAATGTGTTGAAAAAGCATAAGTTTCTGTAGATGTTCTTCCAGTGTCAGCATTAATTAAAATGACAGAACAGTTTACAGGTATACTGTTCACACCTCATTTGTGTGTTTTAATTAGTGTAATGGAATCTTGAATCTATTTTCTTGAAAATTACATAAGAGTGAAAAAGAGAGCTGCTTGTTTCCAATTTAGAAGCACGAAAAAGCATGAATGTGATAGCACTCATCAAATCGACAGCACTGAAATTTATTGTGTAAATGAATGATTTTTCTCCTGAATTTCTTCTCATTGGTCCTTATTCTCACGCAATTACCAGCTCCCGGAATGTGAAAACCTACACAAATATCGCTGTGAAAACCCTCAAAATATTGCCCAGATGCAACAAAATGGGGGTTTGGAAATTTAAAATTTTTATGCCACGCGCGTTGTTCGGATGGAAAGACACAATAAATCTAAGTCAAAGGGAGATAACCTGGTTAAAATTGTCGCAGATCAAAAATCTTGGAATATGCGCATGTTCACTTAGTAGTGATGATGTCTGAAAAGTTTTGTCCAAATTGATTGATAAATGTAGGAGGAGCTGCGCACACAAGAATTTCATATAGAAACCCATATTAAATCAGAGTTCAAGAGAGATAACCTGGTTAAAATTGTCACAGATCAAAAAGTTTGGAATATGAACATGTTCACTTAGTAGAGATGAAGGTTTCATCAAAATCGGTTCATTAATGTAGGAGGAGTTGCGCACACAAGAATTTGTCCGGATGGAAAGACGTACGGACGGATGGACGTACGGACATACAGAGCGATTCCTATATAGCCCCCACTTCTTCGAAGCGGGGGTATAACTATGTGGGCTGATGCTGTCAATTTGTTTGGTAAAGGGTTAAAGGATTAACTCACAAACATGGCACTCATTGAGAAGGATAGATATGAGCTTCTGTCACTGAATCTGTTACCAAAAAATAAAATCAATTTGCCACATTTTATATACTAATGGCAAGAATTGTCATTTGAATGTTAAATATACATTACAACTGAAAGTGTCCACAAGCTAATGGCATCATAAAGTAAATGTAATTCCAGTGAACCAAATCATTTTCTACAAAACAGAAATGTAAAGAATCATTTCCTATGCATAACATTAAGTGTATTCAATGTTGGTGACATTATGCATCATATGTTTTTTTTTTACTCCTAACAACTGGAAGCTCATTTCTGAAGTTCAGCTCGCAGCAATATATGCAGAGTTGGAGCAATATATTTGCATAAGGTGGAAGATTTCTAAATAAATACATACTGATAGCAAGATCTCCAAAATATATGTGAATAAATAAATATTTCTTATAATACCAGGGCTTATAATTCATGCGAGAATCAGAATCAATTCTCGCAAACGATTCTGTCAAGAAAAACACTGAGAATCAACTTAGATTCTTGCAAATGTTTATTTGATTCTTATCATAGATTCTGAAACTGTCCTGAAACGTCTGGAGAATTTTATCTTTTTTCACACCCTCATAGGGAAGCTCTTTGACTTAGCAGTGGTATCTGGTGAAGTGTTCGCTGCTATGCAGGCAGCCAAGACTTCATTGGAACCACTCCTGAGGTACTGTAACTCCTATCACCAAAAGCCTGTTTGTTGTAGTATGTGTACTACATGTAAATACATGTACAGAAGTCGCTGTGGATTGGCTGTAAACCATGCATGGGCAGTGATGTCCACACATGCATTTACCAGGTAACAAAAATCATCAAGAAAATTTTAATTTATGAAGCACTGGGTTGTACCCTGTGCTTCATTAACTCTTCACACTCTGGTAGTATTTCAGATTTTTCGGCACTGACTCCATACGGTATGAAAAATGTAACAAATTATATCTTGTTTGACAGAGCTCATTGAGCTCTGTCAAACAAGATATAATTTGTTACATTCTCAGTTGCATTGTGGGAAAAATTTCTGCTGAAAACTTGGGTATTTTGACATCAGAGTGTAGAGGGTTAATAAAAGTTTTGATGATTATTCCTATAATTAGTGTTTGGAATCTAACACTATTGCATCCATGGAAATATTGTCCACCCATGGAAAGTGACCAGTTCACGGCGGACATACAGTCATCCAAGAAATTCACCCAAATTGGAGCTATGTCAACAAAGGTTAAACTTTCATAAGCACAAAAATGGCCAAACGCTTTTATTGTGTTTGTGCATAAACTGGTCAAACTCCCTTACTGGGAGGGAACTGGACTAGAAGCTTCTATGGACCCTTGTCACTTAGTGTACCAGGCAAAGAGGCAAAGTCACCACATTCTCAGCATCACATTTTCTCCCTTATTGATTTGTCCATGGGATGAGTCAATAATGGAGAAAATATAACAATGAGAACACAACATCAATTAGATAAGCTTTACTCATTTGTTACCTTAATTTATGGGGGTTTTTTTGGACTCAATAGGTTTAGCAACAGATCCCCAAGAACCCCTAAGAATGATCAAAAGGAAGATAGGCTGAACCCAATGGAGATATTTACTGACAGGGCTTTTTATGGTGATTGGTGTCATATACAAATTAATTTTTCAAGCTGACTCTCTGCACACTGTAATGAAATGGCAAACTTTCACCCTGCAAATTTCTCCCATAATGCAACTAGGAATTTAACAAATTCAATGTTGTTTGACATAGCTCACAGAGCTCTGTCAAAAAAGATTGATTTTTTTAAATAATCAATTGTATTAGGGAAAAATTGGCTGCTCGAAACTTCATTATTTTAACATCAGAAGGCAGGGGGTTAAGAAGCCGGAAGTGTTGTTTACTCTATGTTCATGTTCTAAACACATCGAAAAAACTGAACCGGAATTTTTTCCTGAATCTAAACTGAAATTGAACTGAATCTGAAAAATTGAAACCTCCCAGCTCTATTGTCTGTGGGCAAGACACTTATTACCACATGGGGCATGGGGGCATTGTGTACTAAGGTGTACATCACTTCGATGTACATTTGCTTAAATGGCTAATTCTGTTTGCAGATGGGGAGTCTGACAGTTTCTCGCCACTGCTCAGTAGTTCTCTCCAGGTACTCTGGCTTCCTCCACCCATAAAACTGTTTGACATGATGTGACCCTGGCTGTTGAACATGTCATTAAACCCCCAACAAACAAACAATGAGCCACTGTGCTCCCTCCCACAACTCTTCAACTATTGCTAATGACCACATAGAGCCAGCATCATTCAAATTTGATTATTATTTTCAATTTTGCTGTGTAAAGGCACTAAAGTGGCTTCCAGCACTTTTCAAGAGAGCCATGATAGTTGCGCTTCTAGCACTCATCCATTAACCAATTCAGTCTTGTCTGACAGAACACATGAACTCTGTGAAACAAGATTAACTTGGTTAAAGTTTAGTGCATGGAGGTTTTTTCAGTTTTTGAAGCAAACAGAAAAACCGAACCGACAGGCACCAAAAAAACAGCTACGTAATTTCATGACTGCGACAGGGACCAGCCTACAGAGGAATTTTAGGAGACTTCATGTCTCCCTCCAGAAAAAATAGGAAGACTGCAGAGTCAAGTAGGGAGACTTCATAGGCAAGTGGGGAAAATTAAGAATATTTATGTATCACCTCCTTCATATTTTCAGCTCGTGGTCCTCCATTAATGCCTGATTAATCCAGGTCCATTTGTCTATGATGCATCTATGCCAGGTTAAATGAAAGTGTCAATGATACTGTAGCTTAATTTGTGTGTTGTGTTTGATGAAAAGGATAATGTTCAATATTTATGAAAGGATTATGAGATAAGACAAGAATTGTGATAATTGGGAATATGTTCATTTCTGTTCCCTATATGCTATGTTTCTGATAAAAATAATATGAGGTGTACACTGTACTAAAGAGCTGAGGAGTGGGTTAATATTACCTCACAGTTAATGTATGTGGCCCTCACACTTAATGTATATCAACGAAAGTTACCAAGTTACAATGAAATTATTCCAAAACAAGTCATCCTATCAAGTTACATTGAAATCCCTTCATAAATATGGCCTGTAGACTGTGCTAAAGGTTTTCAGGCTTCGGGCCCCTGTAGCCGTCAGTTTCCCAATTGCATCCAAAGGGGACATTCTCATCTAGACATTATATGAAGTCAACCTACCAAGTTACAATGAAATCCCTTCATAAATATGACCTGTATACTGTGCTCAAGGTTTTTGGGCTTTGGGCTCGGGCAGCCATCATGGTTGAATGATCGCAACCAAAAGGGGACATTCTCGTCTGGGCATCATCTGGAGTGATCCTACGAAGTTACAATGAAATCCCTTCATAAATATGACCTGTAGACTGTGCTCAAGGTTTTCAGGCCCCTGAAGCCATCACAGTTGACCAATCACGACCAAAGTTACAATGAAATCCCTCCATATTAAACATGACCTGCAGTCTGTGCTAAAAGTTTTTGGGTTTCGGGCTTGAGCAGCCATGACGGTTGACAGATCATGCCCAAAAGGGGACGTTCTCATCTAGGCATAATATAGAGCCATCTTACCAAGTTACAATGAAATCCCTTCATAAATACGACCTGTAGACTGTGCTAATGGTTTTCAGGTTTTGGTTTCGGGCAGCCATACCGGTTGACCGATCGTGACCAAAAGGGGACATTCTCATCTAGACATGACCCCAAACCTGCATATGAAATTTTGTGACAGTCAGACAAGAACTACGGGGTGTAGCCCGTGCTAAAGAAAATGTGACCAGATTCACAGACTAACAGACCTCCGCACGCGTGATGGCAATAGCTTATCTTGACTCAAATTAAGCTAAAAATCACAAGTAATTATTGATTGAAAATCCCCCACTTCTACCCTCTCCTTCATGACCTCTCCCCTCTTCTTTGTGCCAATCCCCCCAGCACCCTGCCTTTCACCAATGTGTGCTAAGCTAATAATTAATAAGTCTGAAAGTGTGAATAGGAAAAGATGTAAAAAGGTTGCTTGGAAAGTACTTTTTCATGATCCTTCATATGCATACTTGTGCCCTGTACAAAGCTTTTCTTGTCATCACTAAAACTTTTTTTCATGTGTTTTTCTGGGAAGAGACAGCCCAACAGTTAACAGTCGTCAGCAAACGAAATAACAGTGTTAGAAAATACGTCTGTTGTGTATACATTTTCAGCATCCTGAGCGACGTAACCTACTTTCAAACTGGGTTATTTTGTAGAGTCGCGCAATTCACCTATTTTTGTTTCGACACTTGAAGCTCGGACAGAAACGCAACAAAATAGAAACAAAAAATCCACAAAAAGTGACAATTGATTCTCCTGTGATTTCAAATAAATGGTCGCTTATTTGACGAATGAAAATGCCCATTTATCACACTCAAGCACATTCGATTCTTGAAAATAATCGTTTTTATGTAAACCTCGGATCACTCAGTTCAGCCTTTCTTCATTTTGGCCATTTTTTAGAGGGTGACTTGTAATCGCCCCAACAATTTTTCTAGATGACTTTGGGCTTAGAAGGGTGACATAATCGCCCTAGTTGCCCTTATGGCTGGTCCCTGGACTGCGAATGTCAGCAGAATGGGCAAATCCAAAAGTGATTATTTCTGTATATGTCCGTGTATAAGTCGCTCCCATGTATATGTCGCACCCAATATTTTCAGCCAAAATACCTCCCCTGTGACTAATACCTTTGTATAAGTTGCACCCCGACTGTGAGAATAGCTGGTGGGGCCTACACAAGAATGATTATGGGCAGTGAGTGTGGGCTTTTACTGCACGAAATTAGGTGAATGTCGGAACATGTCAACGTTTTTTTTATTTTTTTTTTTTCTTCAGTCATATTTATCTCATATTAAATGCATGAAATAAAATAATAATTATATAGTGTTATTTACTTTGACCATTTATTCACCATGTGAATCCTGATGCCGTAAATCCATTATATTTTGCACATAACAACATAGGGGAGAGATCATACTGAGTACTCAGTACTTCGAAAGGAAGGTGTGAGGCCCAGTGATGGGATCGAGGAACAGGACAGTGAATGGAGTCCCTGTATTATGGCGATGTTAAGCATAACAGAAAAGTTACAAGTCCAAATTATTTATTTTATCGAAATTAAAACTGAACACAAAATAACAAAAAAAGGTATACAATGTATAGTAGTGGCAGTGCCAGAATTTCGATTCAGGGTGTGGGTCCGGGGTCAAAATGCCTTTGGCATCTCCCAAAGGTTGTAAGCCTGAGCTAGGGGTAGGTATGGGAGGTGTGTCCCTCACCTGTTGGCTTGGGATCTGGGGGCCTTGTCCCAGGAAAAAACTTTCATATGTAGATAATTTGGATGTCATAAGAGCGATATCTGAGTGTTTCTACAATGCCTGACGTTGTCTACAAAGGCTCCTTGATTATGTCAGTTAGCAATTTGAAGTTTGGTTCTGGAGGGCCCAAGGCAAAAGTGGTGTGGGGGGGGGGGGGGGGAACTAGGCTTCCCTATGGCTGCCACTGATGGAAAGCATTTACCAAATATAACATATAAAAAATAGGCCGATGAAATCGTCAGATGTGTATCCATACGCGCAAGTAGTAGAAAGCTGTATGAAAGCTGTATGACGGAGGGCCACCACGGATGCCGACATTATGTACACCATACATGGTATGGGTACATATAGAAATGGATTGGAGGAGTGTTTAATATGATGGATAAAGGGTTAATATCTCCAGATCAAATTATCAGATTTACATAAAAAACTATACAGCACAGCACATCAGTAACCTGAATAAATATATAAAGTAACATGACAATCGGATTGATATTTTTTGAGTTATCTCATGCCAAAGGGATTGGAGGAATTTTCAATTTGAAGGATAAAGGGTTAATATCTCAGGATCAAATTATCAGATTTACACCAAAAACTATACAGCTCGGCACATCAGTAACCTGAACACAAATATAAAGTAACTTGACAATCCAAGCAATATTTTTCAAGTTGTCGAATGCCAAAGGGATTGGAGGAATTTTCAATTTGAGGGATAAAGGGTTAATATCTCAGGATCAAAATAACAGATTTACACCAAAAACTATACAGCTCGGTACATCAGTAACCTGAACACAAATATAAAGTAACTTGACAATCCAAGCAATATTTTTCAAGTTGTCGAATGCCAAAGGGATTGGAGGAATTTTCAATTTGAAGGATAAAGGGTTAATACCTCAGGATTAAATTATCAGATTTACAGCAAAAACTATACAGCCTGGCACATCAGTAACCTGAACACAAATGTAAAATAACTTGACAATCCAAGCAATATTTTTCAAGTTATCGAATGCCAAGGGGATTGGAGGAATTTTCAATTTGAAGGATAAAGGGTTAATACCTCAGGATTAAATTATCAGATTTACAGCAAAAACTATACAGCCTGGCACATCAGTAACCTGAACACAAATGTAAAATAACTTGACAATCCAAGCAATATTTTTCAAGTTATCGAATGCCAAAGGGATTGGAGGAATTTTCAATTTTGAAGGATAAAGGGTTAATATCTCAGGATATAACAGATTTACACCAAAAACTATACAGCTCGGTACATCAGTAACCTGAACACAAATATAAAGTAACTAGACTAGACAATCCAAGCAATATTTTTTAAGTTATCGAGTGCCAAAGGGATTGGAGGAATTTTCAATTTGAAGGATAAAGGGTTAATATCTCAGAATTAAATTATCAGATTTACACCAAAAACTATACAGCTCGGCACATCAGTAACCTGAACGCAAATATAAAGTAACTTGACAATCCAAGCCATATTTTTCAAGTAATCGAATGCCAAAGGGATTGGAGGAATTTTCAATTTGAAGGATAAAGGGTTAATATCTCAGGATCAAGTCATCAGATTTACACCAAAAACTATACAGCTCGGCAAATCAGTAACCTGAACACAAATATAAAGTAACTAGACAATCCAAGCAATATTTTTCAAGTTATCGAATGCCAAAGGGATTGGAGGAATTTTCAATTTGAAGGATAAAGGGTTAATATCTCAGGATCAAATTATCAGATTTACACCAAAATGTATACAGCTCGGCACATCAGTAACCTGAACACAAATATAAAGTAACTTGACAATCCAAGCAATATTTTTCAAGTTATCAAATGCCAAAGGAATGGATACGGACGCTGGATGGACAGACAGATGGATGGATGGATGGACGGATGAACAGACGGATGGACAAAGGATGGACGAACGACGGATGGCCACCCTGGATGCCGGCATTATGTGTACCAAACATAGTATGGGTACATATAAAAAGAACATAAACAAAAGACATACAATCTACCCCAAATTCACATTAACACGTTTGTCAACTGAGTGCTGGTGAAATCTGCTATGCCCCTTTACAGCCAGTGGGACACAGCACACTTTAAATAGCTCACAGGTGACATTTCTATGGTCTTTTCTATAAGACAATAGTGATTTATATTAATTGTTTTACATGGAAATAATACTGAAAAAACGAACAGAAACCTAGGTTTAAACAAGCCAAGACCAATACTGGGTCTGGACCTGCGTCGCTGCATGCAATTGAATCGGCAAACAGGAAGTGGCTGCACGGCAGATCTGAAAATTGCAAACACGATACAACTGATCATTATCAGGCTCCAGATGAAATATAAAATCAATCCCTTGCATAGAAGCAGAGAAAAGCTTGACGAAAAATTTCAATGTTCAGTGGGTACAGTAAAATTTCAAAGTATCGGCAAACAGGAAGTGGCTGCACGGCAGATCTGAAAATTACTTACACGATACAACTGATCATTATGAAGCAGCAGACCACATATAAAATCAATCCCTTGCATAGAAGCCGAGAAAAGCTTGACAAAAAATTTCAATGTTCAGTGGGTACAGTAAAATTTCAAAGTATCGGCAAACAGGAAGTGGCTGCACGGCAGATCTGAAAATTACTTACACGATACAACTCATCATTATGAAGCAGCAGACCAAATATAAAATCAATCCCTTGCATAGAAGCCGAGAAAACCTTGACGGAAAATTTCAATGTTCAGTGGGAACAGTAAAATATTCCAAGTATCGGCAAACTGGAAGTGGCTGCACGGCAGATCTGAAAATTGCTTACACGATACAACTCATCATTATGAAGCAGCAGACCAAATATAAAATCATTCCCTTTCATAGAAGCCAAGAAAAGCTTGACGAAAAAAGTGTTTTGGACAGATGGACGGACAGACTGATGGACGGAGTCAAGCGGTTATTAGACCTGCTCTGCCGCTGGCGATGCAGGTAAACAAAAAATAAAACCAAAACCGAACCTGGAAAAAAAACCCTCCATGCACTATTAAATTCCTAGTTGTAATATGGGAAAAATTGCTGCTAGAAATTTAAATATTTTAACATTAATGTGCTGAGGGTCATTTATTTATTGGTATTCAAGGCATCTTTAGCTATTTCATGGCCTAAACAGAGGGATGAAGAAAAGTTTAGCCAATGGATTATACCTATGTCGCCCACTTAAGTGGACTTCCACTTCAGGCATTGGTTCTGGTCTACTATGATATCTTCCCTGTAATCTTCCCCAACCCAAGGTAAAGATAAACTGGCTTATCTTTCTTACATCTTGTTTATCTCATCTGAGATTGGAAGTCTCAAAAAAAAATTCTGAACTCAAAATACTATTTTAAAGACAATTTCATCCATATTTTTAATTTTCTCGATTTATATGCATAAGTTGTGAAAAAAGAAAAAAATTTCTGGTGTGGGAAGATACCCTGACCAGGCTATCAGACCACAGGTGGTATTTTTCTTTAACCCTTTACCTAACCTGAAAAGCAGACGACACTTGCAAATAAAATTCTTGAATAAGTAATTTTTTTCATTTTTTGTCTCATAAACATAGGTTGTGACCCCTCTTTGGAACGAGCTCGTTGAGCTCGTTCCAAAGACGGGTCATAAATTACATTTTTGAGACAAAAAAATGAAAAAGTAATGAAAATTAATTTGCGATTTTTGTGAACAGCGCTCGCCGGTTTGGGCCATTACTTTGGGTAAAGGGGTAAAAATATCAGCTTCATTCACTTCATTCAAAAGATTAATCATGGTAAAAATGCAGAACATAACTCAGCAGAGTGCGGGAGACTGGAATTGACGAACCTTGGTAGAGTTTTTTCTTTATTTTATGCGCACATTCCAATATTTAACAGACACTGTTGTGGGCTGTGTGATGCCAAGCTGTCAGGTCACCAGTCAAATTCTGTAAGGAACATGATGCTGTTATTGGCTGTGTAATGCCAAGCTGTCAGATCAGCGGTCAAATTCTGTAAGGAATCTGATGCTGTTGTGGGCTGTGTGATGCCAAGATGTTGGGTCACCTGTCGAATTCTGTAAGGAATCTAACACTGGTGTGGGCTGTGTAAATAAATGCCAAACTGTCAGGTCACCAATCAAATTCTGTAAGATATTTGACACCGATGTGGGCTGTGTGATGACAAGCTTTCAGGTCACCAGTCAAATTCTGTGAGGAACTTGACACTGTTTTGTGCCGAGTAATCGCAAGTTGTCCAGTCACCAGTCAAATTCTGTAAGGAATACGATGCTGTTGTTGGCTGTGTATAAAACCAAGCTATCAAGTCACCAGTCAAATTCTGCAAGGACACTGTTGTAGGCTGGGTGATGCCAAGCCGTCAGGTCATCAGTCAACTTCTGTAAGGTATCTGATGCTGTTGTGGGCTGACTGATACAAAGGCGTCGGGTCACCAGTCAAATTGTGTAAGGAATCCAATACTGCTGCTGGCAGTGGATTCCTTACAGCAGTCAGGTCACCAGTCAAATTTTGAAGGGAATATGATGCTGATGTGGGCTGAGTAATACAAGCTGTCAGGTCACCAGTCAAACTCTGTAAGGAACCAGACACTGTTGTTGGCTGTGTGATGCCAAGCTGTCAGGTCACCAATCAAATTCTGTAAGGAATCCAATTCTGTTGTTGGCTGTGTGATGCCAAGCTGTCAGGTCAGCAGTCAAATTCTGTAAGGAATCTGATGCTGTTGTGGATGCTGTGATGCCAAGCTGTAAGGTCACCAGTCCTAATTTGTAAGGAATCTGATGCTGTTGTTGGCTGTGTAATACCAAGCACTCAGGTCACCAGCCAAATGCAGTAAGAAATCTAATGCTGCTGTGGGCCATGTAATACCAAGCTGTCAGTTCACCAATCAAATTCTGTAAGGAACCAACACTGTTGTTGGTTGTGTAATACCAAGCTGTCATGTCACCAGTCAGATTCTGTAAGGATGTTATGGGCTGTGTGATTCCGAGCTTTCAGGTCACCAGTCAAATTCTGTAAGGAATCCACTACTGTGCTGGGCCATGTGATGCCAAGCTGTCAGGTCACTGGTCAAATTTTGTAAGGAATCTGATGCTGTTGTGAACTCTGTGATGCCAAGGTCATGAACACTTTATGGAAGGCTAAGGGGGAGGTGGGGAAGATACACAGGCCTGTGTATCTTCCCCCCACCCAAATATTCACTCATCATTTTTATTTATAAATTATAATAACATTCCACGCCTTTCAGAGAAAGGTTCATAATATCTGAACAAGGTCTATCAAAATGAACATCATGGGGAGCACTTTATGGAAGGCTAAGGGTGGGGGGGGGGGGGAAGATACACAGGTCTGTGTATCTCCCCCCCCAACCCACCCACATATTCACTCTCATCATTGTTATTTAGAAATTATAATAACATTGCACGCCTTTCAGTGAAAGGTTTATATTATCAGAAAAGTGTCTATCAAAATGAACATTGTAGGGGGCACTTTATGGAAGGCTAAGGGGAGCGGTGGGGAAGATACACAGGCCTATGTATCTTCCCCCCACCCAAATATTCACTAATCATTGTTATTTATAAATTATAATAACATTCCACGCCTTTCAGAGAAAGGTCCATAATATCTGAACAAGGTCTATCAAAATGAACATCAAGGGGAGCACTTTATGGAAGGCTAAGGGGGTGGGGGGGGGGGGAGATACACAGGTTTGTGTATCTTCCCACCCATCCACATATTCACTCATCATTGTAATTTAGAAATTATAATAACATTGCACGCCTTTCAGTGAAAGATTTATATGATCAGAAAAGTGTCTATCAAAATGAACATCGTGGGGAGCACTTTATGGCAGGCCAAGGAGGGGGGAGGGGGGGGGGAGATACACAGGTCCGTGTGTCTTCCCCCCACCCACATATTCACCTATCAATATTATTATTTTGAAATTATAATAACATTCCATGCCTTTCAGGAAAGGTCCATGATATCTGAACAAGGTCTATCAAAATGAACATCAATGGGAGCACTTTATGGAAGGCTTGGGGGTGGGGGAGATACACAGGTCTATGTATCTCCCCCCCCCCCCCCCCCCCCCCCCCCACCCACATATTCACCTATCAATGTTATTATTTTGAAATTATAATCACATTCCATGCCTTTCAGGGAAAGGTCCATAATATCTGAACAAGGTCTATCAAAATGAACATCATGGGGAGCACTTTATGGAAGGCTAAGGGGGTGGGGGGAAGATACACAGGCCTGTGTATCTTCCCCCCACCCACATATTCACTCATCATTGTTATTTAGAAATTATAATAACATTGCACGCCTTTCAATGAAAGGTTTATATTATCAGAAAAGTGTCTATCGGGGGAGGGGGGGGGGGGGGGGGGAGATACCCTATGCGTATCCACAATTCCCTATACAATATAGATTGCCAGCTTGAGAGTTGAGAAAAAAATTATGAGTGGAGGGGAAGATACACAGGCCTGTGAGTCTTATGAACAGGTAGATACCCAGTCACATGAATCTTCCCAGGCCCCCATAGCACCACTCCACTTGACTTTCCCCTGTATAATAATGCTTTATAACTTTAAATATTGTGTTGTTTTTTTTACTCACATGTGGGGGGAAGATACCCAGGGTGGGGGGGGGGGGGGAGATACACAGTGGGGGTGGGAAGATACCCTGTTACACCGGTTTGCGTATTCGTCCTTCTAAATAACAGCAACTAGTTTCCATATGGCGGGGTGGGGATTGGGGCTGAATAAAACTCATAATTCGTATTTGTCTTTCCTTAGCGAAAGACAAATATGAATTATGAGTTTTATTCAGCCCCAATCCCCACCCGTCGTAGGGATTGGGGCTGAATAACATGTGTTACAAGAGTCGAGTCCAGCAGTCCAGTGCGCGTCAGATACACATGGAAAGGGCTACTGCAGGCTATGATGCAATTCAGATGATGGTTAAAGGTGTGTGTGTGGGGTGGGGGGGGGGGGGGGAGGAGGGATACTCTACCTTCTTTCACTTTTATTTTGTAGCAGCAAAGCTTTAGTTCACTATTCAGGGACTTTGATGTCGACACAGAGTATACAGAGGCTGAAACGACTCATGCTGAAACTATGAAACGTCTCTGGGTAGATTCGTCCCAAGGAAGAAACGTCCCTACTTCACGCAAAGATAAACAACGTGGAATTATTTAGTATGCCAAAATGTCCTGAAGCCGAAACATCCATAGCCCACAGAAAGATAAACATGTGAAATTATTTGGTACAAGCAATATTGTTGGTTGTAGCAGACGATTTCACTGCTTGCTAGCCAATCACAATTCACCTTACTATATTTTATGAATAAAATTCAATAAATTAACCTTTGAACTTTGTTTCATTTGCTATAACACGACATGCGCATTAAAAAAATAAGCCGAAATTAAAACTGGAAATGTTTCAGTTTTCAGTGAGAAAATCGACTGTCGTGTAGTCACAGTAGACTAAGGTGCGGGGAGAGGCAACAGTTATTACCTGTAATTTACTATTTTTGTTTCAGTTTTAGTGCTCATTCACATGCAGGGCGACTATCTAGGCACGTGATTGTATAAAGGCCAGGTGCGTGTTTTTCACACTACGCGATTTGAAAGTAGGTGTCCGGTGGTGCAGCGTGTGAATGTTCCATACTATAATCGGGTGTGCCGATGTTTACCGACGACTACCAATTATTTTCCGATGGCCCATAATCGGCAGCTTCCGATTATATTTCCCGATGATCGGCCCATCATTAAACACTACAGCTATGGTGAGTCATCATAATTATTTAGAAAACAAACATGTTTATAAGTATTGGTAAAGTCAAGTCTCAATTAAGAACATTTCTTATGTTGATTGAAAGAAAATGAATGGTTTCTGGTATATTTTATATTCGCTTCTTCGATCAGAAATATTATAGACAATTGAATCTAAACATATGAGATGAATTACTCAAGGACTGGACTAGTTCCAGTCCCTAACAGCGTCAAATTCCTTCCAACATTTGACTGGTGGCTGGAGCGCTTGTACTTTTGCCGGAGATAAAGTGATGAATTTGAAATTAGAACCTTTCTAAACCCACTCAGTTCTTGCAGTTAGTGTCTGACCTGAATAAAAGAAAGTAGGTCACATCACAGAAACATATAAGGTCAGTCCAAAAGATAATTATATAAAATTTATAATCTCTGAATCAGAAATATTTGAGCAATCGATGCTATCAACCTTAACCCAGAAAGTCCTTTAAGGTGGTTTAGCAACACTGATGTACGCAATCTTTTTTGGAGTTTACAGAGAGAAAAATAAATGTTAATTTTTCATTTTTCTACCTAAGGCTGATGAACTATATTATTTATTATTGGTGTTGAAGGTCACTTTCAGCATCTTTGGTTCTATTATTACTGCAACAGGGTTATGAAGTTAAGTTTAACTAATCATTTATACCTATGCGACCCACTTTAGAGGACCACCCAAGCATTGATTCTAGGTCCTGCTTTACCAGTGAAGCAGAAATTGATTACTACAGGGAGGAGGAAGGTTGAAATACTACCTGTAAAATAATTAGAGGTGGCTGCCAAAGGTGGCTGATCACACCCGAACACGTCTCAATACAGAAACCTCACTTATGAACCACACATCTTGATATAGAAACCTCACTTATGAACCACATGTCTCTATATAGAAGTCTTGCTCTCTCTCCTCCAGAAATCAGATAAAAATTTTCAAGAACCTGGAAATAATTTCTATGCACAGCATTAAATGTGTTCTATAAAGGAATCAGAAATGGATACTTTTCATTCTGCTCACTTTTTGAAAAGAAAAAATACATGTATGAACTTCAGAAATGCATTGGAGGTTATAAAATGCGATTTCCGGCAATTTTGAAAAATGCACTCAATGACCCCTGAACCACCTCAGTGACCTTGACCCATATTCTGAACCTCCATTGAGTTCGACTCATTTGGTTTGGTACCAAGTCCACAGGTTGTACCATGTCTGAAGAATGAGAATGACAAACTTTCAAAATGTTTAGCTCCCCGACTAGTCGGAGTTCTGAAATGCATGTATGGACATTGGAAGTGCATTAGGAGGGCAAAAAGTGTGATTTCCAGTAATTCTGAAAAATGAACTCATTGACCCCTGGGTAATCTCAGCGATCTTGACCAATCTTTTGAACCTACATTGAGTTTTGACCCATTTGATGTTGATCGCAGGTCCTGGGCCATGCCAGGATTGAGATATGAGCATGACCCACTTTCAAAATTTGGGCCCCGTCCACTTTTCTGAGTGTCATGTATGAACTTCGGGAATGAATTAGGGGTTCATAAAATGTAATTTCCAGCAATTCCCAAAATGAACTCAAGGACCACTGGTGACCTAAGTGACCTTGATGCATATTTTGAACTTTCATGGAGTTTTGACTCATTTGGTGTTGGTCCCAGGCTCATAGGTTATACCATGATCGAGATATGAGGATGACCCAATTACAAAATTTTTGGCCCAACCCACATTTTTTGAGTGTGAAAATACTTGTATGAACTTTGACAGTCATAAAATGTGATTTCCAGCATTTCTGAAAAATGCATTCAATAACTCATGGGTGATCGCAGATATCTTGACCCACAGTTTGAACCTCCTTTGAGTTCGGACTCATTTCATGTTGGTCCCAGGTCCATAGGTCATACCATGCTTGAGATACGAGCATGATGCACTTTCCAAATTTTTGGCCCGCCCACTTTTTTGAACCTCTACTGAGTTTGGACTCATTTGGTTTAGGGTCCTGCGAATATTCGAGATTCTATTCGATGTCGATATCGTCTGGTTTGAAATCGATCCCGAATCAGTCTCAAGGTTAGATTTTTTTCGAATCTCTTGTGCTTAGTGAAATTTGCTACATTTCCAACGAAAATTGGATAAAATTGACATTAGACAATTCATTCATGTAGGCTCAATTCATATTTTATTGAGTAATTGACAATGTTTAACTGGTTGAAGGCTACATTAATTTTGTCGCTTCACACCCATACAAAGAGACTGGAGTAAGAGAGTGATGTTGGTGAGTGACCGAGTGGGTTCGTGTGCTGGTCTCTCATGCCGGAGGTCACAGGTTTGATCTCTAGTCAGGAGAGATTCTGAGATGACCCGACATTCACTGGGAACATCAGCTGTAGTATTGATGCTGCTCAACATACAGCAATATCATATCATAAAATACAAATGCGGATAGAATGCTGGTTATAATGAAGAGGAGAGGCATCAGTGCACAATTCAGTGTAGTAAATATACTTCTCCAAACGTACCCCCTCCCCCACCTGCCTCCCGCACTGTTTCATCTCTCGATATACACTTTTCCATCCGCCAAATCGAAGGTACAAATTGATTGATGCTAAGGAGGTGAAATTTTGCGAGTCTGTGTGGCTCAAATATTGCGGTGAATAGTAACAAGTCTAGAATTCAAAAACCAAAACTTTGGATAATAAGCCAACCTATTTCAGCAATGGTTCTACAAAGAATATTTATTTATTGGTGTTCAAGGCAGGCCTGTCATTCTGAGGAGGGCGATTGCTCCAGATCCTTATAGCCCGTCTGAAATTTTGCTGAGGTGAGCAAGTAATTGCCCTCCTCAAGAGCCTGATTCTGATGATTTTGGTATGAACCAGCACCTAGGTGGGCTTGTGCCTGCCTGAATATAGAACTGACCTCCTGTGATTTTCAAAAAGACAGGCCTGGTTCAAGGCCACTTTCAGCATTTAAGCAAATAACTTGTCTCTTAAGATTTGATTCGATTTCAATATCAGAGACAAGATTCGATTCAATTTGAAAAAATATTTGTGATTCGCAGATCCCTAATTTGGTGTTGGGTCCCAGGTTCATATGTCATACCATGCTTGAGGTACTTTCAATATTTTTTGGCCTCGTCCACTTTTCTGAGTGTGAAAATACATGTATGAACATGGGGAATCCAACAGGGGGTCAAAAAATGTGATTTCCAGCAATTCTGAAAAATGCACTCAATGATACCGGGGTGTCCTCAGTGACCTTGATGCATATTTTGAACCTCCATTGAGTTTTGACTCAATTTGAGTTGGGTCCCAGATCCATAGGTCCTACCATGCTTGAGATGCAACATGATCCACTTTCAAAATGCATTAGGGCTCATAAAATGCGATTTCCAGAAATTCTGAAAAATGCACTCAATTGCCCATGGGTTACTTCAGTGATCTTGACCCATATTTCGAACCTCCACTGAGTTTCGCTCATTTGGTAATGGTCTCAGATCAATAGGCCATACCATGCTTGAGATATGAGTGTGAACCACTTTCAAAATCTCTGGCTCAACCCACTTTTTTGAGTGTAAAAATACTTATGGACTTCAGCAGTGCACTAGAGGGTCATAAAATGTAATTTTCAGCAATTCTCAAAAATGCACTCAATGACCCTTGAGTGACCATGACACATATTTTGAACCTCCAATGAGTTTTGACTCATTTGGTGTTAGTCCCAGTTCCATAGGTCATACCATGCTTGAGATATGAGCATGACCCATTTCAAAATGTTTGGCCCCGCCTTCATTTTTTAGTATAAAAATGCATGTATTAACTTCAGCAGTGCTTCAGGGGGGGCATAAAATGTGATTTCCAGCAATTCTGAAAAATTCACTCAATGACCCCTGGGTGACCTCAGTGACCATGACCCATATTTGGAACCTCCATTGAGTGCCAGCTCATTTGGTGTTGGTCCTGGCACCATAAGTCATAACAAGCCTACCAGTCAGTATGCGTACGGTGGGCCAATGTTGGCACATCATCAAATGCATATGCAATGATCGCCAGCATATATCAGGCACTCAGCCAACATCGGTAGACTGTTGGAATGATCACAGTGGAAATTATATATGCGTTGTTAATTAATGGATCAGATTCAGAGTGAGCATGGATTGTCTTGATAGTTTCGAAGTTAATAAAAACATAATTTTATTTTTTTCGTAGATATCAACGATATATTTTTTAAAAGAGAATGCTATTAGATTCATGTAGTTAAACCATTTATCATGTTATATTTTATTTTAGAAAATGGCCCACATTCAAATCCGTGACATTATTCACAGATATCCAAACAAACACGGCAGATTCTTCTTTGTTTGAAAAGGTGAGGGTAAATTAATTTGACTAACTTCCACTTTTAACATTTGTGCAGTTATTAAGTTTTCATGGCACAGCCAGCTTTGTTGCCTTTCAGTTATTTGTTTTGTATTACTGTGAACACAAAATCCAATTTCATTTAGTCTGTTAATTGTCAGTTATTTAAGAATATTTGCAAGTTGATTTGCATCTGGCTTATCGCAGATCGGGTTTGTACAAGTAAATACATGTACATGTATACAGAATTCTCATAAGCTGCTCTCATTAAACTAAATTGTTTCATATTTGTATGTTTGGATATATTTGGAAGTAAATTGGCGTCAGCAGAAAATAATTCAAGTATATTTAAATTTATCTATTCTTTGTGTTATTCTTTTAAAAAAATCAAGATACAAATTATATACATATTTGTAACAATCTAGTTGGTAGTTGTGGGTAATGTGTGTGTGTGAGGGTGTGTGTGTACATGTGTGGGGGTGGGGGGGAGTGGGTGTGCGTGCATCTGTGTGTGCATCTATGTGTGTTGAGATGCAGGCAGCTTGGAGAGAGCATAAAGTTGGGGTGTGCAGTGGGGTAATTTAACCCTGCTTCTGTCTGCTTCAATATTTTCTGTCTCAACTATATTTGTCATTGATGGCCAAAATGCATAATACAGTCTTTCCCTTGTGAGCTAAAAAGTGTGCCCAACTCTATATACCCATGCATGCCCAACCATATATGCAAACACTGGGCCAATGCTGTATGCCAATGTTGGCACAATGTCATACACCAATGTCGGTCCAATACCATATGCCAGCATTGGCCCTATGTTATATGCCAATGCTGGCCCAAAATTATCGGCCGATATTGACCTAATGTTGTATGCCAACATTGGCCCACTTTTGTTGGGCCAACGTTGGGCCAATGAGCAAAAAGGCACTGGGCAAACACTGGCAACCAACATTGGCCCAACGGAATGGACATCATGCTGACTGGGCTGAGATATGAGCATGTCCTACTTTCAAAAAAACCCAAGGGACACCCCCAATGACCCATGAGGCTGAAAAACATAGGTGGCCGAGTACTAGTGACTGTCTATCAGTATGCCCAAGCCTGAAAATAAGCAATCTGTCATTTGCAGAATGAGGTCCCCAGAGGGTGAATTTGATTATGCTATCCCATACAGTGTGCCAATTTATCCTCTAGGTACATCTTTCGGTTTTGGCTTGAGACCTTGATCCAGACTGAGGTTCACAGAGGGTAAATTTTGTGATGCTACCCTGTTGTGCAGGGTAGCATCACCAAATTCACCCTCTGGGGACCTCATTTTGCAGATGACAGCCTGCGTATTTTCTGGCTTGAGTATGCCAAAAAGCATTTGTATTAGAATTATTGGGCAGAAAAGGAAATGCATAGAAGACAGAAGACAGGAGAATAAGGAAAAAAAAAAGAAAAAAAGAAACCATACAAAAACAATAGTCTGTGTGTTTTACACAGACTAATTAATAGCTTGTTAAATGTAATAACTTTGAAGATCTCAATGGTTTCCAGATTTCTGCTTTGCCACAAACTGCATGTCTAGTGGTTTGGCAGTGATCTCTAGCCAAGTCTTGGCTGCCTGTATGCTAGAAAACACTGCTATGATAAATTGACAGCTGTCTGGAATGCATGTTCAGAGAAGCACCTGTTATGAGGCCCTGAAGTTTGTCAACTCTTCACCTGATGAGTATTATCTCAAAATTTTCTTAAAAAGTCTAGCTGTGGCTTCTATAAAGCAATCACAACTTGATTTGATAAAAAATTCAATTGTGATTGGAGTCAAGAAATCACTCTTTATATAACTATTCCTATTTATAGGGGTATATAAAGTTAACAAGGCTGAGAAACATACCTCCACTATGCTAAAAGAGTATTTTGTGCAGTGCAGGCCAACCCACCTGTAGGAGGTGGAGTAAAAGTCAGTCTTGAGGCTATAAGAGATGTTTATATGTGTAACTAAAACCATCAATTCACAAAAATCAGGAATTATTTTGGGTGTCTACAGGGGCCGAGAATGGGACCCTTTCCTTATGGAAATTTGGCATGATTTTTCCCCCAATTCAAACCCAAAATTTCCCAATCTCAGACCTCATTCAAATAAACTTTTAATTCTTCTCTAACTCTTGAAGGGCCAATTTTGACTTGAACCACCTTTTACTGAAACAAAACAGGTGCCTTAAACCCTTTTCCAAAGAGGGCAGAAGAATCCCTGCAATAATAGCAAAAAGAATGTACTTGCCTTGAGTTGCAATGTATTCTTTTGGCCTATTGTAACCCTGAAAATAGAATAAACATTAAGTAGAGCCCACGTATAGTGTATACTTCTTATAATACTAAGATAGGTATATAGCACACCTGTGTGTAAAAAGATAATAAATATCTACTGCAAGTAGCCGAGTACACGCTAGAACGGTTAGCATGATACCCATATTTAATGACATTAAATATGAAAAATATGGAGTGAAATCTTCATTGTGACAGTAATGACAGGTTGACATGTATCATTAGATTTACACAAATATCAACAGAGAAAATACTCAAGCATGTTAAAATTTCAGAGAAAAACCCCATCTTCGGTTAACAAGCCACCCAGGAACAACCAGAGATAAAAGCCTATTTGTGGCAAAAGACTCTGGAAACCTGCAGTCGGAGTATGCAAAATTGACCTCAGGGTCAGGATGCCGACCTCCATCCTTACACTTTCTGTTTGAAAATGAAGCATGTAACCGTTGCGGTGATATGGCTAGAAATGACAGTAACACAACATCAGCATAAACTGGTCACTCAGCGTGATGAAGTCATAACTCTCGTGTCTGATAACATGTTATTCACTCAGCCATTACATGAACTGACTACATTGTTAAGACACTGCCGTTAAGGCGGTTAACCCTTTAACTGCCGTACCCACAATACATATATTTCTCGCTATACTGCGAAACGCAAGAAAGTTACCTTAATTGAATAACTCTTGTTAACTAAAAATAAATTCCAAATACAAAACTATTTAACATATCTTCAAAACAAATCTGACCTGTTAATTGGTAAAGTGCTGGAAGCCCATATTTGGGCTTTATTCTGAAGTGCAGGTACTGCAACTTAAAGGCTTCAAATTCAGTGGCTGTACTTCATCATATCTTTGAAGTGATATTATTGAGTCTGTTAAGATTTGTCTTGTTACATTTTATAGGAGAGTGCCCACACTCTCCTATAAATTGTAACAAGGCAAAGACATGCGAAATCTGTTAAGATTTGTCTTGTTACATTTTATAGGAGAGTGCCCACACTCTCCTATAAATTGTAACAAGGCAAAGACATGTGAACAAATTTTGGTGGCCAGAAATAATTTGGCACTCTACCAGTTAATTGCACATAGGTTAAAGAGTAAACTCCTGTTAACTGAATAAAAAATTGTGTGACATGGCGAGAAATTACCCTTTTAATTATCAAATTCATCTTGTTTATAAATCCAACAAAAAATTTGATCTTTTACATCTTGTTTGACCGAGATCCATGAGACTAATAATATGAATTGAATAAATGCTCAGATTATTCTAGAATACAGGAAAGTGAGGAAATATCTGTTAACTAAATAGTCCCATCAATGGAATAATTCTCACTTGCAAAGTGGCAATTCAATTAACAGGGTTTCAATGTACTATATGAGAATTATTTATTTATTGGTGTTTAAGGTCACATACTTCTGCACAATGGCTAATCGTGACCACAACATGGAGATAAAATCAAGGTCAGTCAATCGTTTTTGCCCCGTGTTACCTATTTTAGAGGACTTGCACCCAAAGCATTAGTGACTGGGTCCTGTTTTACCAGTAAAAGTACTGGGTGAGAAGCCGTTTTAAATCAAACAATGGGTAGTTAGATGGCAATTCATAATCAAACTCTTCAAAAATTCTCACCAGCTTCCCAAGCTTATATGTTTGTTTATATGTTTGTTGACCCGTTATAACATAACTAACTCAGGTCCTGCCAATGTTGACTCTGGAATCAATTTCTGAAGATGACTTGAAAAGCAAGAGCCTCACAATAGAAATATTTTATAATGTAAACTTTTGAAACTACTTATAACTGAAAGTGAAAGGAGGCATTAATCGCTCACCTGAAAATGTTGTTTCAAGAAGGTTTTAAGATCACATTCTGAATCTAAATGATAATATAGTTAAGGGGAGTGGGGGTGATGTGGAGAGCATCTGCTGGGTGATTTGTTTTCGCAGAAAATCACTTAAAACCGTTCAAAATTCATTTTAAAGCAAAGAAAATAATCACTCAATGGACCAAGATCCACTGGGTTAAATGTTCTCTTTTTTTGCATACACTCCAAAAATTGTTTTAATGCACAAAAGAAATTTGCAATGGACTCCTTCCACCCCCAGGGCCTCAACAAGCCTGCATTTGCAAAATGAGGTCCCCAGAGGGTGAATTTGCTGATGCTATCCCGTACAGTGGGCCAATTTATCCTCTTAGTACATCTTTCTGTTTTGGCTTGAGACCTTGATTCAAACTGAGGTTCACAGAGGGTAAATTTTGTGATGCTACCCTGCTGTGCAGGGTAGCATTACCAAATTCACCCTCTGGGGACCTCATTTTGCAGATGACAGTCTGCTTATTTTCAGGCTTGCTGCTGAGCCGCATCTTTACAAACAGTAATCTTATCCATCTGCATTTACATTTAAATAAATAGTAAATTCTCCATTGGATTCTCTGTTAAATTTCAAACCCCTCTGGAGGCCACCAAAATCAGTCAAATGTTACACTTTGAAAAAACTGTAATCTAGGAATTGAAGTAATGCTATATACCAAATATAAAAAAATATGCCCCCACTGATTTGAATAACTTGAATTTGAACCGCCATGTCAAATATCAAAAGATTCTGACTGGTGGATTGGAAGATGAAGATTTTTAAAGAATATGCCTCTTTTTAGACTAAGTTGAAAAAAAATTGGGGCTCCCACATGAGACCCAAATATGACGCAAGGAACAAGCCTGAATCTGTCCCCCCCCCACACCTGTAAGCATGCAGGAAACCTATGACCAATGATCAAAAGATTTTGACTGTTGGATCTGAAGAAGATTTTTAAAGAATTCTCTCATATGAAGTTGAACTTTAGGTTCCCATGGGGAACTCAAAATGAATTGAGGGAATTGATTTGAAGACACTAAAATCACATCTTCCCCCACCCCAGAGATGTTGTATACAAAATAGCTGATTCTGACTGGTGGATCTGAAGAAGAAAATTTTCATAGCATTTTCCTCATATTGCACTAAGTTGAAATTTGGGCTACACAGGAATTCTGAATATGAATTTATTATTTATTTATTGGGGTTTAGTGAAACATTTAACAGCCAGGGTTACCTCATGTCAGACAGTTTTACGGGGGAAGGGGGGGAAGGGAGGGAAGGGAGGGAATCTGGAGTACCCAGAGAGAACCACCCAGCAGTGGCGAGCAACCATCAGACTCCAGAATGCACCTAATAAACTTCACACATGGAGGGCTAGCATTGGTTGAAGACAAGTGCAGCACAGACGTGCAGTATGCCTTAGTACACATCACCACCATGCCCCACATAGGCAATTGAGACCAGGTGCCTTGCCCAAGGACACAATGCAGTTACCGCTGTTGGAGGTTAAACCATGGACCTCTTGGTTTGAAGTCCGATGACTTAACCACTGAGCCACTACACTCCCTCCCAAATATGAATCTGGATTTGAACAAACTTGAATCAGACTACCTGTGGGTGTTGTATACCAAGTGTCAACTGCTTCTAATTGGGGGTTCAAAGAGAAAATTTTTTCTAAATATTACACATCATATTGCAACAAATTAAAATTTGAGCTCCCATAAGGGGCCCAAATATTCACCCCAGGGCTTGATTTGAATGGCCTTGAACATATTTGCATTTCCTGGAGATAGTAAATACTCCTTCTCAGTTAATAACTATTACTCAATATCTACACAATTAAAACAGTATTTCCCACACAAAACTTACTCAACTGCTGATTGACATCTTTACAAGAAAAAATAAATTCCCCACCTGTCTCGATACCTAGGGTTTGTACTCTCCTGAGTGAAGAAAAATCAAGGGCCTTCAAGGACTTCTCTTGGGAAATGTCAAGCACATTCTATTTAATCATCTCAGAGATAAAAGATGTATGTAATACCAGGAAGCAATTCATATACATATATTCCAAACAACTAGTACCAGCACCTAACACTGATCTGTGAGAAGCTCTCTCAGAGAACTTCCAAAGGATCAGAGTTAGGTTAAAAAAATAGTGTTTTGATTCTCAGGCAATCCCTCATTGAATTTGAACCCCCTTATTAAACATTTTTATTGCCTTTATGTGTCTTCCATTATTAGTACAAACTCAGGAAGACCCAAAACTTTTTACATTTTTTGATTGATGCATATTTATTTAGTTGCGTCTCCAATATATTTGCCTTGTTACAATTTATGGGAGAGTGCCAAACAAGGCAAATCCCCATAGATTAAATACTTTTACTTCAAAGATAATATGAAGAGCATCGAAAGAATATGAAGCCTTGGAATTGCAGTACCTACCAAAATCCTCTCCATGTTTGTGCACATTTTGCAAAATTAAAATTAAAACCTTCCCTCTCTCAGATTTGAAAACAAAAATGCCTGAGAATCAAATCATTTATTTTGTGTGGCCTTTAGGTGCAGGTATTTATTATTTGAGTGGATAAATAAATGCAATTCAAGCAACAAATTTATTTATTTATTTTATTGGGGTTTAATAGCACTTTCAACAGCCAATACTGTCACACCGTGTCAGCCTGTTTTACAGGAGAACCACCAAGCAGCAGCAAGCAACTGTCAGACTCTCCAACATACAAATTCTGCACAAGCAGGTTTAGCAGTGGTTGAAGGCAAACATACCAGTACGCCTTAGTATGCAGTGCCTCCCCGCCCCCATGTGGGCAATTGGGATGTTGAGCCTGCCCCCATGTGGGCAACTGGGAAGGTTAAGTGTCTTGCCACATATTATACCACAAGTACACATTGCAATGAAAATGAGCAATGCAGTTACCCAAAAATATTTTTTCCAACGTCTTTTGATGATTTTCTCCCAGAAAGTCTGATTTCTGAGTACTTGGTACACTTTTAAAAGACTGGTACATACCATCAATGTTGGAAAGTAAATAATATCTGGACTAATTGTAAACAGTATGTTTCACTGCCAAATTAACTCCTTGCATGCAGCTGGTGGATATTCTTGCCCGGACAGGATTACTCTTGCTGGTGAAATAAGTATAATTTGGGCACATTTAATCAAATTTCCCCCTTGTAAACTGCATGGATTTTTTCACCAATGATTTCTTGAGTTATTTATTTATTTATTTATTGGGGTTCAATAACACTTTTGACAGCCAGGGTCACCTCGTGTCTGACAGTTGTACGGGTGTCAGGTTCCAAAATGTACTAACTCCACACAAGCAGGGTTAGCATTGGTGGAAGACAAGTGCACCATTGACATGCAGTAGGCCTTAGTACACAAAAAATACCGCTGTACCCACATGTGGGCAACTGGGATTAAATGTCTCGCCCAAGATCGCAACACAGTTGACGCAGGGAGGATTTGAACTGAGGACCTCTCGGCTTGCAGCCTACATCTCTACCAATCTCCTGATTTCTTGAGTTAAATTCACAACAGCCAAGACTAGAGTTGATGAAAAATATCTTGAAAATACTCAGTGGGAGAAGAGTTAACAGGGTTCTATCGCACTTATTTTCTTCAAAAGAGCTTTAGTTTTGTTAAAATTTATTGCTAATTGAGGTTACGCTCAGCATCTATGGCGATATCATGATTGCAAACACAAGTAGCAAGTCAATGTAATTATTTATTGGCTCACCAACGTTAGTTGTGTGAGCCTTTGGCATAGCCCTCATGTCGGCGTCCGCTCTTAAATATTTTCAACTTTTGTGTACAGGTTTTGATTTTTTGGCTTTTTAAAATTTTGTTTAGTTTCTGCATATTGCTATGGTGGTTCACTATAACATTTAACTCTTTTCCAGGGTATTTTGTCTTAATTTTAACCCTTTGAATCAAATTTTAGACTTATTTTGATGTTTGCGTGCAGGTTTTGATGGGTTTTTTTTTTCTTTCTTCCAAGTGGAGATTTACCTTGCAGCATATGGCCATGCTTTCTATTGTATGTAAACATGAATCTTAGGGCTAAGTTCGTATTATTTAACCCTTTTCCCGCTGAATTACTTCAATTTTGGACTTTTATGTACAGGTTTTGGACTTAGGCTTACAGCTTTTTACTTGTATGTACAGGTTGTGATAAGAAGAAAATAAAATTTAAATTGAGGTTGACCTCACTGCATATTGCTGTGGTGGTTACTATAACACTGATATCTTTCCAGTGCATTTTTAAAAATTTTTTAACCCTTTCATTCGATTTTTATTAGACATATTTTGACGTTTGCGTGCAGGTTTTGATGCTTTTTCTTTTCCTTTCTTCCAAGTGGAGATTTACCTTGTAGCATATGTCCATGTTTTCTAGTGTATGTAAACATGCATCTTAGGGCTATGTTTGTATTATTTAACCCTTTTCCTGCTGAATTACTTCAATTTTGGACTTTTATGTACAGCTTTTGGACTTAGGCTTACAGCTTCTTACTTTTATGTACAGGTTGTGATAAAAAAAAACAATTTCAAGTGAGGATGACCTCACTGCATATGGCATATTATAACACTGATATCTTTCCAGTACATTTTAAAATTTTTTTTAACCCTTTGAATAGATTTTTTGACTTACTTTGACGTTTGCGTGCAGGTTTTCATGTTGTTTTTTTTCCTTTCTTCCAAGTGTAGATTTACCTTGTAGCATATGTCCATGGTTTCTATTGTATGTAAACATGCATCTTAGGGCTGCGTTGTATTCTTTAACCCTTTTCCTGCTTAATTACTTCAATTTTGGGCTTCTTTTGTTTACAGGTTTGGATTTTTGTGCTTTTTAAACAAAATTTTTCTGCTTTGCATATTGCTTTGGGGGTTCACGATAACATTTAACTCTTTTCCAGGGTATTTCGTCTTAATTTTAACCCTTTGGATCAAATTTGGAACTTATTACTTTTATGTGCAGGTTTTGAGGTTTTTCTTTCTTTTCTTTCAAGTGGATATTTTTCAGGTAGGGTTTCACCTTACTGGCATATTGCCATGGTGGTTACTGTGACATTATCACAGTGTTTTTCTCAATTTTAACCCATTGAAATAAATGTGATACTTTTTTTTTTACTTTTATGTGCAGGTTTTGAGGTTTGTCTTTCTTTCCTTCAAAGTGGAGACTTACCTTGTAGCAAACTGCCATGGTTCCTATTTTATGTTGGCATGCTTCTTAGGGGTTATTATATTATTTAACCCTTTAACTGCTTATTTTCTTTAATTTTGGACTTTTGTGTGCAATTTTGGAACGTTTTTTTTTACTCCAGCCACCCCTTTACATTGGCCACCTGTTGGTGAGCCACAGGGTACTGATACCCCCTCCAGTATTATATACAGAGTGAATACTATAGATGATTCTAATCTTAGGAATTGGTTATTTTTGGCAATTTTTTTGGTCATTCATTTCTGCTGGTCCAAGGAGAGCTTCTCAGGCAAAAACAAAGCTTTGTTTTGTGAAGTCTCAAAAAAGTGTCTGTATGAATTTTTTTTTTTTGGTTTTTAACTTCTGTGGTTCCCTCTACCCTCCTCCCCATCAATCATGTACTAATGACCCAGTTATACTACATGACAAATTTTTTTAACATCAGCCCACTGGTTCTGGAAATAGAAATTTTGAGTGGAAAATGCCCAAAATGGGCATCCTACCAGAGGGAGCCCAAATTATGACCTACTTAATTCCTTTGAAAAAACTTGAATCTGCATTACTAAAGTAAGTTCCATATCAGAAATTTAAGCATTATTGTGAGTGGCTTATAAGATGATTTTTAAAGCATAATAGGCTTCTGGGCATTAACCCCGCCAAGGGGCATGGTAGCTTAGTAGGTAGAGGTGCAGTCTGCAAGCCTAGAGGTCCTTGGTTCGAATACCACATGTGGCAACCACGTTGTGTCCTTGGGCAAGACACTTCACCCCCATTGCCCACGTGGGGGCAAGTTGGCGTTATGTGCTAAGGCATTCTCCGGGTACTCCGGCTTTCTCCACCCATAAAACTGTCCGACATGAGGTGATCCTGGATGTCAAAAGTGTCATTAAACCCCAATATATAAATAAATTAACCCCCACCTCAAGGTGCCTAGTAACTTTTGGAGAAAAAAATCAGAAGAGTAAACTCCACCAAGATGCTTTGTGTACCCAATTAGTTTAGACTTGGCCCAAAGGTTCTGAAGAAGAATACTTACTTTATTTATTTATTGGGATAAATGTTGTTCAAGGCAATCAAAGCGGTAACTCCTCCCACCGATGATGTTTGATGATGCGAAACTGTTACATTGTGACTACAATAAAAGTGTAACAAATTTCGATTCATCAAATGTCATGGTGTTTACCTAGCAAAGAAGCTAGTTTACTCAAGATCAACTTTCCAATCTTGGCAATTTTTTTAAAAATTAGTAAAAATGTTGTAAATTATAGAATTTGCATTGCGGCAAAAATATGCACATCATCATTTTTCACGAAGTTCAAAATATATTCTTTAACCCTTGAGGGCCTAATTCTGACTTAGCTAATTTTCTAATGCAAAGGAACAGGTGCCCCAACATGCTTTGCTTGGGTAAACTCAAAACTTTTTTTTTAAGTACCTTGTCAGTTGTTTCTTGGCAAGTCTTGGCTGCCTCTGTAGGCAGCCAAGACTTGCCTAGAAACATCTTTAAAAGCCACAGAAGGTAGACTTTCAAAGTATAGCAAAAAATCTATAACAATTCTTCAACTAAGGCCTTAAGGGTTAAAAAATGCTTGGCGATTGTGAGGCGTTGGGAAATTGAAGACCTTGAAGCAACTTCCACTCCTCCCCATAACATGCCAGCAGTTGAGAAACTTTTTCTGTTTGACCAATGATCGCTCCAGCAATCTGGTTGTAGGGAGATCTGTGTCAATAGCTCACTCACATTTAGATGTCATACCAAGGTTACAAATAAAATTTCAAGCTGACTGGATAAGGGATACCAGCTGTAGAGTGTGCCAAAGGAATTGTCGTGGATAAAAGAGAAAATCAAAGACAGCCACAACAATAGCAATTTCTCCATCAAACTTGGCAAAAACACAATAGCTCACTTGTGACTAGATGCGGTTCAGAACAAGCTCAAGTCACCACTCACAGGATGGAAATCAGACATGATCAGACCAGTATAGTTTGGAGAGGACTCCAATGGCACCATCAAGATGGATGACATTGAATGATGATAAAGAGTGATCAATATAGCATCAGGTGAGCTAATAATATTCAGTAGTTGAGGAAATATAGCCTGGAGAAAAGGGTGGAGTTAAATGATCTTCTGATCCCTCACTGTACCTTTGACCTGGGGGTGGGGGGGGGGGGGAGGGTGTGTGGAAGATATTATTATTACGCATGACACCATGACTATTTCCTAATACATATTCCTAATGCTCTCTCAAAAAAATACTCAGTGGATAAAAATTAAAATTTTTTTAGTAAATTTTGTTTCTTAACATACCTACCACAATTGTTTACAATTGGCTGTAACGTAAGTGCAAGCCCTACTTCAGAACTAACTCAAGCTTAAGAAACTTTTTCAAACAAGTTGGAAAAGTAATAGAGTGCAAAAGCACAAAAAAGGGTCGAGCGAGACCGGCGCTCAAAATTACAGATACTCTCTGCAAACCTCTTGCGTTTACCGAGCGCTTGCGCAACAACTCTGACGTCAATTCCGTATTTCCGCCAACGAGAAGTTTGTGATTTAGCGGGGAGGCATCAATATCAAAGATATCCCCAAGGAGGGTGGGCCTCCAGTAAACAATTGTGGTAGGTATGTTAAGAAACAAAATTTACTAAAAAAATTTTAATTTCTTTTCAACCTACTCACAACTGTTTACAATTGGCTGAATAAACAATAGAAGGTGAATCACATACCCAATACCAATAAGATCAGAAGAAAGAAAAGCAAGGAGGGCAGAGAACAAAAGCGATACCTGTAATGAAGATCGAGAGAAGGCACCTGAAAAGAACAAGGCCGAGCGAAGCACAAACCTGATAAAAACAAATTTAACAAGGGTGCACAACAGCCTGAGCAGCAACTAGAGGGCCTAAAGAATAAAGGCCCTCAGAGTGCTGCTGTAGGTGGCGGAGATAAAAGGAGGAGAAGGTAAAGCATTCCTCCAGTAAGCCGCATTCATAACATCCCGGAGCGAAACAGAATTGGCGAACGCCCAGGATGTAGAAATGGCACAAACCTCATGAGCATTAAACCGGTTCGAAACAAGATCCGAAGCAGACAAGCGGGAATAAGCCAGCTTGATTGCAAGACAGATCCACCTGGAAATAGAATGGGAAGAGATAGACTGCCTCTTAGGAATGAGAGACAGAAAGAATCTCTTCCGACCCCTCCTAATGAACTGAGTGCGATTAATGTTAGTCTTGATCGCACAAACAGGACAAAGAAGAGGCCTCCGGCCATCGACAACAGGGAGAGCCCGAATGCAGATGGGAGGAGGTACCGAATCAGGAAGTTGATTCTTGGCCAGAAAAGAGCAATCAGTAGTGAAGGTGACACTGTTAGCCTCATTTCTGAAGAAAGCAGAATCAACAGATAGCGTATGAAGCTCACTGACACGTCAAGCAGAAGCAAACGCTAGAAGGAAAGCCATCTTATAGGTAAGGACCCGATAAAAGACAGACGTGAAGGGACAGGCTTGCCAGGTTGTTGTGATACTTCCTGGGATGCCCCTGGGAAAGAAGATCGCGACCTAGAGGTACACGAATCAGCCAATCTTCCAACAGAGGCCGCAGCAGATTGATCCACACCCTCTGTGGACACAGAGTTGCGATCAAAATTATCCTGCAACTGCAAGCACGAATCTTCACCAATACTTGAGGAAGAATCGGTGCAGGAGGGAAGGCATAGCCGATCCAACCTGTCCAGTCCAGAGACAGAGCGTCTACCGCAAATGCCAGAGGATCTGGACAAGGAGAGACAAAGGTCTCTACCTGATGATTCCAGCGAGTGGCAAAAAGGTCGACCAGAGGATGCCCCCACCGCTCGCAAATCGCCTCAAACACCGACCGATGTAGCATCCATTCGGTTGGAAGGACATTGCCGCGTTTGGACAGGGAGTCTGCTAGAACGTTGAGACACCCGGGAATGTGTCGAATGGACACCCGGGAGTTTACATCCCGTGCCAACAGAAGAAGATCCCAAGATAGCCGATACATGGGAATCGAATGTGTGCCTCTTTGATTCCGTATGTAGACCACTACTGTCGAATTGTCCAAAAGAAGTAGGACAATGTGGTCCGACAGGTGAGGGATCCAAAGCCGAAAACTCAACAGCAAGAGCAAGGAGCTCCTTCTGGTTGATATGAAGGCCCACCTGCTTGCTGTCCCACTCGTCGTGAATGGACAGACTGAGAGGATCCATCCTCGCACCCCAGCCCTGATCGCTGGCATCCGCAGTAAGGATGCGATTGGCCAAAGGAAGATCCAACGGAACACCCTGTGTCAGCCAAGGAACATCGGCCCAAGGGTGGAGGTGACAAAGCAGGGACCAAGAAATAGGAAGTTCCAGGTCCAGCGGATCTACATTCGGATGCCAATGATCCAACAGGAAGTGTTGGAGAGGTCGGACAAACAAGCGCCTGAGCGGAATGAGATCTGTCACCAAACTGCAAAGGCCCAGCATCCGAAGGAAAGTCCTGGCCGAGACCGAAAAAGATTGAAGCAGGTTCCGAGTCAAGGCTGAAAGAATGGGTACATGGAAGTAGGCATCCTTCAGGTCGATACTGGTAGCAAAGTCGCCCTGATGAACTGAACGGGGAACCAAACGGAAAGTCACCATACTGAAACGAGGTGCTATAATGTACTCGTTCAGGATACTCAGCTCGATGACAGGACGAAACTGGCCGTTTTTCTTCGGTACCAAGAAAAGTCTCCAGTAAAACCCTGCTGAAAGGGTGTTCCAGACCACCTCGATGGCCCTTTTGGAGAGGAAATTGTCGATCTCCTGCATCAGAAGGTCCCGACGTAGAGAATCGGAAGGGATCCGAGTTGGGAGGAGCACCCGAGATAAACAGGGGTGCCGATGGAAGGACAGTCGCAGACCGGATTGGATGACGTCGAGGACCCAAGTGTCCGACGTTATCTCTGTCCAACGATCGTAAAACAGCGACAGAAGGAGCAGATGGAGCCAAAGACGTAGCCGACGTGGCAGATGCAGCAGGACGATTGGCGGGCCTGGAACGACCACCACCCGCAGCAGCAGGTTGGTCCAGCTGTCGTAGCAAAAGCTGGTCCTTCGAATGACGAAGAACCTCACCACGGACAGCTTCCACAGAACCATGGAACAACTGAGGTCCAACCAAAGAGGCGGATCTCAGAATAGCATGCTGCTCAGAAGGAAGGGATGGAGAAGAATCAAACACTGCATCCCGGCGTGCCAGTCCAAATTAGCCGTGTTACAGGCGTTAGCGTGTGTCAAGTTCATAAGAGCGTGTGACAAAATGCGAAAAGGCGCCTGAGCATCATCAAACTCCCCTGGTGGAAAATATTCAGCGATGACATGGTCCGCGAGAGATAACATACCCAGCATCTCTCGGGACAGACCCACCATAGACTCAACTACCGACATCGGGAGAACTGCCGACTTTAGTCAACCCGAGGGAAGAAGAAACCTCATCCACAGCAGTCATCCCTTGGAAGACTGGTGGACAGACGGAATTGTGAACACGAAACTGCGATGGAGGCAGAAAGGCATCAGCTCATGAAAAGAAAGAACCCTCAAAGGCTTTAGAATGCATTTTGGTGTCCAAGTCCTGGAAGGACTCAACAACCTGAGCCGATTGCAGAGGACACAAAGCCCCAGAGCTAGAAGGCTCTAGAAGGCTCAACAGGGTTACGGCGCTCCACAGAGGACCACAGCCGGATGGTCGCAGATGGCTGGTCTGAAGGTTGAATGTCCGGCAATAAACCACAGACAAAATCCAAAGCCTGCCCCAAGACTGACGAGGGGGGGCCCATCACCTTCAAGAAAATCATCATCCTCTGTAGCAGAACCAGCAGAAATCTCCTGTGAATACTGTACAGTATCCAAAGGGCCAGGCAAGACATCTCGCCGACCGACCAGAGGAGGTTGTGCCTCAGGAGGAACAGGGAAGCCATCTTGAGGGTTGCTAGAAAGCAACCGGGTGAGTGCCAAAATGGCCTGGCACAGGTCACCCTGAGAATCCGTCGCAGCAGCATTGCCCAACGGAGTGTCTCCACAATGGACCCTTCTGGTAGAAGAAACCAAATCCTCAGAAGTGACCGACCGACGAACGTCAATCGGCAGACAGAATAGGGAGACGGTGAGAAGACACCGGAGGATAGGCCCGACTGTGACGCCCAGGGGCAATCACTGACCTCTGCGGAACAGAAGGCCCTGCCTGCAAATCCTCTAAAGAGACTGACAGTGTACGTCGATCGGTTGCTGGACCTGGGACATGATGAGAAGACACCAGAGGATTGTCCCAAGAATGACAGGAACCTGCCATTGGCCTCTGCGCGGCAGAAGGCCCAACTGCCCATCCTTTTAGACCAACGACAAGCATCGATCAACAGCTAGACTCGGAACATAGTGAGGAACAACCGGAGGAAAGTTCCAAGATTGACAGACAACAGGATCTGTCACTGACCTCTGCCAAACAGCAGGCCCTGGATGCCAATGTTGCAGCCCCAACCTGCTAGTCGGCACACTAGCAGTGGAAGGAGGAACAATAAATGATTCACTCGAGGGGCGAGGAATCGGTGACAAAGTGACCAAACAGCTCAACCGACTAGGAGCAAACCTAGCCAGATGAGACGGAGCAAACAGCAAACGCGCACAGCTTCGCCGCGAAGCCAGGGGAGGCTGAGAGCTCATAGACACACTAGCAGACACAGTCTCGGACCCCCAAGACTGTATACCATCCCCAGAAGAGATGGAACAGCCACCATCATACAGAATAGGATCTGTAGTAACAACTTCCTCAGCAACTGTCGATGGAGTAGGAGGCAAATTGGAGAGTGTCACCAAGCTGAGCTCGGAGAAGCTCTCGACCAAAACAGACGCCTCAAGAGTGACATCAGAAGACAAAGAGACCATGGTCTCCACTTCAGGTATCACTGCACTAGCACCGCCAACAGTTGCAGAGGAACTCGCCACAGAAAAAGACAGATCAGAATCCTGTGTCACCACGTGCACTCACAGAAATGTCTGATAAGGCACGGCTACCCTTACCCCGAGAACGAGGGGTTCTAACTCTAGACAGAACCACCTTGTTTACAGATGCCCAGAATTTTGAGGACCAAATCCCACAAATACCACATGATTGGGCCTGTGTACAATTGTTGCAAGTGACACATGTGAAATGAGAGTCGTCCACATGTTTCACCTGCAAGCAAGAGGAACAAGGAATAGTATTAGGCATAATATGATGAAAGTGTCAATGACACTGTAGCTTAACTTGTGTGTTGTGTTTGATGAAAAGGATACTCTTCAATGTTTATGAAAGGATTATGAAATAAGACAAGAATTGTGATGATTGGGAATATGTTCATTTCTGTTCCCTGTATGCTATGTTTTTGATAAAAAATAATATGAGGTGTACACTGTACTAAAGAGCTGAGGGGTGGGTTAATATGACCTCACAGTTAATGTATGTGGCCCTCACAGTTAACGTATATCAACGAAAGTTACCAAGTTACAGTGAAATTATTCCAAAACGAGTCATCCTATCAAGTTACAATGAAATCCCTTCATAAATATGGCCTGTAGACTGTGCTAAAGGTTTTCGGGCTTCGGGCCCCTGTAGCCACCAGTTTCCCAATTGCGTCCAAAGGGGACGTTCTCATCTAGACATTACATGAAGTCAACCTACCAAGTTACAATGAAATCCCTTCATAAATATGACCTGTAGACAGTGCTAAAGGTTTTTGGGCTTTGGGCTCAGGCAGCCATCATGGTTGAATGATCGCAACCAAAAGGGGACATTCTCATCTGGGCATCATCTGGAGTGATCCTACGAGTTACAATGAAATCCCTTCATAATTTATTTATTTATTGGTGTTTAAGGTCACATATTTCTGCACAATGGCTAACCATGACCATGACCGTTTTATGGGTGGAGGAAGCCGGAGTACCCGGAGAGAACCACCGAGCAATGGCGAGCAACTGTCAGCTCCCCAACATACCAACTCCACACACAACAGGCATGCAGAGAGAGTACCTGTGCACCATCGACGTGCAGTACGCCTTAGTACACAGCGTCACCGTGCCCCCAGGTGGGCAATGGGGGTGAAGTGTCTTGCCCAAGGACACTACGCGGTTGCCGCAGGTGGGATTCGAACCGAGGACCTCTCGGCTTGCAGCCTGCACCTCTACCAACTGAGCCACCATGCCCCCCCCCCAAATCCCTTCATAAATATGACCTGTAGACTGTGCTCAAGGTTTTCGGGCTTCGGGCCCCTGAAGCCGTCACAGTTGACCAATCACGACCAAAAGGTGATGTCGTCATCTAGCCATTATATGGAGTCAAACTACAAGGTTACAATGAAATCCTTCCATAAATATGACCTATAGACTATGCTAAAGGTTTTGGGGTTTTGAGCTCGGGCAGCCATCAAGGCTGAATGATCGCGACCAAAAGGGGACATGCTCATCTAGACATTATTTGGAGTCATCCTACCAAGGTACAATGAAATCCCTTCATAATTATCACCTGTAGACTGTGCTAAAGGTTTTCGGGCTTCAGACTCCTGTAGCGGTCGCAGTTGCCTAATGGTGTCCAAAAGGAGCTGTTCTCATCTCGACATTATATGAAGTCAACCTAGCAAGTTACAATGAAATCCCTTCATAAATATGAACTGAAGACTGTGCTCAAGGTTTTCGGGCTTTAGGCTCGGGCAGCCATCATGGTTGAATGATCGCATCCAAAAGGGGACATTCTCATCTGGGCATCATCTGGAGTGATCCTACGAAGTTACAATGCAATCCCTTCATAAATATGACCTGCAGACTGTGCTCAAGACTTTAGGGCTTCAGGCACCTGTAGCCATCACAGTTGACCAATCACGACCAAAAGGGGATGTCATCATCTAGGCATTATATGGAGTCAAACTAACAGGTTACAATGAAATCCTTCCATAAATATGACCTATAGACTATGCTGAAGGTTTTGGGGTCGGGCAGCCATCTTGGCTGAATGATCGCGACCAGTTGGAGTCATCCTACCAAGTTACAATGAAATCCCTTCATAAATATGACCTGTAGACTGTGCTAAAGGTTTTTGGGCTTTGGGCCCCTGTAGCCGTCACAGTTGCCCAATCAAAACCAAAAGGGGACTTTCTCATCTAGACATTGTATGAAGTCAACCCACCATGTTACAATGAAATTCCTCAATAAATATGACCTGTAGACTGTGCTAAAGGTTTTCGGGTTTTGGACTCGGGCAGTCGTCACAGTTGGCAGATCACGCCCAAATGGGGAAATTCTCATCTAGACATCATAAGGAGTCATCCTACCAAGTTACAATGAAATTCCTCCATATTAAACATGACCTGCAGACTGTGCTAAAAGTTTTTGGGTTTCGGGCTTGGGCAGCCATCACGGTTGATAGATCATGCCCAAAAGAGGACATTCTCATCTAGGCATTATACAGAGGCATCCTACCAAGTTACAATGAGATCCCTTCATAAATACGACCTGTAGACTGTGCTAATGGTTTTGGGGTTTTGGGCTCGGGCAACCATACCGGTTGTCTGATCGCAACCAAAAGGGGACGTTGTCATCTAGATATGATCCCAAACCTGCATATGAAATTTCGTGACGATCAGACAAGAACTGCGAGGTGTAGCCCGTGCTAAAGGAAAATGTGAACAGACTCACAGACTTCCGCACGCATGATGGCAATAGCTTATCTTGACTATGTCAAGTTAAGCTAATAAATGAAATCAAGCTTTCCGCCGACGGAAAACAGAACAATGGTTGTGTTCACACGCGGGGGAAAAACAAGACTATGTGTGAAAAAGCAAGCAAAAATTATCAAAAAAAACATCAAACAGTGAATAATTTAGAAGCTTGAAAAGGCTAAAATCCACTTGCACATAATCAGACAAGATAGCACCATACAAATAAGTTGTTCACGAAGATAACAGCTAAATAATAGCATGAGTCACAAAACTTCCGACCAGTAAATTGGCAGAAATAAAAGGAATTGACGTCACGGTTGTTGCGCATGCACTCGGTAAACACAACAGGCGTGCAGAGAGAGTACCTGTAATTTCGAGCGCCGGACTCGCTCAACCCTTTTTCGATCTTTTTCGTGCTTTTGCACTCTATTACTTTTCCAACTTGTTTGGAAAAGTTCCTTAAGCTTGATTTAGTTCCGAAGTAGGGCTTGCACTTACGTTACAGCCAATTGTAAAAATCAAAGTTAGGGTGGGGTGGGGGTTATCATAATCACAGCATTGCATCTTGTTCATGCCATGCAGGAATGAACAGACCTGTAATTCCAGAATGCCAACATGTTTAAGTTGTTCTTATACCTATAACAGAATTTATTTATCAAGAACCAAACACATTAAATGATGCTAAAATGGAGTGAGAAACGAATAGGGATTCCTACAAGGTCTTGAATTAAGTTGTTTAAAGACAATGTTTTGTTTAGCAGAGTACTCCATAAAAAAATAGCCCATTGATGATTTGGAACATTTAATAATAGAATTTTACAGAAATGATTCAAAACCTTAAAAGCTGACAGGGATGGACAAATTGTGTGTGTGGTGGTGGTGGGGGATGTACTTCCCTCAAATATTTGCAGAGAGAGAGAAAGAGAGAGAGAGAGAGAGAGAGAGAGAGAGAGAGAGAGAGAGAGAGAGATTCTGAAGTCTAGAAAGGCATACATTTTTAATTCCATATTTAATAAAGTTCCCCATCGGGTCTTGAATGTAATAAGCCAAAAGGAAGTTTTGTTTATTATATGCCTTTTCTATCATATCTCCATCTACAGCAACACTAAACCATGAAGAAAATGAAAATCTGTTTCGCACACAAGTGCGAAACGGAAATAGTTGACAGAATATTTTTAAACAGAAGCAAAATTTCACTGGAATTTTCCGCAAATCGTCTGCCGCAATTAAAGTTTGACTCCCTAGCGATAGCTAAACATATTAACATGGGTTTCCCTTGCAAATTTGGTTGACGATAAAATGTATTCTTTTTGTTGATAATTCATCCCCTGAGTTCCAATGTGTTCTATGTGCCTACAGGCACATAGAACACGTTGGAACTCAGGGAATGAGTTGTAAAATGAATTGCTGAGTGTCCTTCTAATTGCTTTTATAGATGTGAAGGCATGTAATAAACAAAGAATGACACACATGTATGTATGGGTTAATCAGTATGTCACTTGTGCCATCACAGATAAAACTTGAGGCCTATGGCAAGCAACTATCAGGCTCCCCAACATACTAACGCCTCACAAGCAGGGTTAGCATTGACTGAAGACAAGTGTACCATCGACATGTAGTACACCTTAGTACAAAACGCCACTGTGGCCCCACGTGGACAATTGGGATGAAGTGTCTTGCCCAAACACACAACGCAGTTGCTGCAGGTGGGATTCGAACCAAGGACCTCTAAGCTTGCAGCCTGCATCTCTACTTACTGAGCCACCATGCTTCCATGCTGTGATGTAACATCCTGTTGGAAAGGGCTCAATGAGACCTTTCCAACAGTGTGCTACAACACACCATTTCATCATCACAGTAAAACAGCATTAGGTTACATCATCATAATGGTTTTGGAAGAGTTAACATATGAAAACAAACGGCAATTTGAGTAAAGATATTTGTCGAAGATGTAGTAAAGTAGACAAACGAAAAAATCTGTCATCCTATTTCTTTTTCAACAAATGTCCGTTCCTGTTTATGTCATGTAATTGAAATTTTTAACACAATTAATGCAATATTTGACTTTGGAAACTGCAAAATAAAATGATCTGTCTATCTATCTCCAAATTTGTGCAGGCCTGAGATTTCAATATTCAAAGACATTCCAGGCACATGGCAAATTATTTTTCAATTCCAGATCTTTCAAGGAATTCAAGAGGTAACAGGAACCATGTCACGTAAAGAGTCTGACACAGTTGGGTATTTTATACAATTCAGTCAGGTTAAAGTGATAAATTTTTCATTTCCGTATCTCAAGCTGGCTAATAATCCTTCTTTGCTTGAATCCACATAAATCATCTAACCATTCAATAATTGATTGAAGATAAATGAACAATAATAGTTGAACTCACGTCAATATAAGCAGCATTGATGTAGTCATTGTGTACATAACTAGGCGGATCCATTAATGGAATTCTCGAGTGGTCATCTGGAAGTAAACAGTCAAAACTATATGTGGATCTAATAATTATAACAATAAGATGAATTGAATGTTGTATTTTCCAGACAAAACAAATAGAAGTGCAATAAAATTATTCTATGCTGTTGGTTTAATTGACACCATGAAGAGACTGTAAACCATTTCATCAATAATTTTTCAGCCCAAGTTGTTTTCATTCACTGGCCAACCCCAACAAAAACTGCCGACTGTAGTACACAAATCTTTGTTCTATTTATGGCATTAACCTATGCCTAATACTCCTTACAAACAACAATCAGAATTTTTTTCCCGAACACCAAAACCACAAATTATGATGCCAAATAGGAATGAGATTAAATGAGTTCATTCCATTCAGGTTCCGTAGGAGTTACGTCAATTGTACAGATTACGATAAAACAACACAGCATAAATTAACTTCTTAATCCTGCATGTTCTTCCAGTCAGATATGATGATCTTTCAAAATGAACTCGACTCAAAGGTTACACACTGCATCCAAATATGATGAGAGTGGCAGACTGTTTACATCTTAATAGGATGTTTGTCAAAATAAATAGCAACAACTAACGTGCAATGTCGCTAAAGTGAGATCACGCATTAGTTGTTGCTATTTATTTTGGAGGAAATTCTGTCAAGATGTAAACAACATGACTTATGTAGTAATAAACATCTGTGCCATGAGTGCATGATACGCCCGTTATTAATTACAAGAGGGAAAGACACAATATGAGCATACATGTGTACTTGTCAGGTTACGTATACTTGCCACCAAAAAATCATGGAAATTGCTCAAAGTCCAACATGTGGAAAATTGCCTATATTTTGATGAATAAAGTCCCATAACTCTGCAATGACAAATTGGACAGTGACACAAATCGAAAGGGAGATTCCTTCTATCAACATATACTTGCAACCAAAAAATCATGAAAATTGCTCTAAGCATTTTCAAGTTATTGTTCGACATGTGAAAAAATAAAGTCCCATAACTCTGGAATGACTAATCGAACGGCGACACCAACCGAAAGGGAGCTTCTTTCCACCAATATAAACCACCTACCAAAAAATCATGAAAATCTCTCGAAGCATTCTCGAGTTATCGTACGACGTGTAAAAAAATCAACAATTTTCTAAGTAATAAAGTCCCATAACTCTGAAATGACTAATCGAACGGCGACACTAAATGAAAGGGAGCTTCCCTCCATCGATATACACCACCTACCCAAAAATCACGAAAATCTCTCAAAGCATTCTCGAGTTATCGTACATGTAAAAAATCAACTATTTTCTAAGTAATAAAGTCCCATAACTCTGGAATGACTAATCGAGCGGCGACACTAAATGAAAGGGAGCTTCCCTCCATCGATATACACCACCTACCCAAAAATCACGAAAATCTCTCAAAGTGTTCTTCAGTTATCGTACGAGGTGTGACCAGACGGACAGCGGCAAAACGGGCGTATAAAAACAGAGACAGCAGAAAAGCATTACAACCAAGCCTGAAAATAAGCAGACTGTCATCTGCAAAATGAGGTTCCCAGAGGGTGAATTTGGTGATGCTACCCTGCACAGCAGGGTAGCATCACAAAATTTACCCTCTGTGAACCTCAGTCTGGATCAAGGTCTCAAGCCAAAACCGAAAGATGTACCTACAGGATAAATTGTCCCACTGTATGGGATAGCGTCAGCAAATTCACCCTCTGGGGACCTCATTTTACAAATGACAGGTTGCTTATATTCAATTGACAGGTTGCTTATATCATATATATGCTTGATTACCACACTTTTTTCTTTTCGGTTACAGTACAGCCGCCGTGGATTGGTTGTAATCCTTGCAGTGATGTCCACGCATGCGTTTACAAGGTAAAAAAAAATCATCAGCAGCAAAATTTTAATTTTGAAGCATGGAATTGTACCCAGTGCTTCAATAATCAAATTTTTGATGATTATTCCTATAATTAGTGTTTGGAATCGAATTTGATTGCATCTGTGAAAATATTGCCCACCCATGGAAAGTGACCAGTTCGCGGTGGCATACTGTACCACCATGTTATACAGACTAACCTGCTAACAGGTTAAGACATTAGCTCTTTATTTCCAGGTCTGCCATTGAGAGATCATAAGCACATAATCGGAAAAATGTATGACCCAAGTTTCTGTCAAAAAAAATAAATGTTGGGGGAATCTGTGTGGAAAATCCTGATTTGAAAAAACAAAAAATTCTTCTTTATAGTACACACTATGAAGTGTGAAGTGCAAAGAAGATCTTTTTTGGTTGTATCAGCCTGAAACACCATATTCTGACAACCAAGGCAACTGAATCTTACATTTTCATGAGGTTCAATATCAACATCTGTGGATATACACAATGCCAACAAATTGCCTGAAGTTGCAGCATCTACCTCGATTCAATTTACAGACACCATGAACTTGTGGAGATGAATAATGAAACAAAAGGTGTTTGTTAGTTAACTTGTAGTGTTAAATTATTTTTGGTTCTCAACATTTGTTTACATGGCTTTGCCATCATACAATTTATGGGAGAGTGCCTATAGGCACTCTCCCATAAATTATAACAAGGTAAATGAATACAGACTAAATTATATCACTTTGAAGATTATGTGAAGCACATCCACTGAATATGAAGTTTTTACGTTGTGGTACCTTCACTTCACAGTAAAGCATAAATATGGGCTTCCAGCACCAGTGAAAATGTTTCTTCAAAATGTACTTCCAGTTTTATTGAATGTTTGAATATAAATAAATAAATTTCTAGAATACTAGAAATCCTTTCTGTTCAGTCCGAGTGGTATTAGCGTTCTAAGTGTAAAAATCCACTTAATTTCAGCAGCACGTCTTTTCGTGTGGCTGTGTAGTGCCTCGGGATCGGTAGGGAGTACCTGAATAATCCGATATGTAACATCACGGATATTGTGGTCCGGTTGATTGAAGTGGAAAGCCACCGGAGTATCCCTTTTATGTGATATATCCGAAAAATGTTCCCTTATTCGGATTTTGAAATGTCTTTTCGTTTCACCCACATATTGTTTGTGGCATGTGGCACACGTAATGAGGTAAACACAATTCTTGCTAAGGCAGTTGGCTCGGTTCGGCCCTTTATATCTGTTCTTGGTGGTCGAGCCGGTGAACCATCTTTGTGTGGGTAGTGCCATGCAAGTTGTGCAGTTCTTGTCGTGGCATGGTAGAAAGGGATTAGATATGGTGATTCCACTGATTTGTTTGAGAGGTGGTATTCTGGCTTTAGTAGAATGTTTGAATATAATAATTAGTTCTATTGCAGCCCCCAATACAGTGGAACCCTGTTAATTGAATAGCCAGTTTGCCAATGAAAATTATACAATTAACAGGAGTATTCAATTAGCAGGGATTCCTGTATGATAGAGATAAACGTTGCATTTATTCTATTATATCTTATTTGACAGTGCTCCATGAGTTCTGTCAAACAAGATATAATAGATTAAATGCCTGTATTGGATGCACTGAGGCCAAATAGGTCTATAAACAAAGTAAAACTGGGTAGAGTCAGAGTAATTTCTCAATAGGTTACAAGATTTTTTATTCAATTAACATGACTTTACTCTATAACCTATATTCATTTAACAGATCAAATTTGTACTGGGGGTATGGTAAATGGTTTTGTGTTGGGAAATTATATTCAATTAACAGGGTTATTCAGTTAAGAGATATCTAATTAAGTGGGCTCCACAGTATTGTAACAACAATGGAGTGGAGAAATTTCAGACAGTTTTAAGCTGGGATTGGGTCTGTTACAAGGGGAATCGTTATCTCCTGTACTTTTTTCGTTATATGTTAATGACTTGGTTAACTTTTTATATAATGATGAACATGTAGAAATGGATCTAACCCCCATAATGCTGTTTGTGATGATGTATGCTGATGATATGGTTCTGTTAGCAGATACCCTCTGTAAACTTCAAAAACGAATTGACTCGCTCTCAGAGTACTGCCTGGTAAATAAATTGAAGGTAAACATAAATAAAACTAAAATAGTATGTTTCAGTAACAATAAAAGAAGAGTAAAAATTGAAAAGTGGTTATACCGGGGAGAAGCAATTGGTGTTGTTGATGAATTTAATTATCTCGGGTGTGTCCTAAAATATAATGGTAAATGGGATATAACTAAAAAAAACACTCGCTTTGCAAAGTCGTAAAGCCATGTATTGTTTGCTTAATAAATGTGAAGACCTCGGACTTGACGTAGAAACAAAGTTACACTTATTTGATACCTATGTTGCAAGTATTTTTAATTATGGGTGTGAAGTATGAGGTATGCACAAAGGTGACAACATTGAAAAGATACACTTACAATATTGTAAGAGAATTTTAAAAACTCACTCTAAAACCACCAATGTTATGGTGTATTGTGAACTAGGTTGTTTTCCCATGTATGTCCTTAGACAAATACGTATGCTAAAATATTGGGTCAAGTTGGTATGTTCGGAGAACGCTTTACTGAGAGGTTTTTATACATATATTGTTGATAAAAATCAGAGTCCTTGGATTAGAGAGATAAAATCTCTCTTAGAAAATATAGGATTGGGGTATTTGTGGATGGGATATATTCCTCTAAATACAAATGCAATTGTAAATGAAATTACTAGGTGCGTGCGTGATCAGTACTTACAAACGGTTTTTAATGATCTAGAAAATAGGCCTAAATGTTCATTATATAAAAACATTTTTCATTCATTCGAATTACAGTGGTATCTGAAAGAATCCATCCCGGTAAATCTTTTAACCCCTATTACTAAAATAAGATTGTCTTCCCATAGATTATATAACAAAATAGGGCGGTACAATAATACCCCGAGAATGGAGAGGTTATGCAATTTATGTAATAGTAATAAAATTGAGGACGAATATCATTTTATATTAGAATGTCCCTTTTTCCAAGATTTGCGTAAAAAATTCATTAAACCTTTTTATACCAAGAAACCAAGTATGTTCAAATTGTGTGGGTTACTCTCCGCTAACTCATGGTCTATCTATATAAACTTAGGAAAATTTCTTAAAAAGGCATTTGGATTACGTGAATGCATTGTCCAGTGAGGATGAAGGTGGCAAAAATTAGAAATTTTTGCTGTCATGTTATGCACCCGAAGAAATGATGTTATGTATATGCATGTGTGTGTATGCATATGTACATATATGTATTTGGGTTTGTGTGTGCATGTGACCAGCAGTGGTTTTGTGCAGGATCTAATATTACATATATGCTTTTTCATCTAAGATTTCAACCATTGTAGATAATTCTAGGGAGCCTACCGGAATGTCCCAATGATTGGTGCTGGTGCAGATCCTGAGTAACAAAATAGTAATTGTTGTCCAGGATCCTATATTGTATTCTTATCCCAGATTTGTACTATTATAGATCATTGGAGGGAGCCTATGGGCACTTTCCGATGATTTATAATGGAACAAACTCACTGTGACTTTAATGCATCAAATCCGTTCTATTTAAGGTGTGTGCTGATGTATGCGAACTGAAATGATGTTCTGTTGCCACTTATGGGCAGAAGCCCACGGTGTGTTTATTCAGTTATTTGAATAAAGTTTGATACATGTGACAACAAAACAATACACTCTGGTCATCTGCAATAAAAGCGATGTACATTTACTAACAACTTTAATTACTGCTAATTAATAGTGACACAATTATCTAGTCAATAGTAACAAGGCAAACCTATGTGAACAAATTATGTCAATCAAAATTTATGCCCAGGCAAAATTCTGAAGTAAATTGCACCAGCTGCAACAAACGATTGCCACAACAGAGATGCTATCAGTCAGTACAAAAGGCTGGACAAATTTGTTAGCAAACATAATATAAAACATTTTTCATTAATTCTGAACAATTTTGATATCATGGGTCTGAGAAAAAAGGAGTCTAGCAGCCCCTAATCGACAGCTCTGTTACATAAAATTAATATTACACTCAGGTAAAATATACTACATTTTACTTATTGTTAAACCTTGGTTATTGGATATTGACCTGTGTTTCATGTAACATTATATTTTTTTATCTGATAACCATAGAGTATAACAACCGTTGTATATACTTGAAGTATATACAACGGGTGTTGTATATAATTATAATTTATGCGAACGACCTCTGACCTCTTTCAATTCCATTTTCATTCATTCATTCATGAAACATCATTATATCACAGGGCAGGTTTTAATTGTACGCTTATTGCACTTTGTCAAAATCCTCTGATGGTGTCATTTCTTATTTATTTTGCTTCAATAAAGGCAACCTAAAATTTTGCTTCAAAACATTGTAGAAATTACTTGAATGTTAATAGTAATTAGTATGCGGCAACTGCGAACTATTTATAGTCACAGCCTCGATCAAAAGTACTCGCGGAACTGCGCTAATTAAAAGTTCGTCTGCTCTACCTGAAAAAAAAACACTTCATAAAAATTGTAAACAAACGCAAAATTATTTGTTATATTGGGACTACAGCATAAAACACGGAAGAAAACTGGAACTATGTCAAAAAAAGAATAACTCTACTGAAACACCGTTTTGTTACTGTTAATAAAATAGTTGAAATTTATTTTGTTCCAGCGCAGTTACATGATGCAAGAAGTGCAATCGCACTTTACAATTGCAGTCATCGATTTTGTAATGTAAGGGACACAACTCTATGCGTCTTGTCCTATTTCTTTTGTCTCGTAGACCGGTTTTCTTTGGAGGCCCATGGGAAGCATATATAAGTCGGGTAGACGCACGAGACGGGTGTCTGTTTGTTATCAGATAAAAACAATAAACATATAGTGTGTTTTTATATCTGTGTTATACAACTCGTTGAAATATGGTTTATTTTTTCTCGGCGAAGCCTCGAAAAAATAAACCATATTTCAACTTGTTGTATAACACAGATGTAAAAACACATTATATGTTTATTGTCTATATATTTTATATTTTACATTTTATTTGATGGTTTGTACATTTGGTCTTAATGGTGTAACAGTACAATGAAGAATTTGATTTGATTTGATACCGTCTATAACTACCCAAAGACTGGAATACACACATTTTGAAATGTCATTTGTAACTGAGGAAATTCCTTTTGCTGAAAATCACCGACTTGTTTCTTCAGGGTAACTCATGCTATTAGATCGTTGGATACTTTGATGCTACCGGAGTAGCAGTTTATCTCCTCCCTGATTATCCGCACCCCCAGGAGATAACCTACTTTATCTTCCCACACCCTGATTATCCCTCCCTTCCCCCTCTCCCACACACCTGGAATTTTTTTACCTCACAACCTACTCAAAGGTTAATTATCTTTTATAATTTAATGTCATTTTGTGATTTATAAAAATTTATTGTTGGTGACTGTGGTGCACACTTCTTCAGCAGCCAGTGTGAATAGACATGACTTTTTTTTTTATTTATCTCTACACTTTCTCAAAAGAGAAAAGGTTTCTTTGACAGATGACCCATACTTTTAAAAACAGAAAATGCTTATATCAACTCTTTTTCTACCCCACCCCCACCCTCTCCACTCCACCATATAAAAATGCATTGGTGTTGACTGTGCCCCCTGCTTCTTTAGCACCCAGCTTTAGTAGAAATATTTTTTTAAAATTTATCTTCATTCTATCTCAAAGTAGAAAATATCTATGACAGATAAGTCATCCTTCAAAAAACAAAACAATGCTTATATTTACACTTTTTCACAATAAACTTTGAACTTTGATTTTAAAACCCAAACAATGCAAAACCAGTTTATCTTCCCCTTGGGGTGAAGATAATTCGGGGAAGAAAATATCATAGCACACCGGAAAAGTCAAATTCTATATTTCTGGCTGTGATGTTTGCATCTGAGTGGCGACTGGGGTTTGGTGTAGTGATACCTATTGCAGAATAGAGTGAAAATATAAAAATAACAAGAGGCCACAAGGAGCCTTAATCGCTCGCCAGGCCTAAGTGGTTCAAAGAAGTATTTGGGGGGTCACATTCAGTTAGACATGGTTCATCAACAGTACAAAGGAACGAAGTCATGAGAGACAAATTTTATGGAACTAGGGCCATGGCTTGAACAAACTTGAATCTTACCCCCCCCCCCCCCCCCCCCCCCCCCCCCCAAGGATGTTGCATACCAAATATCAAAAGCATTCATCTGCTGGATCTGAAGAAGATTTTTAAAGAAAATTCCACATTTTGAACTAACTTACAATTCAAGCTCCCACAGTGAGCCCAAATATGAACCCAGGGACTTGGCTTGAACAAACTTGAATCTCACCCCCTAAGGATGCTGCATGCCAAATATCAAAACATTCCGACTGCTGAATCTGAAGAAGATTTTTAAAGAAAAATTTCTCATATTGACTAAGTTATAACTCGGGCTCCCACAGGAAGCCCAAATATGGACCCAGGGACTTGGCTTTAACAAACTTGAATCCCCCCCCCCCCACCCCCCTAAGGATGCTACACACCACATATCAAAGCATTCCGACTGCTGGATCTGAAGAAGAAGATTTTTTAAGAAAATTCCTCATTTCGAACTAACTTACAATTCAAGTTCCCACAGTGAGCCCAAATATGGACCTAGGGACATGGCTTGGACAAACTTGAATCTCACCCCCCTAAGGATGCTGCATACCAAATATCAAAACATTCAGACTGCTGGATCTGAAGAAAATTTTTTAAGGAAAATTCCTCATTTTGAACTAAGTTACAATTCAAGCTCCCACAGTGAGTCCAAATATGGACCTAGGGACATGGCTTGAACAAACTTGAATCTCACCCCCCCAAGGATGCTGCATACCAAATATCAAAACATTCAGACTGCTGGATCTGAAGAAGATTTTTAAAGAAAATTCCTCATTTTGAACTTAGTTATAATTCTGGTTACCACAGTGAGCCCAAATCTGAACCCAGGGACTTGGCTTGAACAAACTTGAATCTCACCCCCCTAAGCATGGTGCATACCAAATATCAAAAGATTCTGCCTGCTGGATCTTGAGAAGAAGATTTTCAAAGAAATTTGCCTGAAATGCACTAAGTTCGATTTGAACAAACTTGAATCAGATCCACCCCACAATGTTGCATACCAAATATCAAAAGATTCTGCTTGCTGGATCTGGAGAAGAAGTTTTTTGAAGAAATTTCCCTGAAATACACTTAGTTCGAATTCGAGCTTCTATACTGAGCCCAAATATAAACTCAGGGGCCGGTTTGAACAAACTTGAATCAGATCTACCCCACAATGTTGCATACCAAATATTGGCTTGAACTTGGCTTAAGAAATTTGCCTGAAATGCACTAAGTTCGAATTCGAGCTTCTATAGTGAGCCCAAATATGAATCCAGGGGGCCGACTTGAACAAACTTGAATCAGATCCACCCCACAATGTTGCATACCAAATATCAAAAGATTCTGCCTGCTGGATCTGGAGAAGAAGATTTTTTAAGAAATTTGCCTGAAATGCACTAAGTTCGAATTCGGGCTTCTATAGTGAGCCCAAATATAAACCCAGGGAGCCGACTTGAACAAACTTGAATCAGATCCACCCCACAATGTTGCATACCAAATATCAAAAGATTCTGCCTGCTGGATCTGGAGAAGAAGATTTTTTAAGAAATTTGCCTGAAATGCACTAAGTTCGAATTCAAGCTTCTATAGTGAGCCCAAATATGAATTTAGGGAGCCGATTTGAACAAACTTGAATCAGATCCACCCCACAATGTTGCATACCAAATATCAAAAGATTCTGCCTGCTGGATCTGGAGAAGAAGATTTTTTAAGAAATTTGCCTGAAATGCACTAAGTTCGAAATTGGGCTCCTATACTGAGCCCAAATATGAACCCAGGGGGCCGATTTGAACAAACCTGAATCAGATCCACCCCACAATGTTGCATACCAAATATCAAAAGATTCTGCCTGCTGGATCTGGAGAAGATGATTTTTGAAGAAATTTGCCTGAAATACACTAAGTTCGAATTCGAGCTTCTATACTGAACCCAAATATAAACTCAGGGGGCCGATTTGAACAAACTTGAATCAGATCTACCCCACAATGTTGCATAGCAAATATCAAAAGATTCTGCCTGCTGGATCTGGAGAAGAAGATTTTTTAAGAAATTTGCCTGAAATGCATTAAGTTCAAATTTGGGCTTCTATAGTGAGCCCAAATATGAATCCAGGGGGCCAATTTGAACAAACTTGAATCAGATCCACCCCACAATGTTGCATACCAAATATCAAAAGATTCTGCCTGCTGGATCTGGAGAAGAAGATTTTTGAAGAAATTTGCCTGAAATGCACTAAGTTTGAATTCGAGCTTCTATACTGAGCCCAAATATAAACCCAGGGGGCCGATTTGAACAAACCTGAATCAGATCCACCCCACAATGTTGCATGCCAAATATCAAAAGATTCTGCCTGCTGGATCTGGAGATGAACATTTTTTAAGAAATTTGCCTGAAATGCACTAAGTTCGAATTCGAGCTTCTATAGTGAGCCCAAATATGAATCCAGGGGGCCGTTTTTGAACAAACTTTAATCAGATCTACCCCACAATGTTGCATACCAAATATCAAAAGATTCTGCCTGCTGGATCTGGAGAAGAAGATTTTTGAAGAAATTTGCCTAAAATGCACTAAGTTCGAATTCAAGCTTCTATAGTGAGCCCAAATATGAATTTAGGGAGCCGATTTGAACAAACTTGAATCAGATCCACCCCACAATGTTGCATACCAAATATCAAAAGATTCTGCCTGCTGGATCTGAAGAAGAAGATTTTTTTAAGAAATTTGCCTATGCACTAAGTTCGAAATTGGGCTCCTATACTGAGCCCAAATATGAACCCAGGGGGCCGATTTGAACAAACCTGAATCAGATCCACCCCACAATGTTGCATACCAAATATCAAAAGATTCTGCCTGCTGGATCTGGAGAAGAAGATTTTTTAAGAAATTTGCCTGAAATGCACTAAGTTCGAAATCGGGCTCCTATACTGAGCCCAAATATGAACCCAGGGGGCCAATTTGAACAAACCTGAATCAGATCCACCCCACAATGTTGCATACCAAATATCAAAAGATTCTGCCTGCTGGATCTGGAGAAGAAGATTTTTTAATGTTTTTCCCATTGCCTACAGTGTTAAAAAGTGCTGACTCAGCACTTTTTCAAAGTCCTGAAAAAAGTACCTTGTGATCAAACCGATAGGGATTTTTTTAAACTATTCTATTCTACTGGATAAAAGTAAGCTTTATACAAAATAAGAATTCTCTGTGCCGTGTAGTTTTGGAGATATGGCAGTTTTAATGTTTTTCCTATTTTTAGCTCCCGAGGTTCCCACAGGGCAATGAGAAAAATTTTTTTGCATCAATCAACTACTTATGACCCATTATCATCTCATATCAAATTTGGTTCAAATCGACCTCACGGTTTAGAAAATAGAAATTTTAGGCGTGGCCAAAATTTTTGCCCCTCCCATAACGAAGGCAAATAATGCCCGACAAACTTCTCTTGAACAAACTTGATTCTACACCTCAAAAGGAAGCTGGATACCAAATATCAAGTCTCTGCTACTGCTGGTTCATGAGAAGATTTTCAAAAATTTTGGTGCCCCTTGGGGGCGTGGTCCCACCCAGGAGGAGGTGCAACTTCATTTGAACAAATCTGAATTGACATTAGGTAATAAACATTTACCCAACATTTGAAAAATATTGGGCCAGTGGTTTCTTCGGAGAAGTTGGTTTTGTAAAGTTTACGCAGGATGACGCCGGACGACGGACGGAAAGCGATTAGTAAAACTCACCTTGAGCTTTGCTCAGGTGAGCTAAAAATGTTCATGACGACGGACGACGACGACGGATGGCAAGTGATAAGTTGAGCTCCCTTCGGTGAGCTAATAAAATTTTAATCAGTCAATTGTACATCTATTTGAAGAAACACATTTATTATTAATCATTATGCAGAGAGTGGGCTTCTTGCCTTCAGCTAGTTGATTTGTCAGCCATCTCAGTGCGTTAAACATGGAACTTGATTAAGTAAAGAGTTAAAATGGAAGGTTGGAAGAACAAAAGAATATATTGTAGCTATAAATGACAGAGGTAATGATGCAGTAAGAAATGGATACTTTTTCATGTCAACATACACCTGCCTTATTACTGTGCTAAATTGAGCATTCCAAGATCTCATTGTGGAAACACAGAATCATTTCCTGATAATGATGGCTTGATAGCTATCAATATTATTCAACTGATGCATCAACTAAGACATCATGAAGAATGTCACCACATCATAATCATTAACTCCAGCTGAAACATAGAATTTGAAAGACTGAAATATTATGATTGTATGACCTTACTGACATTACTGACACATAGTTTACATTTCTGTTGCCTTGTAGCATGACTTGTACATTGTATGTAGAGTGGAACTGAAAAGCCACTATGGCAATTAAAAATATTTAATTGAGGGGTCGTCCAACATAACTTTGGTCAAATTTCAGGAAATTTTCTCCCAAAGTCCAAAAATGTCTAGAAAGAAATAAACCCAGAAATTACATACCAAAATATTTGGAAAGAAACATAGAACATGTGGAAACTGACATTTGCTATGAACCGGTTGTCGTGTGGTTGAAAGCACTGCCCAGTCTGCTCTGGCATAAGTAAGAGACCAAAATTTTAACAATAAACTACCTTAAAATAACTGAATGGTTGTATTTTGCAATCCATCCAGTACAGACTCAGAGAAATCTTTTTGTCATTCGTGAGGATGAGCAGAAACACTAATTCCAATCCATGGTATCTACAATTCCCAAATGTTGCGATTTTGTTTTGTTCTTATTTCTGATGAAGAAAGATCAACAATGGGTGAACTCCATACAGTTCAGAGCAACAGGTGCAAAGGCACAAGTGACTTCATGAATGAAAAATGAAGACTGCACAATGTGAACATTTTCTAGTAATTATAACTCATAATTCTGTTGAAAATGGTTTAACCCTTTGATACTTTCGTACGTGTTATTATGTACGAAATCAAAAAGCATGCTGATATTTTGTGGTCATTTGTTTTATTATTTTTCAATTTTTTATAGTTTTAACCTCAAATTCCTATTTTTCCCAAATAGTGCTCATTGATAACTGTTGAGCCAAATGCTATCGCAGCTTAAAATACTAATATAATCCTGCTGTCGAGGCTTATTAACTGTTTGAGTGCCAGAAACCACTATCAAGGCTTTCAAAAAATGAGGATACTAGAGCAAAAGCCAACACTTTCCTTGCTTATATTTCATATTCAGTCAAACACAAATAATATTTTGTTTATATAAATTTGTTTTATGACAGATTATTGGAGAGTGCCTATGGGCACTCTCCAATAATTTGTAATAAAACAGGTTTCGAATTACAAATCCAGACCACCAAAAATAATCTAGCCCTCAACCAGATAATCACTAATGTGAAAAATGTCCTTGTTATTGGTACTTTCAGACGTTTGACCACCAAAAATAATCTAGCCCTCCACCAGATAATCACTAATGTGAAAAATGTCCTTGTTATTGGTACTTTCGGACGTTTGACGTCGCATTTTGAAAAACACTGAAGAAACTGATTTCCAAGTGACGTTTGAACGTCAGGGTAATTAAAGTCTCAAGGGTTAATATTCTCCTCAAATTCACACAAATGATTTCATTGATAAACTAAGGAGAAGAACTATCGTAATTTAATTATTTGGTATCATGTTTAGTTATGACAACTTCAAGTGTTTAGTTATAACAATTGCCATTTAAATGCACTAATAAAGAGAACTATGGCAACAAAGATTGGAACAGCCATCAATACTAATAGTCCCACATTGTCAAAATTGTATCAACCAACTGATTTGGTTTAGAGGGTGTGATTGTTCATTCTATGCCTTACTTTGCATAATTTATTTTGAAACTGTTGTCCTCCCAGAGTTGGTTTCTGGGAAGGTGGGCTGTTATCAGAACCAGACGATCATTTTACAACAATAATAGCTTATTTGTTGATTGAATCCAATTTGAAGGCCAGTCAATGAAAGGCATGAACAAAATTACGATTATTTTGGTTAATGATTTCATTTATCTGTAATTTCATAAGCATTCAGGCCTATTTTGGTAATCTAATTGTTCTGACCATGAGGGATTGTTGATGTTGTGGATACAATGTTGACATGCGATTTCAGTAGTACTGTTTTCATATCACAAGGCTTAAGCGATAAGATCAACTTGACACTGAATATAATTGCAAGGTAATGAAAGTTAACATTACAATGTTCCAAATTTCACTAAGATGGACAGCTAAAAGCATTGTTCTTATTTTGAAATCATTTGGGTAGAAAACAAACATGAAAATGAAAACAGGAAGTTGTGATAACTACAATTTGGCCTTCAATCAAATGACATTTTCGTACAAACACAATTATGACCATTACCATTAATGTTTGTCTGGATATATTTTTGTTTTGAAACTGATTTATCCAGTTTAATATTTTATGTATCGACAACAACCAAATTATAATATACTATTAAAAAAAGTAGGGGATATCCAAACTGATGTTGATATTTTTGGACAATGGTATTGGGTATGTGTGATTGGACACATCAATATGTTACCAAGTTTAGTGTGGATCATGAATGTCACCAGCCCACAAAAACTATGTGCAGGTTTTTCGCACGAGAACCGCACTGATGTCTGTGGGTACGTTTTGATATTTTCATTTGTACTGGACGAGCTTTTTCGGAGGTCTCATTGTTCTCTTCTTGATATAAACTTGTTCATCAATAGTTTCTGGCTGAAAGGCAAACCTTATGTGAAGTGATATGTGATGAATGTTTATGTGCCGTTGACATGTTGGAAGCTGGCAACAGACAGACTGCTGTTGCTCAATTTCTCAGCGTTACTCAATTGGTGATTAGCAGGTTGTGGTCATGCTACCATCAGACAGGCAATGTTGATGACAGACATCGGTCAGGTCATCCAAGGGAGACAACTGCTAACCAGGATTATTTCATCCGAACCACAGCATTACTTAACCACCATCAAAGTGCCTCAGAAACTGGACAGCAGCTGCACCGAGTAGCAGATGTGTGAGTCAGTGGTCAGACTATCTGAAATCGCCTACACAGCTGTAATTTGTATGCGCGACAACCTCGAATAATTCCATATTCAACTGAACGTCACATTGCAGCAAGGCGTAATTGGTGTGGAGCACGACAGTGCTGGGACAATCGTCGGTGGAGCAACGTCATGTTTTCCGATGAATCAAGGTTCACTCTCGACTTCCATGACAGGCGAAACAGAGTGTGGCGGCAGTGGAACGAATGATACAATGACATAACCATTATGCAGCATGATCGTTTTGGTGGTGGATCAGTTATGGTGTGGGGAGGCATAACCATGACAAGCAGAACAGCATTACATGTCATCCAAGGGCATGTCACAGGGCAGTGCTACCGTGACAACATGTTAGCTAAGTCCAGACCTTTCACCTGTCAAGCACGTCTGGGACAATGCCAACAGCCGTCGATCCAAGATGACAATGCAAGAGCACAAAGGCCCTGTGTTGCTACAGAGTTCCTCCAGGAGCAGCACATCACTACACCGCCTTGTCCAGCAGAAAGTCCAGACCTTTTGCCAATCGAGCATGTCTGGGATATGCTTGGCAGGTGCCTACGACAATGCCAACAGCCCCTACCAATGTTCAGGAACTCGCCGCTGCATTGCAGGAAGAATGGATTAACATCAGTCAAGCTGATATTGGACAATTAGTGAGGAGTATGCCACATCAGATCCGCGCTTGTCTCTCGATCTGAGGAGGATTTACAAGGTACTGAGGTTTTGGACTGAATGTGGTAAATTCTCTGAGTGACTGTCCATGTCTTCTTCAGCTCAGTGCGTGGAATGTGTGCTTGTCAGACACCCAACTATCACTGAAATCATTCACCAGATGTCACAGTGCAATGCCTCAACTGTCTTTTTGGTGAAAATATAAACATATTTCTTCATATATCTCACTTTTATCAAAAAGCCCCTGTTTTATTTTTAATAGTATTTTATGAAACCGAGGCAATTTTGACATTATCTCGCATTAATGACACTATCAATGCAACTTTCCCCCAAGAATGTATTGAGCATTTTCAATTCCATTGCACTGCAGCTTTGAGAAGAGTGTGGCCATTTCTGCATTTCTCAGATATTTGAAAACAATATTTTGCCCAAGTTCAAATTTGTCTCATATGATTACAAGCCATCATGTGACTTGATTTTCTCGCATGGTTTTCAAATGGAAGCTTATTTCTTTTTCGTGCATTTTCTTTGAGGCGTTTGTAACACATGGAAGATGAAATGGTAAAATGTGCTTTCTCCAAGACTAGAGTTCAAAGTCATTTATTTGAAATCTAGTCATTGCAATTACCGATCTATTTGTTATTTTTGCAATTTAGTTACTTTTGCCATTGGAAGCTTGTCTGTCATCAAACTTGGAAAAAAAAAATAAAACAATTTCCTGAAAAACTGAATATATTCCATTTCCTTGTAATCTAGTAATTATTTTGGTATATAATATGCCTCTGTTTAATTCTGTTATCAGTATTTTGGGCACTGGTGAAAATTTCAAAAATTTTCTCTGAAGTTTTGTTTCTTGACCCCTTTACGTTAGAGGCTACAACATTGTACAGTGGAACCTTGTTAACTGACTAGTCACTTTGCCAATTAAAAATACTTAGGTACCAATTCACAGTTTCGTACTTCTGTATAAGGGTAAATTTTGAAATAAAAGGCCTATCCTGAATCTAACCCTACATAAATTAGGTCTGTATTTTTAGTATTAGGTATTTGAAAGCATGAGACTCCTTGTTGGCAAGTAGACTTTAATGTTTTGGTCACTAGCCTGATGCACAGTTCATGACAGCATGGGGTTTCTGTGCAACAGTGGCTCAGAAAATGAGGTCAACTTTCCAGATGTCATTTTTACATGGGATTGTTTACAGGCGTGTAGCCAAAAAATGAGATACAAACATAGAATCTTTTTTCCTCTTTTTAGTAATTGGAGATAATGTGCTCCAGGCCTAGGTAGATGTTGAAGTTGGGAACATTCTGCTTTTGAGGCTGCCAAGTGCCTGAAAATGGCTGGTTTGGGCTATTTTTCATTCAAATTTTCAGGTCGGGGTTTCATGTTGTAATAAGTTATGCCTTCCACAATAATATGTATCAGTTTTATCTTATCAGGCTGTATTCATGAGACTCAACCAATTTAGAAAATGTATACATGTCAGGGGTAATGCAAATGAATTTGATTTCATTGGCAGTAGAAAAGAGCACATAACACATCATTTTTGAAGATGCCTTGAAAACTGTGGAGCAGAACCTAAACAACTGTTGAGGGATGTCAATAGGTACCATTACTGCTACTGGTACCTGCGGTAATCAGGAGTTTTCATGGTAACGGTCATTAAATCCAATTACCTGTCATTTCGGTAGTACCATTAATGTTTTTGAAACCACAAGAGAATGACTAATTTCTCTTTCAGGCTTTTTACAACACATGTACAGTTTCCGTTTTTGTATACACAGTGTAAAATGGGAATAGAAGAGTTTTATCTTGAGAATACAGGTCACTATGAGGATAGTTCTGTCACTTTAATGTCAAAGCAATGTTGTGTTCGTTTGATGAATCGCATAATCTGCCCTCCAAAATTAACTGTTTTTATCGCTGACATGAGGTGACCCTGGTTGATGAAAGTGTTGTTAAACTCCAATAAATAAATAAATAATTGTTTTTATTATGAATATATACTCTCCCAAAAAAGAAAGTGTGCATGCTAAAAAATAACACTAAAAAAAGATGTATATCATTTTCATTCATGGAAATTTTATTCAATCACAGCTGAATCAATTTGTGATCAACACGAGAAATTTCATTACGCTACGACAAATACTCTTGGTGCCATGGAGAGTCAAAGACACTAAGGGTCAAACACAAAAGTCACACACTCAATATCTGGTATGACCTCCGTCTGCATCGACTACTGCTGTGTATCTACACCTCATGGAAGTGAACAAGTTAGCATGGAAGTGGGTTAGGGTAGGGTTAGGTTACGGTTAGGTAGGGTTAGGGTTAGGTTAGGTAAGGTTAGGGTTAGTTTTGGGTTAGTTAGGGTTAGTTTAGGGTTAGGGTTAGGTTAGGCTAACCCTAACCCTACTCTACACCACTGCATTCGAGCACGGCCATGACGTAACGTCAAAATCGGACGAATTGCAGGTCTTCGAGGATGTAAGCCGTATTCTCTCAGCCGGTTTACTGTTTGAGGATGTATCCGTCTCAGGTTAGGGATGTTCCTGGCTGTCGTCATTGCCGTTTGTTGCCGGTTCTGGAGATGGACAACACGGATATACCGATCTTGTGCAGGGGTGGTAACTCGGGGTCTCCTGGAGCGGGGTCGGTCTCGAACGTCATCATGTTGTGCATGTCGATGGACTAGCCTGTCTACAGTGTTACAGTGGCAGTTCAAATGCTGGGCAACCTCTCTGTGTGTTCTGCCAGCTCTAATCATACCCAGGGCAAGGAGACGTTGATTCATTGTCAATCTTGGCATGCTAATGTGGAGTTATTTTAACAGCAGTGCAAGTTTGAATGTGAACGATAGGATGGCCTTACTTTAGTGTTTAAATACCCAAGGATTCACACTGCTGCATGAATTTTCAGACTCTCCACATGCAAAACATGCCTTTTCACAAACGTGCAGCACGACATTTAACGTTAATGCAATTTTAACGGGGAAAGCTGTTTTTGTGTTCAATGTAACTTTTTCATGAACAGGTTAACACTCTTTACAGCTACAAAATTATTTTTGTGGAGTTTGATCAATTTCTGCAATGCACACTTTCTTTTTTGGGCGAGTATATGATCATTTTCATCAGGAATTTCTACATAAAAATAAGTATTTCATCACTGGTTTCATTTTGCTGGTTTTATAGGGCTATGATTGATTAATTAATTTGATTTATTTATTGGTGTTTAAGGTCACATACTTCTGCACAATGGCTAATCATGATCACAACATGGAGATAAAGTCAAGGTCATTTACGCCCCATGTTTTAGAGGACTTGCACCCCGAGCTTAGTAACTGAGTCTTATTTTACCAGTAAAACGGTCCTTGTTTACCACAGTAAACAAGCACTGCCTAACTTCCCGATGTTCCTGTGGGGGACTATAGGGTTGTAATAGAAGCACCAGATAAGCATCAGGTTGTCTATAAAATGTCACAAAATAAAATGTTAAAATACCATTTGCTTCAAACTAAGTTTGAACCACATGTAAACAATAACTAGAGGTAGCCACCAGGGTGGCCAATCCCCCTAAAAAATCACCCTGATACAGTTTACCTTGGTAATATATTACATTAAATTAACACAGCCACTGTTGGTAGTATTTACTTAAATAATACAGAAAAGATTGTCTGTATTTGATAACGTGCCAAGTTCAAGGTCAATGTGACCTTTACCTTTGACACAATAACCTCAAAATAAAGAGGGTTCTTCCTTCCATCATGCTAAACCCATAAGCCAAGTTTAGTTTTGATCGGGCAAGCGAAATTTCAATTAGAGAAGCCAACTCTGGTAAATGTTCAATGTGACCTTGACCTTTGACACAATGATCTAGAAATAAATAGGGTTCTTCCTCTCATCATTCCTAACCCACATGCCAATTTTGGTTTCAGTTGTCTAAGCAGAACTTTAATTACAGAGCGGAAACCAACAGTGATCAAAAATTAAAGTTCCTGGTTACTGTGATCCCAAAATAAACAGGGTTCTTCCTCACATCATACCAAACCCACATTCCCAGTTTGGTTTCAGTCGGACAAGCAGTACTTTAATTATAAAGCGGAAACCTTTGACCTTGGCACAATGATCCCAAAATAAGTAGGGTTCTTCCTCTCATCATGCCTAATCCACATGTCAAGTTTGGTTTCAGTTGGCCATGCAAAACTTTAATTACTGAGCAGAAACCAACTTTGATAATAAAAAAATGTTTAAGGTCACTGTGACCTTGACCTTTAGATAGTTAGTCTTTAGTGTTTTAGGTCACATATTTATGCACAATGGCTAATCGTGATTGTGACAGTTTTACAGGTGGAGGAAGGTGGAGTACCCGGAGAGAACCACTGAGCATCAATGAGCAACTATCAGCTCCTCAACATTCTAACTCTGTTCAAGCTCCGCTCATGCAGGGTTACAGCGGTTGAAGACATGTGCACCATCGATGTGCAGTATGCCTTAGTACATGCCGTCATCGTGCCTTCATGTAGGTAAACCAGGATAAAGTGCCTTGCCCAAGGACACAACATGGGTCATCCCAGACGGGGATTGAATTCGGGACCTCGAGCTTAGAAGTCCAACAGTCTACCACTGTGCTCCCTGACCTTTAGAACAATGATCCCAAAATGAATAGGATCCTTCTCATTATACCTAACCCACATGCCAAGTTTGGTTTCAGTTGGCTGAGCGGAATTTTGGTTTCCAGGTTTTCAAGGCCCCGTGGGAACCCTGAATGAAATCCTTGCATAAATACGACCTATAGACTATGTTAAAGATTTTGGGGTTTTGAGCTCGGGCAGCCATCAAGGCTGAATGATCGCGACCAAAAGGGGATGTTCTCATCTAGACATTATTTGGAGTCATCCCATCAAGTTACAATGAAATCCCTCAATAAATATGACCTGTAGACTATTTTCGGGATTCGGACCCCTGTAGCCATCACAGATGCCCAATCACATCCAAAAGGGGACGTTCTCATCTAGATATTATATGAAGTCAACCTACCAAGTTACAATGAAATCCCTCCATAAATATGACCTGCAGACTGTGCTAAAAGTTTTTGGGTTTCGGGCTTGGGCAGCCATCATGGTTGACAGATCATGACCAAAAGGGGACGTACTCATCTAGACATTATACAGAGGCATCCTACCAAGTTACAATGAAATCCCTTCATAAATACGACCTGTAGACTGTGCTAATGATTTTCGGGTTTTGGGCTTGGGCAGCCTTACCAGTTGACCGATTGCGACCAAAAGGGGACGTTCTCATCTAGACATGACCCCAAACCTGCATATGAAATTTCGTGATGATCAGACAAGAACTACGGGGTGTAGCCTGTGCTAAAGGAAAATGTGAACAGACTCGCAGACAAACAGACTTCCAATAGAGCAACAGACGGCAATAGCTTATTTTGACTTTGTAAAGTTAAGCTAATAAATGAAAGTGCCAATGACACTGCAGCTCAACCTGTGTAAGACATGTACATTGATAGTACTGACACAGCAATGACACACATCTAGGTAATGACCTGATAACAAAGGTACATATAAAGTATTGTAATGGTCTGTACATAAATGCTGACTGTAGCCTGTAACAACTGTATAGATAAAGTAGTGTAAAGGTGGGCGACAGTTAGATGCTAAACTGGAAAAGAAATCTTCATGGGATTAATGTTACAATTGGGATCCTTGTATGGCGCACCATACGCCAAATGTTAGCAATTGTTTTGGCCTGTTTGATTCAAACCCTTCTAAAGCTGATTCATACTAATTAATAAATATTTGTCCAGTCCTTCTTAAAATATAGGTATTTGAATTTTTTATCTTCAGCTCATAGGGTTTTCACAGGTGAGAAGGTTTCATTTTTCTCATTGTAAATAGAAAATCGGGCTGTGCTAATAATGTTTACCCTCCCCAAACAACAATAAATATTAACACAGGAACTTGGCTTTAACACATTTGAATACACACATCCTAGGGATGCTGAATTCAAGAAACATTATTTTGTTTTGTGTTTTTAGAAAAGATTTTTAATTAATCTCTCTTTTTGAGTCCCAGCATGGGTCTGACTGAACCGAAAAATATTTGTTCTTTTTGCACAGTGATAACAAAGGAACCCAATAAATTTATAGCAAACATAAGTGACTTAAAAAATCTTCTTTACAGGTTCTGTACAAAAAATGCAATACACAGAATTCCCATAAATATGACTGCCAACAGGCATTTTGAATTTTTGGCCGAGCCCCAAAGCACTCGTTACCAATCCATGATGATAACAAACGCAGTCCTACAATTTCTGTACAAAAAACTTATTGCACCTAATTTCAGTATAAAATGGTCGTCGGCAGCCATCTTGAATTTCGGACCACACCCCAAAACACTCATTCCTGTCTAAGGTGATAACAAAAGTACTACCCAAGAAGTTTCGTGAAGATCGGTTCCAATATCACCCATCTCTAGGCTTGGCTGCATATAAAGGCTTGACCAAATCACCCATCTCTAGTCTTGGCTGCATATAAAGGCCTGACCAAGAATCACTGTCTGTGGTACAATATGGGAATTCTGGAGAACTACCCAAGCTTTAATGCTTAACTCAGGTAGACTGCAAAATTATTTTTTCAAGGGTGATTTGTCACGCGAGTATTTTCTTCTCTAATATACTGCTATCCACAAGTAGAGGATTAGTTTTGCAAGATTTTGTTCGTAAATAATTGTTTTGTTGGCACTCTCCAGTAATCTCCATTGGTACTCACTTAATTGAATATCTTTTAATTGAATAAGCTTGCTAACTGAACATAACTTCAAAATACAAAACAGTTTACCCTCCCTTAAATTCAAATTTGACCTGTTAATTGAATACAGGTTATAGAGTCGATGCGTTTCACTAGAATAAAATGTCTTCAAATATGTTGAGAAATTTCCCTGGCAATCACAGAATTTCCCATGTTTATGGACCTATTTGGCATCAGTACATCCCAACAGAACCATTCAATTTATTATACCTTGTTAGAAACAAGATGTAATAAAATAAATATGCTCATTTTATCTGTAAAATATAGGAACGTGACTAAATCCCTGTTAAGTGACAAGGGATAATTTGAATGGGCAAAAAGGCATTTCAGTTAACAGGATTTCACTGTATAACAAAACAATTTTATATATTTATTCCAATTGCTGAGCGAACAATCTCTAACTTTCCAATCCATTTAATTTTGTTTCATGCTAATAATATATCGTGTTTGGATACTTGACTTTCAGCACTTTTCAATATTATTTTTAACTCTTAACCCTTGAAGTATTTTTAAAATATTTTTAATTAAATCTAGTCTTTAATTTTCACAGAAGCCATGACTAGATTTTCTAAAACAAACGTAGAAATCTGATTCAAGTAATCACTAGTTAAAAGGTCGACACAACTAGCAGGATAGTCTGTCTGCCAAATGCCAATTTTCTACCCAATCTCACAGTTGCATCCAAAGATTTTTTCTCTGCGGTCTTTGCTTGAGGGACATACACTGATTCAATAAAAATTTACTGGACATTTGACAGCATTGAGCAATATCAATTTGCATAGTTGGCCTGGGTGCTGAAATTTGCCTATATAATCGGCAGTTACTAGAAATGAAAGTGTCAATGACACTATAGCTCAACTTGTTAAGACAGGTACATGTATAGTATGTGACACAGCAATGACAAACATCTAAGTAATGACTTGATAACAAAGGTACATATAAAGTATTGTAACGGTCTGTACATAAATACTGACCGTAGCCTGTAACAAATGTATAGGTAAAGAATTGTGAAGGTGGGTGACAGTCAGATGTTAAACTAGAAAAGAAATCTTTGAGTCCCAGAGTGGGTCTGACTGAACCCAAAAATATTTGTTCTCATAGCACAGTGATAACAAAGGCACCCCAAAACACACTCATTCCTGTCCCAAGGTGATAACAAAGGTACCCAAAAAGTTTCATGAAAATCAGTTCATAAATACGAGCTGTATAGAAGTTGTGACAAAAAACTGATTGGACCTAATTTCGGTACAAAATGGCCACTGGCAGCCATCTTGAATTTTGGACCGCACCCAGAAACACTCGTTCTCATCCCAAGGTGATAAGAAAGGTACCCAAGAACTTTCGTGAAGATCGGTTCATAAATACAGCCTCTAGCCCGAGCCGTATTGACATGTGCACTTACTGTGTACAAGAAGCACTGAATAAATCAAAGTTCATCTAATTTGCATAATTTCTGCACGAAAAAAAAAACGTACTATATGTGATGTATTCCATGTTACTAAACATTCATACAAAAATTTATTCAAATCAGAACTTTCGTACAGAAGTTCTGTACAAAAAACTGATTGCACTAATTTTGGTACAAAATGGCTGCTGGTGGCCATCCTGAATTTCGGACCATACCCCAAAACACTCGTTCTCATCCCACTGTGATAACAAAGGTACCCAAGAAGTTTCGTAAAGATCGGTTCATAAATACAGCCTCTAGCCTGAGCCGTATAGAAGTTGTGTACAAAAAACTGATTAGACCTAATTTCGGTACAAAATGGCCACTGGCAGCCATCTTGAATTTTGGACCTCACCCAGAAACACTTGTTCTCGTCCCAAGGTAATAACAAAGGTACCCAAGATATTTCGTGAAGATCGGTTCATAAATACAGACTCTAGCCCGAGCCGTATTGACATGTGTATTTACTGTGTGTAAGTAGCACTGAAAAAATCCAAGTTCATCTAATTTGCATAATTTCTGCACGAGAAAAAAACCTGTATTATATGTGATGTATCCCATGGTGCTAAACATTCATACAAAAAATTATTCAAATCAGCGCTTTCATATGGAAGTTCTGTGCAAAAATCTGATTGCACCTAATTTTGTACAAAATGGCTGTCATCGGCCATCTTGAATTTTGGACCGGACCCCAAAACACTTGTTCTCGTCCCACAGTGATGCCAAAGGTACCCAAGAAGTTTCGTAAAGATCGGTTCATAAATACGGCCTCTACCCCGACCGTATTGGCATTTGCACTTACAGTGCTGAAAGTAACACTAAATACATCAAAGTTAGTCTAATTTGCATAATTTACGCACGAGAAAAAACCCTGTATTATATGTGATGTATCCCATGGTACTTACTAAACATTCATACAAAAAATTATTCAAATCAGAGCTTTCATATGGAAGTTCTGTGCAAAAATCTGATTGCACCTAATTTTGTACCAAATGGCTGCCAGCGGCCAACTTGAATTTCGGATCGGACCCCAAAACACTCGTTCTCGTCCCACGGTCATAACAAAGGTACCCAAGAAGTTTCGTAAAGATCGGTTCATAAATACAGCCTCTAGCCCGAGCGTGAATGTTGACGGACAGACGGACAGATGGCCAGACAGACGACTGGCCATGGCATAAGCTCTAATTTGACTTACGTCAAAGTTGAGCTAAAAATCTAGAAGTTTTACTCATACAGACACATATGACATTATTCAATGCATAAATAAGTGCATGTTCACCCAAAACTGCTATTTTGTTTTGAAAACAATCATTTTTTGAACAGTACTTATAAATTAATAAAGAGAGATTACAAGAAAATGTTGGAACCGTGAGGCACTCCTTTCGGTCAATGATGTCATACTGTACTGATAAAACACCAGCACTCTTTATCTTGTCGTCTCTCTCCTTCAGTTGAGTGGCTGCTATATATAAGTGATCATAATTTCTTTGCACCTTCTCAATTTATTTTGCCTTGAAATCAAGTGAAATTAAACATTTTTCCATTGATGATCGTTGTGAGTTTATTGGCAAAGCTTGCCTTATTCTTTTGTCATTTCATTTTTCTTTAGTCCGTCATTATTTGAATTTTCTGTCGGTTTATGTGCAGAATCTGCCATGATGGATCATTTGCTTTTTCTCACCAAAATATGGATGGGAAGTTGTTAGGGTAAGTGACCGTCTGATAAATGTGGCTTCAAAGCAAATTGAAAACATAATCAGATGCAGCAAACTGTATAATGATGGTCTGCATGTAGATTTACAATCACAGGTAGATTTGGATGCTAATTTGGCCTTGAGAAGTCACAAATATTGTGTGGAGAAATATGTTCACCCAAAAAAGTGTCAGACAAGCTACATTTAGCAGAGATTTTCCTTCCGAGGCAGATGCACCACCCGAGAAAAAATCTAGGCGATGTCAGGCACAATTTGTGTTTGATTTCAAACGACACTGTTTATTTTGTGGTTGCATTTATGTGGCAAAACACCCTAAAAGCCTGGCAAGGAGTTAGGTGTTTTTTGACTTTTGAAATACCTCTCATGTGTTGTTGAATTTACAAGACTATTTACTTATTACAGTATGGTAAAAAAAAAAATCCCCGTTACAAATGTCTATTGAAGAAAATGCAGATTGTCATACCCAATGGGAACAAGTCATTTTTCTTTTTGTTAGTTGGGGTCTAATGACACTTTTGACAGCCAAGGTCACCTCAAGTCGAACAGTTGTCTGGGTGGAGGAAGCAGGAATACCCAGAGAGAACCACTGAGCAGTGGTGAGTAACTGTCAGACTCCCCAAGGTAATAACTCCACACAAACAGGGTTAGCAGTGATTGAAGACAATTTAGTGAACCATGGATTTGCTGTCAACCTTAGTACACAGTGTCTCTATTCCCCCACAAAGGCAATCAGGATTAAGTGCCTTGCCCAAGGACACAATGCAGTTACCCCTGAAGGGGGTCAAACTATGGTCCATTTGGTTTGAAGTGCAATGCCATAACCTCTGAGCCACCACACTCCCAAGGGAACAAGCTGCGTGAAAGATAATAATTATTGATTTAGTAGGAGTGTATGGCTATTCTCTTCTGGATTCTATGTGTGTTTCAGTGCTGATTAACTATTAACCCTTTACCTAACATGAAAAGCAGACAACACTTGCAAAAATTAATCTTGAATAACTATTTTTTAAATTTTTTGTCTCAAAAACATAGTTTATGACCCCTCATTGGAATGAGCTTGTTCCAACGAGGGGTTATAACCTATGTTTTTGCGACAAAAAATGAAAATTAATTGGCGATTTTTTAGAATAGATCTGGCTGGTTTTGGCCATTGTGTTGGGTAAAGGGTTAATCCAGGATTAGTTTCAAAATATTTTTCATCAAATCTAGTCATGGCTGTTATGCAGTTGCCATAACTGGATTTGAGGAAATATTTATCCATATTTAACTCAAGAATAACGATGATTTCTTGATGCTAGACACCAGTTAATTTTTCAACAAATCAAGTCCTGGCTGTTTTATGGTAGCCATGACTTGATTGGATGAAAAAATTCAGGAAAATATCCAGCAGGTCAAGAGTTAGCAGATAGAAAGTTTAACAACTGTACTATGATTCGTTTCTGAGTTATGGCTGAGACACGAATATTGACCGATTTTTAGTGTGACCTTGAAATGTGACCTTGACCTTGAAGGTACGAACCAGGCTATGGTGTGTGACACATCCTCCCATTGTCCTTTATAATTGTGTGAAGTTTGATGACTGTGGCCCTAACAGTTTTCGAGTTATTGTCTAGGACACACACACACACACAGTCTTGTCTACCCTACGTACCGAGGTACCCCACTGTTTGTCCTTTGTGTGGACTAATGGTTTCTACCTCGTTTTGCCGGTACAGTTCTGGGAAAACAACCGAGGTAAAGGGTTTCTTTTGTCTTTTGTACCTCGGTAAGGCGAAACACGCAAACTCTTTTGTCTAGTTACCTCGTCAAGTTGGTAAGACAAACCCACACACACACACACACACACGGATGGACGGACACACGCACACTTCAATCACTATATGCCACCCGAGTCGGGGGGCATAAAAATGGTATATCTGAATTTTTTCTGCATTATCACAACTCACTGAATCAGAAATCCATCCATAAATTTTACAATGATGCTCGAAAAAAATTCTCAACTTGGTTTTGAGGTACGTTGAACGGCTTGAGCTTTTCTAAAAGCCACTTTCAATACACATAATTAATCACCTGTGGTTTGTGATCAAATGCCACCCTTATTTTCATCTCAACGAAAGCTGTAATCTTATATATGATTGCTTCCTATAACTATCCTGAGTTCAAACACAAATATTTCGATTTTTTTAGAAGTCATATACAGTGGAGCCCACTTAATTGGATATCTCTTAATTGTATATCCCTGTTAATTGAATATTATTTTCCAACACAAAACCATTTACCATACCTCCAGCACAAATTTGACCTGTTAATTGAATATAGGTTAAACAGTAAACTCCTGTTAATTGAATAAAAAATCTTGTTACCTGTCGAGAAATTACAATTTTCATTTATTTATAGGCCTATTTAGCCTCAGTACCGGTACATCCAATACAGGCATTTAATCTATTATATCTTGTTTGACAGAGCTCATGGAGCTCCGTCAAACAAGATATAATAGAATAAATGCCAGGTTTATCTCTAGAATACAGGAAAGTGACAATCCTTGTTAATTGAATACTCCTGTTAATTGAATAATTTTCATTGGCAAAGTGATTATTCAATAAACAGAGTTCCACTATATCACTTGAATTCGGCCGCTTCAAGTTTGCCATGACATCAAAAGAAAAAGGTACGTAAAAGCAGATGTAAACAGCAGTTTTTCGTGATCTGAAATGAGTATGATTCTAATTGGTCAACTTTCCTTGAGAATCCTTCAGAAGAAGCAGTTCTTGTGACACATGTATGACTAACTGAAATTCTAGGAAATGCAGTTCATGACCATTAAGTTGAGATGAAAGAGATGCGGGTGTCTCTGACTGACTTTATGTCAGCATACATATCTGAGGTGGATTAGCATGAAAGTTATGATATCAATGGCTGTATGGTTACAGGTAAACAGAATTTTTCAAGGAAGGTGGTGGAAAATCAAGTACTTTTCAAGGTTATAGATGAATTCAAGCACTTTTCAGGTAAAGGGTCCAAATTCAAGGACTTCTCATTTGTGTATGAACGCTGAAGGCTGTAAGTTAATTTGTTGGTGTGATTTGTTCTGTCACGATATACCATACCAGTAAATTCAATTACAGGCTTACAAGCCAAATTACCAATAAATTCAAGCACAGTCTTACCATCCAAATTTGCACTGAACACATTATATATTCATACATAATGATGGCACCTAACACAGGCAAAAAAGGAAAGAAATATCTAAATACTATTGGAATACTATGAACGGGTATTTAATCCCTAAAATCTGCTATTAGTTATTTCAGCGCAATTAACTGAAAAATTTAAAGAATATTTTATTTCAGTCCAATATGGATAGATATTTCACAGAACAAAAGAAATACATATATGTTGTGGTCATTACTATGGAGCCCACTTCATTGGATATCTCTTAATTGTATATCCCTGTTAATTGAATATAATTTCTCAACACAAAACCATTTACCATATCTACAATACTAATTGAATATAGGTTATAGAGAAAACTCCTGTTAATTGAATAAAAAATCTTGTAACATGTCGAGAAATTACCCTGATTCCCCCCAGTTTTTCTTTGTAGACCTAATTTTCACACTATTCCCAGTTCGTCGAAAATACCAGAAGGCACAACTTTAAACCCTCCCAAATTCTGAAAAAAGTAAAAAAAGACAAGAGTATTTCTTGAGCTGGTGACCTTTCCTCCGTCTTGACTATAACATCTTTGTTGTCATCTGCATCTAAAATAAAGTAAAGGCTCAAGAGACAATTTTTTGATTACATACAGAGATTTTTGTAAGAAAAGCTTGTGAGCACTAACAATCAAACAAATACAAATGGTTACACTCTTAACCCTTTACCCAACATATTGATATCAAAATTTATTTATTTTTAATAATATTTTTCCAAATTTTTCAAAAGAATTTCAGCAAAACCATTATCATATGGCCCCCTCATTGGAACAATCTCAACGAGCTCATTCCAATGATGGGGCACATGATACGGTTTTGTTGAAATTTTGTTAGGTAACGGGTTAACCACACTGTAAATGTACATATCAATGAATTTAGCTCATCTCTGTTGTTCTATTGTCATCTGCAGAATAAGGTCCCAGGAGGGTCAATTTGGTTATATTACACTGCACAGCAGGGTAGCTTTTCCAAATTTACCTTCAGTGAACCTCAATCTGAATCAAGGTCTCGGGCCTAAACAAAAAGAGGTACTCAGAGGAAAAATTAGAAGATTCTAGCCCACTGTACTGGACAGTATGGTACAGCATCAGCAAATTCACCCTCTGGTGACCTCATTCTGCAAATGACGGATTGCTTATTTCTAGGCTTGGTTCTGCAAAGCTCTTATCCCTCCCAAACATCCTCAATGCGTGGGAGATCAAATGATTTGCTGAAACTGGGCAGTACCTCAGTTCTCCAACAAACTAAAAGACGCCAGAAAATCTTACTACACAACATGTGTTGAAGCTTGTAATGGTGACAGCAAAAAACTATTTAAAGTTGTTAAAAATCTGTTTACAGAGAAACAATGTGTGTCATTTCCACCACACGATGATCCATCAAAGCTAGCTGATCAATTTGGCGAATTCTTCATAAAAAAATAAAATTAATTCAGGAAAAAATTAAGAACATAAATGTAGACAAAATTGACATCAAACAGAGACCATCAGAAAAAGAGCTTTCAACTTTTCGACCTTTAGAAATCCACGAGGTAACCAAATTAATAAAAGAATCCTCAAATGCCTCATGTCAACTCGACCCAATGCCAACATCCATTGTCAAATCATGTGTAGACTCTTTGGCTCCTGTGAAGAAACAAGGTGCGGAACTTGTGTTTAAAAACTTCCGACCAGTGAGTATTTTACCGTTCATCTCTAAGCTGTGTGAAAAAGCCGCAATTGACCAACTAATGTTACACAGTGATATGCATGCTCCATTACCGGCCAACACGTCTGGATTCAGAAAATTTCACTCAGCTGAAACGGCATTACTCAAGGTTCCTTAATATGGAGTCTGAAAGGGTAACATTGCTTGTTCTTTTAGACCTTAGTGCTGCTTTTGACACTGTTTGTCATAAAACTCTGCTAGAGACAATGAATTCTGATTTTGGACTTAATGGTGTTGCTGCTAGCTGGCTATCATCATACCTCAAGAATAGACAGCAGCATGTATCAATAAACGGTAATCTATCAAAAGACTTCCATCTTGAATGTGGAGTCCCACAGGGCAGTTGCCTTGGTCCTGTTCTGTTTCTATTCTATATTTCAAAAATGTTCACCATCATTGAATCTCACCTGCCCGACATCCATAGTTATGCTGATGACACACAGGTCTATTTCTCTTTTCGACCGTCAATCAAGGATCAAACTAAAGCTCTAGAAACTATTGAATCATGTATTTCGAACATTCACACATGGATGGTTTCAAACAAATTAATAAATGATGATAAGACTGAATTCCTAATAAATGGTTCACGACAACAACTCACTAAAGTTGACATCAATTCAGTGATGGAAGAAATTCCGCCATCAGTGCAAGTAACAGTGTACATAATCTTGGTGCCTTCTTTGACTCTACCATGTCTATGGACAGACATGTTACAAATATGTGCAATAAGGCTTTGAGAGGTCTATACAAAGTTAAACAGATAAGACAGTTCCTCATCAAAGACCCACAAAAACCCTAGTTCATGCCTTTGTAACTTCACATTTGGATTATTGTAATGCCTTACTGTTCAACCTTCCACAATATCAGTACTCTCACCTGCAGATGGTACTAAATGCATCAGCACGAGTGGTATGTAGGGTAACACAATCTCAACAAAGCACTCCTGTTTTGAAGGATATACACTGGTTGCCAGTCAAGAATAGAATAATTTTCAAAACTTTATTATTAGTTTTTAAGACACATAACAACATGTCACCAGCCTACTTAGAAGAACTCCTTAATACCAAGAATGTGTGTCAATACAACCTGAGGTCCGATGGTAAAATGCTACTACATGTTCCAAAACATAGGTGTAAGACATTTGGAGATAGGCCATTCTCATTTGCTGGCCCTCACTTGTGGAATAATTTACCAGAACAGCTAAAAAGACTGTCAAATGTCAACTTTTTCAAGAAAGATCTAAAACATACCGGTTTCAAAAAGCCGATAAGTGATGTTCTGGACTGTAAGATACTGTATATATTCCGTTTGTATATTTGCACGAGCTCAGTAACATGTACAGCGCCTTAGAATATGGTTCTATTTCTTTTGAACTATAATTTTGGCGCTATATAAATGTGTATATTATTATTATTATTATTACCAAGTAGCACCAGATTGACCACCTGGCATTTAGGCCTATTTTAAAGATTGTACCCAGTACATATTTTTGCGGAATACTCAGATTGCAAATATCTGTGACTTTTTCTTCATAATAATAATCAGTCTGATAATGCCAACCTGTTGTCCTCTGTAGTAGTAAAAGGTAATTATCTCTAATTAGATTTTGTTGTGATTACTCTTGCATGTGCTCAGGTGCGACCTGCACATCGGGTCTTACACGTGATATTAACTTTCTCTTCTGTGTAATATTATATATATGTGTTTATTCCAGTTGCAGATTACACCCACGACTGCTGGAGTTGTTTAACAGGTAGAATGCTAAATTATTTTTGGCCATCAAAATTTGTTCACATATCTTTGCCTTGTTACAAATTATGGAAGAGTGCCTGTAGGCACTCTCCCATAAATTGTAACAAGACAAGTCCTCACAGACTAGATATCATTTCAAAGATAATACAAAGCACAACCACTGAGTATGAAGCCTTCAAGTGGTGGTACCTTCACCTCAGAGTAATGCCCAAATATGGGCTTCCAACACTCTACCAGTTAAAACATCCCATTTTGTTGAATTATTATGGCAGAACAACATAACTTTTTTTGTACTTCGTCAATGCTGAAAGCATGCCTTCAAAAACAAATTTGTTTTGTCAGTGGTGACACAGGACACATGTCATTCCTGTCATGTTGATCACATAAACAATACTTACCATTCCAACTGAAAGTGTCAATGACACTCTATCTCAAGTTGACAAACTTGAACTAGCGCAAATGATTTGAATTATATAACTGAATCTCTCATTTATAAATTATTGTTCCAAAGCCATGCAGTGTAACCTTTATTCTTGAATGTTTATTTCATACTCTGCAAAGTTTCAAAACAATCCATTCATAAATATGCCCTGTGGGGAGTGCAAAAGGGATAAGTTGCTGCACAAATGCACTAAGTTTAAAGGTTGATACAGCAAGGTTTTTTGATGAAAATGACAGAAAATCAACAGCTCCCACCTAGAAGTCACCCCAAACAGGCATACCAAGTTTAAAAGATGTTGATTCATAAATGTGCCCTACAGGGCATGCAAAATGAATATGCTGATGCACAACGGCAATGTTTTTTGTTGGAAATTAAAGAAAATCAATAGCTCCCATATAGAGGTCACTCCTAACCCACATACCAAGTTTCAAAGTGATCTGATGATAAATGCGACCCGTGCAGTGTGCCAAAGGGAACTGTTGACGTACCAAACATATAAGTTAACATCATTACTGGGGGCAACGTTTCTTGATAGAAATGAAAGAAATCGATAGCTCCCATCTTGATGTCACTCCAAACAAGCATACCAAGTTTCGAAGCAATTGATTCATAAATGTGCCCGGTTTGGCGTGCCAAAGGAATATAATGATGCACAAATACACTAAGTTCAAAGGTCATTGATAATGGCAACGTGTTTTTGAAGGAAATGGAAGACAATTGATAGCTCCCATCTAGAGGTCACTCCAAGCAAGCATACCAAGTTTCAAAACAATCCAATCATAAATGCAACCTGTGCAGTGTGCCAAAGGAAATTGTGGATGCACATAAACAGCCAAGAAGCACCATACAAATATAAGTTGTTCACGAAGATAACAGCTAAATAATAGCACGAGTCACAAGATTTCCGACCATCACAATGGCAGAAATAAAAGGAATTGATGTCACGGTTGTTACGCATGCGCTCGGTAAACACAAGAGGTGTGCCGAGAGAGTACCTGTAATGTTGAGCGCCGGTCTTGCTCAACCCTTTTTTTGATCTTTTTCGCTAAATCACAAACTTCTCGTTGGTGGAAATACGGAATTGACGTCATGGCTGTTGCGCATGCGCGCAGTAAACACAAGAGGTGTGCAGAGAGAGTACCTGTAATGTTGAGCGCCGGTCTCGCTCGACCCTTTTTTTTGTTCTTTTTCGTGCTTTTGCACTCTATTACTTATCCCATTTTTTGGAAAAGTTTCTTTAGCTTGAGTTAGTTCCGAAGTAGGACTTGCACTTACGTTACAGCCAATTGTAAACAATTGTGAGTAGGTTGAGAAAAATACAAAACAGAGTTACCTACTCTTGTCACATGCACAACGGCAATTGGTGATCAACATGTGTGCAAAGTATGAACAATTTTGCATGTAAAGTGTTGAAGGAGATGGCGACACAATACTGGAATGTTTTGTACTAAAAGGGGCATAACTTTGGAAATACAAAATGGAGTTACCTGCTCTTGTCACATGCACAACGGAAATTGGTGATCAACATGTGTGCAAAGTATGAACAATATAGCATGTAAAGTGTTGAAGGAGAAGGCAACACAATACTGGAATGTTTTAAGTACTAAAAGGGGAATAACTTTGGAAATACAAAATGGAGTTACCTGCTCTTGTCACATGCACAACGGAGATCGGTGATAACGATGTGTACAAAGTTTGAACAATATAGCATGTAAAATATTGAAGGAGTAGGCGACACAATACTGTAATGTTTTAAGTACTAAAAGGGGGAGGGCATAACTCTGGAAATACAAAACAGAGTCACCTGCACTTGTCACATGCACAACGGCAATTACTGATCAACATGTGTGCAAAGTTTGAACAATGTAGCATGTAAACCTTTGGAGGAGTAGGCGGCACAAAAATTGTTTATGGACGGATGGATGGACGGACAGACGGACGGACGGACAGACAGACTTGAAATATTACTGCAAAAGACCTGTATGGCAATTGTTAGTCAAACCGGAGAACGTCTGTTCAAGATATTGCGCTAAAAGTGAAGACGCCCATACGCACACCCGGATGCACCCGAACGTCTCCAAACCATAGGTCTCAGTTGTTAACATAACTCGACTAAAAATCTAACTTTTCTTTATTCAGGTCGTTAAAACATGGCTGCCCTGACTAACCATGAGAATGCCACTCGGCACTTATTTTTTTTTTTAAATTGGCACATCACTGAATAATGACCAACTTGACAACTGGAGTCTTCCGTGGAAAGCACAGCAAAAGAGGGCACTGCTACTGACAGGGTCTGGATTTTCTATCAACAAGCACAAATCATTCAAAACAGAAACATGAATAAGACAAGTGTACAAGGGTGCTCAGTAATATAATTAGTATTCACTCTGCCGGGTGCCAAATGCACTAAAAAAATCATTTGACACCTAAAATACAGCAATTGGGGCTCGGTGGCATTGCGGTAACAGGTTCTCATCAGATCACCGAAGTTAAGCAACATCGAGCCAGGTTAGTCCTTGGATGGGTGACCATCTGAGCGATCGATTTGGACTCCCGCATTGTATCCTTGGGCAAGGCACTTAACCCCAATGACGTCATGTCTAAGTACAGTGTACTGTTGATGGTGTGCTTGTCGATATGTGCTTGTCTTCAACCAAACTAAGCCGGAGAGTGCAGCAATGCAAAGCTACACTGATGGGGAGCTGGCAGCTGTTCATCGTTGCTCCGTGGATCTCTCCGGGACCTCTGGCTTCCTCCACCCGTAAAACTGTCACCGACACAATATGACCTTGGCTGTTAAAGTGTCATTAAACCTTAATAAATAAATATAAATAAATACTGCAATTGGCACCCAAAAATATACTTTTGGTAGGTCTTAACCCTTTGAAAAAAGCGGCCGCTTTTCTGGCCAGGAATATGATACATCCTAACATCATTAAATAGGATGGCTGTTCAGTAAATGTGTGGGGTAGACCAATCGATATTTTCAATGGAGAGCCCCAAGGCTTCATGTTGAAAATATTGATGGGTCTATCCCAAATAATGAATATGGACTCTTCTAATTGCTGACATTGAACTGGCATGGAAGATAACAGTAGAGTTCAAAAGGTTAAAGACTTTGTGATTTAGTATTTCCAAGCATCATTTGCAATAAAATCAGTGACCACACAGGCAAGACAAAAGGGAACAGATATAACCATGGTTTCTTGCTATATGGATCAAATGAATTCACGGAGTACCCATTTAATCTGATTCTTATCAAAACATTTCTTTGTTACTTAATTTGTTTTTATCTATCTTAACTCTTAACCTGCTGAGTATTTTCAAAATATTTTTCATCAAATCTAGTCATGGCTACTGTAAAGCAGCCATGACTATATTTAATGAAAAATTAATCTAAATTTAACTCCAGAAATCATTGGTGAAAAAATCCATTCAATTTACTGAAGGAAAAATTGATTAAATGAACCCAAATTATCCTCATTTCTGCGGCAAGAGAAATTATATCTTGGGTGGGAATAACTGCCAGCAGCAAGGAGTTAAATCTTTTTATAATCATTCTGGAAGATAAATATATCTGTTTGTAGTTTATTTGGTGTGAATAAACAATGAGTAAATAATTATCATGGAATTATTTAGTGAACGTTAATCATAGTCTTTCACTTCTCAGGCAAATGGCACATTCATTTTTTCAGCCTGCGTTCGTCATATTTATTTTGGAGGCAAAATTTAAAATGTATAAAACTATCATAAGTGTGATTTTAACGGTATTGCATCGCGATTTGCGATGCAATGTCATATACATTGATACAGTATTCATTGTTATTCTCTTTGCGAAATGCGACACAATTCTGATATGTATGTACAAAATAAATATTTATTTAACTGGTTGAGGGCTAGATTATTTTTGGTGGTCTGAATTTGTTCATCAATGAAATCAACATGGAACCTCTATTTTTAATGGGGTTTAGTTTTGTTTTTTCATTTATCTATATTTTTATCATTTGTGTTTTTTTTAAAGTTAGTGTTCAACTGATGATCGGAACCGGCCACCACAATCGGCCGATTGTGGGCAATCGGATCACAATGGCAACGGCTCCTGGAACATCGGTTCATCCAATTGTTGCCAAGCATTTGGAGATGATTCATTAACTGCATTTTATTATCTTCTGCAATTGTTCAATTGTTAATGTAAAATGAGGTCAATGATACCATTCAATAAAGTTGAGAAAAAAACACAATGTGTATTCTTAATCTCTTTACATACAAGTTAAACGACATGCAAAACTTACAATTGAGCGAAATCGCTAGTTAATACTGGAAAAGTCATGGTTACACTCCATTGACTTAAATTGCAGTAAAAATACCACTCGCAGGCTCTGAGAGCCACACTTACCGCCCAAGTGTGCGCGACTGGTAATTTTATTTCGACCCCATTCAACAAAGTTTAAAATTGAAAAATGTTCAGTTAAATGTAGTTATATTAAGCCTTGACTTGTCTAGTAGTGCATGGTATTACAATTAGGGCTGTCACAATTTTTTAATTTAGGAATCAATTAATTGTCGCAAATAATCGATAATAATCGATTAATCATACCTAGATGAACCCCACCCTCCCTGTCTCCATCTCTTTGAATTCATTAAAAATGAAGTTCAGTTCAGTTGACCTACCTCAAGTAAACAACGAAGATGATCCTCTTTTAGGTACATTCAAAGCTTTGATGTTCTGAACTTTTGAACTGTCAGTGTAATAATCAAGACTGGTGGGAAGTTGCAAAGTTCGCAACTGCCGACGGGTCTTGATTATTACACGGACGGTTCAAAAGTTCAGAACATCAAAGCTTTGAATGTACCGAACAGACAAATGCTTCTAATGGCTTTTTTTCAATGTCTAAAACAGGGTAAAATTTACCGATTCTTCGACAACAAAAAATACTAATCGATTTCGGTGTGACTGATCAACAATCGATTAATTGTGACAGACCTAATTACAATCGGAATCGGCCGATTGTTAGCTTAAATAACTGGTAATCAGTCAGCGACCATTTTTGGTAATCGGCTGAACACTAGTAAAAGTAAATTCGAAATATTGTACTTTGAGTGCAACAAGACACTATCTGCAATGCTTTAGCATTGCTGATGGTGCCTTGTTTCACTCAAAAATGATACATGGTTAATTTGCTCTCCTTCACAGATTCCATTTGGCACCAAAATCTTCATTTAGAACCAAAAAAATCATTTGGTACAAAATAAAAGTTCCACTTGGCACCAAAAACTTTTGGACCAGCATGAACTCTGGTTACATTATGATGTCATTTGTAAATCACAAATGCATTTGGATCAGTGATGGTTGAGAATGTTTGTTTAATATTTTCCTAACTAACAACAGTGTTAAATAAAAGACCGCTCGGCACCCGTCCCCAGAAAAAACGTGTGCAATTTGAGGTATTTGAATAAAATTGAATTTTTTGAACAAAAAAAAAAAGGACAGAACTTTGGCAAAAAATGTCAGACCAAACCCTGATTTTATGTTGATACACCTACAAACCAAATTCATTACATCTGGCCAACTATAAATTTTTTTAGGTTGAAAAAAGGCCATAACTCTGCCAAAAATTGTCAAACCACACCCCAATTCAAGTGTGAGCTGTATTTTATATTGATACACCTACATACCAAATTTTATTTGATATGGCCAACTATACTGAAAGTTATCATCAGGAAACCAAAGTGGGATGGATGAACAGACAGATGGATGCACTGACGCACACTGCCCAGATGGAGGGACATCGGCTATTTTATTTTAATTGTTCCCCGAAATTTTTTTTTCAGAAGACAAATATTGGTTCGGAGTGGTGGGGGGTGGAATGCAAGAAATCCATAAATAACACATCAGGGTATTGATTTGAACAAATTTGTACATTAGCCTTTTTCTGATAATAGCTCAAGTGGTAAATTATGTGCCATACTAAATACTGATTGAAAACAGGGCTAAATACAACTACAAACCGAAAATCCCCCATGCAACCAAACAAGTCACAAACCTCTAGAATATAACCATTTAGCACTTGATTATAGTAAGGATTTCCAGTATCTGTCCTGGGAGATGTGCTAAAATTACCAAATATTCTGTGCACATTAACAGAATACAACTACAAGAGATCAATTAAGTGCAATTTGTCCAAGGTTAATGGTCAAAACATTATCATCCATATTGAGGAATTTTAAATGCTCTTATTTTTCTTTGGGCATATTCACTTGAGACAGAGAGAACTAAGAGCAGTGACATATATAATTAATAAACAAGCTCAGAAACCAGAATATCCAGACAATGCATATGTGTTATGCATGAATAGAAACACTAACAAGATTCTTTCTACTTTCAAGGATCTTGGAATCAAGTGCTCCAGCCATATATGTATATATTGGTACTAATGACATCTACAAATCAATAACAAATCAGCCCTTCTAACTCAACTTTCAATATTCGTAGAGTGTTCTTTATTTTTTGGATAGTGGTTAATACAAGACCTGGTTAACTCTTCACTGAATATAATGGCCCAAACTGGCCAGTGCTATTCACAAAAATTATTATTCAAATTTTATTATTTTTTCAATTTTTGCTTCAAGAACACAGCTTACGACCTCTCACTGGACAGGCTCATTAAGCTTGATCCAATGAGGAGTCGCAAGCTACATTTTAAGGCTAAACATGAACATATTAGTTGTTTAAGTAATGTTGTTTGCAAGTGCTTTCAGGACAATCACCGAGGAAGGTTTAGGAGCGTTACATCCCCCCCCCCCCCCCCTCTATAATTTTTCAAGTCAGGACATTTACATCTGGATTAATTGGAGTCTGATATTAATTTACTCTTGGCAGTAATCAGGTACAGTGGAGCCCACTTAATTGAATATCTCTTAACTGAATAATCCTGTTATTTGAATATAATTTCCCAGCACAAAACCATTTACCATACCTCCAGTACAAACTTGACCTGTTAATTGAATATAGGTTATAGAGTAAACTCCTGTTAATTGAATAAAAAATCTTGTAACCTGTCAGAAATTAACTCTGATTCGCTCCCGTTTTCCTTTGTTTATAGACCTATTCAGCCTCAGTACATCCAGTACAGGCATTTAATCTATTATATCTTGTTTGACAAAACTCGCAGAGCTCTGTCAAACAAGATATAACAGAATAAATGCTAAGTTTATCTACAGAATACAGGAAAGGGGCACAATTCGTGTTAATTGAATACTCCTGTTAATCAAATAATTTTCATTGGCAAAGTGGCTATTTAATTAACAGGGTTCAACTGTACTTTCTAACAAGACTAGACTTGATACTTACTATCATATCACACACACAAAAAAGCAGGTCATATGAAGGGATCTGTAGTATACGATTTGGGACTATGGGGGGGGGGGGGGAGGGGGAGTGGGAGGTAATTCATGATATGCTTGTTCCAATGAGAGGTCACATGATTTTGTTTTCTTCGCAAATGCTAAACTTTTAGATTTCTTTGGCAGATGTGGCCAATTCCTAAGGTAAAGGGCAAGCCTACAGTTCACCTGATCTGAGCTTTGGTAACTCATCATTTGTTCCCCTGTACCTGATTCAGGTAACCTGTTAGGTAACCTAAATATATATGTATCACAACTATGCTGATATATGAACTGTTTTATCATAGCCAAGTTCTTGCTCCTATGGACAATATCTGAATTGAGATGAATGAAGATGAATCCTTAGAAACAATAATGAGTCCATGTTGCAGCAATTCAGATACAAAGTAGTTGCAATTATAGCCTAATCTTAAGATGGACCAGCATGCTGCAGAAGAGTATGGCATCCATAATCATTATTTGTGGCAGAGACATGAATTATTACCATTTCTTGACTTTGTACCAATATTACATCTTAGGATCATCAACTACTTAAAATGATGCTGAGCATCAACCAATCATCAGCATAGGTGTTTGCATCAGACTTGTTAAGTCTCACTATTTTAAGGGAGACTCACTATTTTCCAGAAAGGATTTTTGTTAAATGAGCCTAAAATTGGGATTTTTTACAGAATCTCATTATTAAAATCAAAAAATTTTACTCTTTGAGCCATTTAAAAATTAAAATCTCACTATTTTTGCTCAGAAATCTCACTATTTTACAATTCAGCAGTTTAACATGTCTGGGTTGCATCTGCCTGAAGTATAGCTGCTCCGTTGGCCAATAAATGGCCAGCAGAGTAGCTATACTTCAGGCAGATACAAACACCTATAATGCTTATGATTGGTTGATGCTCAACATCATTCCACCATTCATTCGAAATAGATAATTCAACTTAGCAATACTTTTGCACAATCCAACAATCTGGCACAAGCTGTTTTTCATTTGCATGTTTTTCATTTTAGGTAACCCTCACATGACCCAAACAGTAGTTATTTATTTATATATTTATTGGTGTTTAAGGTCACATACTTATGCACAATGGCTAATCGTGACCGTGAGAATTTTATGGGTGGCGGAAGCTGGAGTACCCGGGGGGAACCACCAAGCATCGATGAGCAACTGTCAGCCCCTCAACATTCTTACTCTGTTCAAGCAGGGTTACAGCAGTTGAAGACATGTGCACCATCAACGTGCTGTACGCCTTAGTACACGGCATCATCATGCCCGCATGTAGGCAACTTGGATAAAGTGCCTTGCCCAAGAACACAATGTGGGTCATCCCAGATGGGGATCGAACTCGGGTCCTCTAGCATAGAAGTCCAACAGTCTACCACTGATCCACCAAGATCGCCAGTCAGTAGTTTGCCTCAAATTGACAGAACTGTAAAGGGTTAAATATGAAGTTACATCACAGCTACCTAATGTATATTTTATTTATCCACAAATAATTTTCCAAGAAGTCTTGGGAGTTTTTTAACTAAAATCCTGACTGACCAATCAGGGCCATATCCAGGGATAATTTGGGGTCACCTGTCCATATATGTCGCAGACATAACTGAAGGCCATAGGCAGTAGAGATGGAATCTGAAAGTAGGACTACCATACTGAACGCAATGTTTTTAAGACACAGAAATTGAAATGACCATGATGCCTCCTCGTTCTTTCCGAAGCATAACTAATGGCTAGACGGGAAAGGAACAAGTATAAACAGTACTGGGGAAACAGTTCCGGCTTGTATATCAACAGTTGAATACAGAAACATTTATGTCATAGTGGCAATTCCATTAAATACAAGGGTTTGAAGTTTAATGGATGTGTAATAAACTTTCAAAAGCTTAAGTAGCACAATTAATATTCACTCAATAGACCTCGGAGATCCATTGGCTGAAACTTAGCTTGTGCTTCTTATGTTCTTCAAGACAAGTTAGTGAAAATTCCATTCTGTGTGTTTGTTTTTTTCAGACCCGAAAAAATGCATACCAGGAACAATAATCCGGTACTAATTCTGCTAACTTCAATGCATTTTTTTACCAGAGTGCAATTGCCTCAGGCATATTTTTAGTCAGCTAAAGTATTGTAGTTCAGGATTGAAGGGATTAGCTTCGTGCTGGTTTTAGTACTGTATAATGTTTGCTGAATTTCGATCATTTTAGCGGACTATGGGATGGAGATTATACACAAATACAATGAGTTTGGGTGCCTGGAGTTTGGGCACCCAAATCGGTATACCAGTACCAAAAGCAACCTGGATATGGCCCTACCACTATTCTAACTACATCATCAAGGCATGCTTTCAAATGAATGCGTGCCTTGTTGATGTAGTTGGGATATTTTATCACTCAGGAGTTGAGGCATCAGTTAGGACAAATCAGGTTTATACCCCACAACCTGAATTAGGCATCTTCATGATGTCCTTGAGTGCTGCCTACTGTCTATGTAAGGTAGAAGGTAAACTGAAGAATTTTGTTTTCCAGCACCAGGGTTTATACACTATTAAAAGAAATAACACAGGACTTTCAAATGCTTCTTGAGAATTTCCAAGCACTTTCCAGTATCTTTGCCTTAAATTATTTAATACATACTATTAACGATTCTTATGTAAATATTCCAAATCAATACTGATGGAAACTGCTGAGGCTAAATCATTTTCTTGGTACAGGTACATGATTCCATTCCAGATCAATGCCTTCTGTCATAATGCACAGTGCCATATTGCCCTGAAGCTGATGGGGATACCATCCCACGACAACAATTAACATCTTTCTTACAGAGTAAATTCCATTTTCTCACCAACAGATGCCAATCGGCTAGAAGAAAAATGCTCCTTTTTATTATACCTCATTTTAAAAGTCTATATTAAACTGCCATTCGATTTGATTTGTTATTCTACAATATTTCCTTTGCAGATAATATTCCTGTGTGACTTTTTTGCAATATTCCTGCTCGGGCCGCAGTTCTCAGAAATTGATACTGGAAACAAGCGAAGAACAAGAAGCTTTCAGATTGTGTTCTCTCACATTGATGAGCATTGAATTTAACCATTAAAATTAAATTATTCAAGGTTCCTTTATTCAATATTGTCTCCTGGTGAGTTGAAACTCTTGAATTGAACATGAAATCAAGTACTAGTACAGAGCGGTTGGATATCAGATTTTTCAACCTCATCTGGATGGGGTGGTAGGGGCCTAAAACCATTTGGTACAATAAAAATAATGATGACCTAGCTTGAGGGTAACATTGTAGATTGCCTCTCCTTGAAACCAATATGATCATATAATAATCTTTTATTTAAAGTACAGAAATGCAATTTTCTGGAAATTTTAAACTTTAGAGTAAATATTCTTTCTTATTATACGTACCACAATTGTTTACAACAGGCTTGCACTGCAGAGGAAGTCTTTAACTCAGAAAAATACTCTCTATTTTCTTCTTTCACAAGCGATTTTGGAAAGAAAGGTGGTGCAAAAGCACCAAGAAAAAATAAGCCAAAACTGGGTCGTGTGCGACCGGAGCACACCCAGTAGGGGACACTCTTCTCCTTGTACTAATCCACGGCTTCCGGAACCAGTGCACAGACATATAACCAACATGTCATTCTACTGAATCCACCAACTTTGGAGTTAGGCGATTAGCGAGAAGGAAGGATTCTTACCCGAATATGAAGACCTCCATGTAAACAATTAGGAAATTTACTATAAAATTTAAATTTCTAATCACCATACCTTACAATTGCTGAATAGACAATAGGAGGAGGGAATCACATAACCAACCCCCATATAACCCGATTGCACTGGAACCGTGGACAGAACAGTTCCCTAAGCCTACAAAACCATAGCATCACAAACATTAGTAAAAGATAATGAGAGATGAGGTGTATGGCTCTGTGTGACACGCAGACAGAAATGACAATAACCAAGCACTGGCTGGAACTGACCTTGTAAGAAACCTAATGACTAGGGTAGACAACAGCCTGAGCAGAAGAAAGAGGGCCCAAAGAAAAAAGGTTCTCATACTACTCCTGCAACTGATGCAGATAGAAGGTGGAGAAAGTAGAAGCATTTCTCCAATAGGCTGCCTGCATAACATCCAACAACATGACAGAGTTTGCATAAGCCCAGGAGGTAGACAAGGCACATACCTTGTGGGCAGAAATACGATTGGTAAAACAATCATCCGTTGCTAGATGAGCATAGGATGTGCGAATAGCAAGACAAATCCATTAAGAAATGGATTGTGGAGAGATCTTCTGTCAACCAGGAATAAGAGACAGAAACAAGAGCACCTCCTAGCGGGGCAACATATGCCCTTCAAAATTGGAACTTGCACAAGTTTCTCTGGGGTAAAGTTTGAAATTTTTGTTGACTCGACTGTGTCTGTCCCCCCCCCCCCCCCACCCCCCCCCCCCCCCCCACTCCAATCTTTGCCCATTCCACTGCCCTGTCTGGGGTAAAGGGTTTCAAACTGTATGCTTGTGTGCACAAATTTCATATTGTTTTTGTGAAATTTTAGTATGCAGAATGGAAATGCAAACAATTTTTAGGTGTAGAAGATTCTCCTCGCCGTTTACAATGGTAGCGTCCATTCATTGACAGGTTAACTTCATTGATAACGATTGATGATAGGTATCGCCGAGGAAAAGAACATTTTGAGGATCATAACAGCTATAAACGGCGAGGATTTTAGTCGTTTAACAAGTATTTCAAAAGTTATCAAGTTTTGAAACTCGTTGGTCACAGACAGACCGACAGACAGACCGACAGACTGACATTGCCACTTATAGAGCTGCTTGTCGCAGCTAAAAATGCACAAAACCATAACAAGACGTCATTGGAAAATGAGAAATTGGGCTCACCAAAGCACCGTAACTCTACTGCGAATGGGCTTTCAAAACCTGAAATGAAATTCATCCTTATTTTGTTGTAAAAAGCCGACATAACAAATTTATTTCCATGTGAACCATTATTACCGAAGTTATTTCCCAGAAATGATAAATGTAACGTCATTGGAAAATGAAAAATTGGGCTATAAAAAGCCGACATAACAAATTTATTTCCATGTGAACCATTATTACCAAAGTTATTTCCCAGAAATGATAAATGTAACGTCATTGGAAAATGAATAAGTTCACAGACTGTAGAGCACGGAAAGCATAATTTGACTGATTTCTAAGTATGAAAAGGGCAATAACTCCTACGGAAATCGACAAGGCTTAGGGAACTGTTCTGTCCACGGTTCCAGTGCAATTTGCACTTGTGTGAGATACCATGCTCATGAAGCCGCATATTAAATTTCAAAAGAATCCGATTAAGTTCACAGACTGTAGAGCACAGAAAGCATAATTTGACTGATTTCTAAGTATGAAAAGGGCAATAACTCCTAAGAAAACAACCGAACACGACCCAAATATGAACTTGTGCGAGATATTATGCCCATGAAGCTGCGTATTAAATGTGAAAAGAATCTGATTAAGTTCACAGACTGTAGAGCAGGGAAAGTATAATTTGACCAATTTCTAAGTATGAAAAGGGCAATAACTCCTACGGAAATCAACAAACATGACCCAAATTTGCACTTGTGTGAGATACCATGCTCATGAAGCTGCATATTAAATTTCAAAAGAATCCGATTAAGTTCACAGACTGTAGAGCACAGAAAGCATAATTTGACTGATTTCTAAGTATGAAAAGGGCAATAACTCCCAAGAAAACAACCGAACACGACCCAAATATGAACTTGTGCGAGATATTATGGCCATGAAGCTGCGTATCAAATTTGAAAAGAATCTGATTAAGTTGACGGTCTGTAGAGCATGGAAAGCATAATTTGCTCGATTTCTAAGTATTAAAGGGGGAATAACTACTAGTTTTTCAAACGGGCGTATAAAAATTGTTTCTGCCTTTCCTAATGAACTGTGTCCGGTTGAGATAAATGCGAACAGCACGAACCGGGACAGAGCAAAGGGCAATTACCCTCAGCAGAAGGAAGAGCCCTGATACAGATAGGAGGTGGAGTAGTTTCTGGCATCTGATTCTTGGCCAGAAAGGAGCAGTCAGTGGTAAAAGAATCACTGTTGGCAGAACTCCTGAAAAAGGCCAGATCAAGCAAGAGGGAAGCTCGAAGCATGAAGCTCACTAACTCTTCTGGCTGAGGCAAAACCCATCAGAAAAGCCATCTTGTATGTGAGAAAATGCATATCAGATTCCATCTTGGGGTAAGCAGCAAACCTAGGCCTTTCAAAAAAAAGTGCCAAATAAGCTTGGAGAGGTATGGATTAGTGCTGATACGATGCTTTCCCACATACGAATAGGTCTCTGAAAGCATAGACCTGTACCCATTAATGGTAACAGGTTGGAGACCCCAAGAATCAAACAGATATACCAGAAATTCTGCAATCTGTGTTATCAAATGATCGACATAATCAACAGAATGATCAGCACACCATCGACAGAAGAACTTCCACTTAGCCACATAGGCTAAAACAGTGTAGTGCCACCCTGAGAAAGAAAAGCACTCCACTGCGCATCTCGAAAAACCTCTACGGAGACAGAACCTGACAAAAGATAATGCATGAAGGCACAATGAAGTCGGGTCAACATGAAACCTCCTCAAGTGACCTTGACAAAGAAGGTCATGACGTAGAGGGAGACATGCCAGAACCACCAAAAACAGAGAGCGGAGTTGATTGCTCCACACCCGCTGAGGCAACAATGGAGCGATCAGAATGATTCAACAACTGCAGGTCCGTATCTTGGCTAGATATCTTGGCCAGAACCTGAGGCAGAATCGGAGCCGACAGGAAGGCGTAGTTGACAAGACTGTTCCAATCGAGAGACAGAGCATCCACGGCAAAAGCCAGAGGATCTGGATGTGAGGACATGAAAGTGTCCACCTGATGGTTCCAATGGGTCGCAAAAAAATCGATGTGAGTTTGACCCCAAAGATCGCAAAGCTACCGGAACACTGCCCTGTGAAGCATCCACTTGGTGGAAATGACCCTGACATCGGGATAGGGAGTTGGCTAGGACATTTAGACGATTGGGAATGTGATGAACCACTACCCTGGCGCTGACAAGACCGGAGCCAATACGTACATGGGAATCGAGGACCTGCCGCCCTGGTTCCAAACGTAAGCGACCAATGTCGAATTGGACAACAGAAGCACCTGACGTTTCGAAAGATGGGGGATCTACTGCTGGAAACTCAGAAGAAGAGCAAGAAGCTCCTTCTGGTTAATGTGAAGAGCTTCTTGATTGTGGTCCCATACACTGTGAAGAGAAAGACCTAGAGAGTCCAACGTCACACCCCATCCAAGATCGCTGGCATCTGCCATCAGTACATGATCGGACATGGGCAAGTCTAACGGAACTCCCTGCATAATCCACTGAACATCCATCTAGGGAAGAAGATGATGATGAAGAGATGCTGGTAACTGAAGCACCAGATCCAGAGGATCAATGTTCATCCTCCAACAACTGAGCCGAAAGTGGTGGAGGGGTCAGGCATGCAGCTGACCTAAAGGAATGAGATCCGTCACTGAACCGCAGAGACTGAGCAACCAGAGAATACTCTGAGCTGTCTGTCGCTGACGTGGACTGGGTCAGAGTCAGGGCGAAAGCCGAGGGAATCACATCCCTCATCCCGGGAACCACCACTGTATTCAGCCGAGTACAGAAGGCGATCCCCAGATGACAAAATGACTGAGAAGGGACCAGGTTCGACTTCTCCTCCAGACTCAACATCTGACTCCAGAAGAGCAGCATTGGAGAGTCTCTGGGGGATATCGTCCAGATATGCCGAAGTAGTCAATCTGGACTGTGTGCGATGGAAGGCTATCACATGCGACATCAGGTGAAGCCCCAAAGAGCCAGGTTGAGGCCAAAAGGCATGGCCTTAAACTGGTAAACTTGCCCAGAAAAGCGAACCTGAGATACTTTTGCGATGTCCGAGGAATCGAAACGTGAAAGTAAGCATCTTGCAGGTCAAGGCTGGAAGCAAACATTTCCTGGTGAATGGAGCGGCATGCTGACCTAAAAGTCTCCATGCTCAACTTGGGAGCAATGATAGATTGGTTCAGGATACTCAGATAGATAACCAGCCGGAGTTGGCCGTCCTTCGGCACCAAGAACAGGCGGGTATAAAATCCCACTGAATGAATGTTCTTGATGACCTCAAACACCCCCTTTGACATGAGACCCATGATCAAAAGTTTCAGATGGGAAATGTCAGAAGGAACTTGGGTTGGAAGAGGCACTCTAGACAGAGTGGGGTGCTCGACCTCTTTGAGGTGAGGAACTTCATTTTGAGCCCTGGCAAGGCCATGAGAGGAAAAACAACTTCCTCTGCTAGATGAAGGATCCTGAGACTTCCCTCTGGTCAGCTGATGCTTATCCTTAATCCTTACCACGTGAGTAAGAAGAAGAAGCGGCCGCAAAAGGATAACCCCTTGGCTTCACAGAGGAAGAAGAAGGGCGTTTGTTAGGATTGGAATGGCCACGGCCTCCGATAGAAGGCAGATCAAGCTTGCAAAGCAGCTGCTGATCTTTAGAATGACGTAGGACGTCATCCCAGACCATTGTCATGGAATCATGGAATAGTCACGGAACCCACCAAAGAAGCAAATCGAAGAGCAGAGCACTGCCCTTCTGGAAGGGAATGGCTTGTGTCCTACACCACGTCCCGGTGAACTAATTCCAAAATAGCCATATTACAGGTGTGCATGTGAGTAAGATGCATGAGCGCCTTAGAGAGCACATGCACTGGAGCCTGTATGTCGTCAAACTTATCTGCAGGCAGATAAGCAACCAAGACAGAGACGACATGATCCGTGGGAGACAGCATTCCTAGCATCTCTCTGGATAAGCCCAACATGGATTCCAAAGTCGCCTCTGGAAGAACGGCCGACTTGGGCTTCGAAAGCCTGAGGGAGGAGGAGTCCTGATCCAAGACCGTCAAAGTCTGGCAGACCAATGGATTGGCAGAATCGTAGGAGTGATAACGCACAGGGGGCAAAAGGTATCAGTCAGTGAAGACCAAAGACTTCATAGCCTTGGAACTCAGCTTTGAGTCCAATGTTGCAAAAGTTTTGACCACTTGTACTGACTGGTATGGTCGAAGGCACCCAGAAGCAGGTTGCTCCACAGGCTGTTGGCACACGACCAATGATCATGGCATGGCTGAAACCTCCAGCTGGTCTGATGGTTTGAGTACCTGAAGGAACTCAAACACATGGTCAAGAGCTGCCCTCAAGTAAGAAGACCCATCACCTGAGTCAGAAGACACACAGCCCATGCAGGGCATACCAGCAGATTCCTCCCATGGGGATGAGAAAGAGCCTGCTTCCAATCCCGGGAGGTGGCACCACAGAGGATGCCTGGAAGCCACAAGAAGCCTTGCTGGAGGCAATGAAAAGGCCTTTGGAAAGAACCTGCATGAGCCAGGAGTAGCCTCCATATCTGACCTTCTCAACCAGCGAAGGGTCAGGATCCTCTAGAATACCCGACGTGGGGCGACAGGTGGCAGCCGAAACATCTGAATACAGATGCTTCAAGGGGTATGAAATGCCCCGAGGATCTGAAGTGTGGAAACTCAGGAGAGTCGCTGCAGACCTCTGAGGGACAGAAGGTCCAGGTTGAACAAAATGAGCCGGTATCGCAAAACTGACCGAAGGACCAGAGTGCGTGGATGGAAGTGCCACACCATGACCCCACAATGGAATTCTGAATCCCAAACAAAACCTGCTGTTCTCGACGGCTGAGAGACCACAGCAGACGGATTGGCCGGCAACCACTTCTGACTTCTCCGAGTTGAAGCCAGGGAAGGTTGAGGCCGATATCCCACGTCCAAAGAAGCAGAAATCCCTGCAGTCCCCTGCTGGGATAAGCTGAACTCAGCTGAAATGGGTACCGATGACATCACCAAAAGAGCAGCAGCAGGAGTGGATACATCAGTAGCTGTTGACAAAGGTGGAAAAAGATGGAGAGCAGCTCCAAATGAGGAGTCACAACCTAGCGACAGCCTCAGATGTCGACTGGAGAGGGACCTTAGTCCCGGAATCAGAAAGTCAGCAGCTATCACAGTATCCACGCCACGAAAAGGCTGCAAAACCCCCAGGAGGGGTATAACTCTCTCCAAACAGGGTCGATTTGGGAGGCCTCAGCGTTCCCCTTCCCGCAGGCACGGGAGGAAATGGCACATGCCCGTACTACAAAACAGACTGAAGCCCAAAAGGTGAAAGACCACCCAGCCCACAGGGTCTTACAATAGAACACCCAAATAAAGTGGAGCATGAATAATGGGAAACGTCAACATGCTAAGACATGGCCCGCAATATATAGTCCAAGCCATATCTGGTGAGAGCAATGTTGATGGTAAGGTGAACCCAAAGAAAAAATAAATCAGGACACCCCCAGCTACCAGAGTAAGGTGGCAGGAAACAAAGGCCCAACGGGAACAGAAAAGTACCCCAACAGCCAAAAAAGGGAACTGGCATCAATTCTACCCTCAACTGAGGGCAGAAAAGCTGTCATAACAGCCCCCAGCTGACACCAAACTCAGATAAAAGCAGAACCCATGCAGAACCCAAAGGGTTAGCATTAATGAACAAAGGACTGAAACAATGCGGTACGCAAAAATCATGTGCGAAATTGGTATAGAGATTTATCATGAAAAATACAGTGAATAAACGAGGGAATATATAAATGAAAGTGTCAATGACACTGTAGCTCAACTTGACAAACTTGAACTTGGTAAGTTATAAATGAAATGGCAAAATTGAAGATCACTGGTACGAATGTTATTTGATGAAATTTCAGCATAACAGCATTTTGTGTGCACAACGTCAGAGTAATCCATGCATTTTTAAATGTAAACTGTAAGACTGGCTAAAGGAAGAATGTTGATACACAAATGCAGTATGTTCAGAGGTTATTGTAAATGGCAACTTTTTTTCACAGAAATGAATGCTAATCAATAGCTCTTATCTAAAGGTCTTGTCTAATGAGAACACCAAGTTAAAAAACAATCCTATGATAAATGTGGCCTGTAGGCCATGTCAAAGAAGAATGTTGATGCGCAAATGCAATAAATTCAAAAATTGTTGCTAACAGCAACAGTTTTTGATGGAAATGAAAAGAAAATCATTAGCTCCTATCTTTGTCACCCTGCATAAGCATACAAAGTTTCAAAACAACTTGATAATGAATGTAACCTCTGAGGCATGCCAAAGGAAGATATTAATGCACAAATGCCCTAAGTACAAGGTCATTAATTGTGGTAATTTGTTTTTTTTTTTTTTTTTATGGAAATACAGCCTGCAGAGAGTGCAAAGGGATAAGTTGATGCACAAGTGCAGTAAGTTCAAAGGTTGGTGATAACAACAATAGTTTTTAATGGAAATGAAAAAAAAGCAATAGCTCACATCTAGAGGTCACCCCGAACACACATACCAAGTTTCAAAGTGATCCGATCATAAATGTGCCCTGAAGGGTGTGTTAAAGTGAAATATTGAGGTCTGACTAAACTAAGTTCAAAGGTCAGCAGCAACATTTTTTGACAGAAATGGAAGAAAATCGACAGCTCCCATATAGATGTCATCCCACACAAGCACACCAAGTTTGCAAGCGATCCAATCATAAATGTGCCCTGCAGGGTGTGTCAAAGGGAAATATTGATGCTTAACTGCACTAAGTTTTTACTAAATTCATCAGAGGTTGTTGCCAATAACCCCAAACAAACATACCAAGTTTCAAACCATGGAATGGAAGAAAATTGATAGCTCCCATCTAGAGCTCACCCCAAACAAGCATTCAAAGTGATCTGGTCAAAACTGTGCACTGCAGGATGTGCCAAAAGTGAAATATTGATGCATAACTGCACTAAGTTCATCGAAGGTCATTGCCAGTGGCAACATTTTTTGACGGAAATCGAAGAAAATTGATAACTCCCATCTAGAGGTAACCCCAAACAAGCATACAAAGTTTCAAACCGATCTGATCAACAATGTGCTCTGTACGGGGTGCCAAAGGAGTATATTGATGCCTGACTAAACTAAGTTCAAAGATCATTGCCAGTGGCAACAGTTTTTGACAGACCGAAATGGAAGAAAATCGACAGCTCCCATTTAGAGGTCACCCCAAACAAGCATGCTAGGTTTCAAAGCAATCCGAACATAAATGTGCCCTGTAGGGTGTGCCAAAGGGAAATATTGATGTCTGACTAAACTAAGTTCTAAGAACGTTGGCCGCGGCAACATTTTTTGACGGAAATGGAAGAAAATACATAGCTCCCATCTACAGGTCACCCCAAACAAGCATGCCAGGTTTCAAAGCAATCCAATCACAAATTTGCCCTGTGGGGCGTACCAAAGGGAAATATTGAGGTCTGACTAAATTGAGTTCTAAGAACGTTGGCCGCGGTAACATTTTTTGATGGAAATGGCAGAAAATCGACAGCTCCCATCTAGAGGTCACCCCAAACAAGCATGCCAGGCTTCAAAGCAATCTGATCATAAATGTGCTCTGTTGGGTGTGCCAAAGGTAAATATTGAGGTCTGACTAAACTAAGTTCTAAGACTGTTGGCCGCGGCAACATTTTTTGACAGAAATTGAGGAAAATGGATAGCTCCCATCTAGAGGTCACCCCAAACAAGCATGCAGGGTTTCAAAGCAATCCGATCATAAATTTGCTCTGTAGGGTGTGCCAAAGGGAAATACTGAGGTCTGACTAAATTAAGTTCTGAGAACGGTCCCATCCAGAGGTCACCCTAAACAACATACCAAGTTTCAAAGTGATCTGATCATAAATGCGACCTGTGAGGTGTGCCAAAGGAAATTGTGTATGTACTTACACATATGTACGTACATACATACGTACCTACGTATGTATGTACATACGTACGTACATATGCCCAGACATACGCTGACGGACGAGAAATGATGGCAATTGCTCAGCTTAACTTTGTCAAGTTGAGCTACAAACACAGCTCTGTATGTCTGGATAGTGAAGAAACAGCTATGAATCCACAATTCAGAACAGGATCATTGTTAACATTGAGTCAAAAGGTATCACTGTTGATGAGCAAAACGATCCGCATCCTGATAAGATGGCAGAAAAAAATAGAATGACACATTATACATCTGCGCACTGGTTCTGGAAGCCGTGGATTTGCACAAGGAGAAGAGTGTCCCCTCCTGGGTGTGCACCGGTCACACTCGATCCAGTTTTGGCTTATTTTTTTCTTGATGCTTTTGCACCACTTTTCTTTCCCAAATCGCTTGGGAAAGAAGAAAATAGAGAGTATTTTTCCAAGTTAGGGACTTCACTGTAGTGCAAGCCTGTTGTAAACAATGGTAAGGTAGGTTGATAAGAAATATGTCAGCAGAAATTTTGTATCACAATTTCAAATACCCTCTTCATTTGATAAAAAATTTCTCGAAAACTCAAAGAATGATACTTATTTTGAGAAGTGCGATCAGAAAACTTGAATTATCAGATTACAAGAATAAGAGAAAAAGAAAGCAAGACATTGTTCTCTGTGGCTTTACTTTTCACAAAATTGAATTACTGATGATGGTTGAGCACATCTGATGATGTTTAACAAAACCAAATGTCTACTTTACTTGGACCATATGTCTCAAAAGAAATCAAGTTGGAACTTTGCAATACAAATGACAGAAAAATGAAACTGACATTTTCCTGTGATAGAGTTTCTCATGTTTACCAGGAAAAAAATTTGCATACTTTTTCAGACCTGTCATCCCATTTTTTCACATCAATCTGTGAACTTCAAGTTGTAGAAAAGCTGACTATTGGAAGATTTTGATGAAAAAGGTCAGGAAAACAATACTGAGGATTTTTTTTTTTAGAAAAAGATTTGCAACAGTTTAATTTCTTTCTACTCACATGGTAATTTAACTCTGTTTCCCTGGTATCAAAGCTGTCAATAACTTTACTGCCCAGAAGATACCAACCTTTCCAGTTGCTTTCCTCATCCGAAGCAATCCATTATTGAGCTTTTTATTTTGTAGCCACAGAATATACACAATTCCTTCCCACATTTTTCTCCCACAAATTCAGTTGTTCAAAATGCAAACAGTAAGACAGGATAATTTTTATAAATGATGAAACATGAATGTTCCCTATTTGAACAAGACAGTCTAACGACATCCATACCCCCCACTGATTTTTATGTTATACTAGGAATAATCTCATTTTCGACCTGGACATGTATTCATACCCAATAATGTCACTAACAAAATATCATTTAATTTCTTTAATCGCAACAGAAGAAATCTTCCAAAACCCTGAAATTTTGGTAAATTTAAAGTCGACAAGGGTTATAACTCTGGCAAAATTATTTGTATCGAAACTTCCTTTCTATATGCACATGTACACATCATACTCATACTGCACACCAAGTTTTGTAAAAATCCATTTAAAAATGCAGGAGTTAAGCTGACATGCATTTGTGACAGAAATATTGCCAGTTCCAAGGGCTGTAACCACGCAAAATTCCCCGCATAAAAAATTCTTGACCACATGCACATCTAAATTTGATACTGATACTTCAGACCAAGTCTCATAAAAATCCATTAAAAAATGTAGGAGGAGTTAAGCAGACAAGCCTTTGTGATGGAAACTTTGTTGTTTCCAAGGGCCGTAACCACCCAAAATTCATCACATCGAAAATTCCGGACCACATGCAAATCTACACTTGATGCTGATACTTCACACAAAGTTTCGTAAAAGTCCACTGAAAACTGTAGGAGGAGTTGAGCAGATAAAGTTTATGATTGACGGATGGACGGACAGACAGACTGATGGACGGACAGACAAACACAATTTCTCTGTGTCGGCGGGGGATAAAAATCTGTGTAACTATGTGTGTGAATTTATCTATTACATATGAGTTTAACCCTTTACCCAACAGAGACGATATCAAAATTTATTATTTTAAATACCATTTTTTCATATAATATTTCTGTCAAATGCTGAATTTGCATAATTTGCGGGCGGATGTGGGCTATTCATTAGGTAAAGGGTTAATTAGAAAGTAGAAATTCCTGTATCTGATTTCTGAATGGAGAGTCTCAGTTCTCAGGAAAACAAACCTGGGAATTAATGGTAAACCTGAATTACACTTATCAAGTCAAGGGGTGTCCTTTCGTTATCAAGTTTTGGTAATGCTCCCATTTGCCTCCATTTCAAGTAATGTTTGTAATTTCTGCAAATTCAAAGGATCATCGAATTAAATTACCAATGTATTCCATCAATTTCTATGCAGAAACAGACAAGTCATCACCAAAAATCATTATTCAGTCATGCTGAGGTAAGAAAAAACAAGAGGCCCCTCACATGAGAAAAGTTGTTTAAAAGGGGATTTAAGGTCATATCCATCATCTATGGCTAATTAACACTACAGAACCCAAACATAAACACAGGCACTTGATTTAAACAAACTTGAATCTAAACAAGAGGCCCCAGGGGGCCTGAGGGCACTCAACTGACATGGTAGCCTACATATAAAACCCAGGGATTGATTTCAACAAGTTGCATCTGCCGCTCCTTAGAAAAGCTTATACCAAATATCCAAAGATTCAGACCAGTGGACGTAAAAAAAAATATATTTAAAGAATATTCCTCATATTGAACTAAGTTATAATCTGGGCTCCCATAGGAAGCCCAAATATGAACCCATGGACATGGCTTGAACAAACTTGAATCTCACCTTCAGTGGGATGCCATTTTCCAAATATCAAAACATTCTGACTGGTGGATGTGAAGAAGAAGATTTTTGAAGAATATTCCTCATATTGAACTAAGTTTAATTCAGGCTCCCACAGGGAGCCCAAATATGAACCCAGGGACTTGGCTTTAACAGACTTGAATCAAACCCCCCTAAGGATGCTGCACACCAAATATCAAAACATTCCGACTACTAGATCTGAAAAAGAAGATTTTTTAAGAAAATTTCTCATTTTGAACTAAGTTACAATTCAAGCTCCCACAGTGAGCCCAAATATGGACCTAGGGACATGGCTTCAACAAACTTTAATCTCCCCCCCTCCCCCTAAGAATGCTACATACCAAATATCAAAACATTCCGACTGCTGGATCTGAAGAGGAAGATTTTTTAAGAAAATTCCTCATTTTGAACTAAGTTATAATTCGAGCTCCCACAGTGAGCCCAAATATGAACCCAGGGACTTGGCTTGAACAAACTTGAATCTCACCCCCATAAGGATGCTGCACACCAAATATCAAAAGATTCTTTCTTATTGGTAGATCTGAAGAAGAAGATTTTTAAAGAATATTCCTCATACTGCACTAATTTAAACGTTTGGGCTCCAATAGAGAGTCCAAATATGGACCCAGGGAACTGATTTCAATAAACATGTGAAACAATCTTTCAAAGATGTTATATGTGAAATTTAAAAGCTGTTGGAGCAGTGGTTTGGGAGAAAAGTAGTCTTAAATGTTTTTCCCATTGCCCACAGTATTAAAAAATGCTGACTCCGCACTTTTTTAAAAGTACCCCAAAAAGTACCCCATGATAAAACCAACAGCAATTTGTTTTGACCATTCCATTCTGTTGGTCCTAAAGAAGATTCACACCAAATAAGAATTCTCAGTGCCGTGTAGCTTTGGAGATATGGGGTTTTTAATTTTTTTATATTTTTAGCTCCTGCGGTTCCCATGGGGCGACAGGAAAAAATTTTGGGGCATAAATTAACTACATATGTCCTAATAAAACCTCATGTCAAATTTGGTTCAAATCAGCCTCTCAGTTTGGAAAATAGAAATTTTGGGTGGGTCAAAAATTCTTGCCCCTCCCATAATGATGGCAACTATAGCACCTAGAACTTCTCTTGAACAAATCTGAGTCTACACCTCAAAAGGAAGCTGCACACCTGATATCAAGTCTCTGCTACTGCTGGTTCATGAGAAGATTTTTTAAGATTTAGGCTCACTTTTTGGCGTGACCCTACCAGGGGGCGGGTCAACTTGATTTGAACAAACTTGAATTGACATATGATAGGGAACATGCACACCAGATTTGGTTCAATGGGCAGTTTGTGAGAAGAACTCGATAATGTAAAGTTAACAATGGACGACGGACAAAAAGTGATTAGTAAAGCTCCCCTTGAGCTTTGCTCAGGTGAGCTAAAAAGGCTGCTCGGCAACACATCCCCCCGATTAAAAAAGTGTGCAATTTGAGGTATTTGAAAAAAATTGAATTTTTTCAAAGTCGAGAAAGGGACATAACTGTGGCAAAAAATGTCGGACCACATACCGATTTGAACGAGACCTGTATTTTATGTTGATGCACCTACATACCAAATTTGATTTAGTCAAAAACAATTAAAGTTATCATTGGGAAACCAAAATGAAATTGTCAATGACACTGTAGCTTAACTTGTGTGTTGTGTTTGATGAAAGGGATAATGTTCAATGTTTATGAAAGGATTATGAAACAAGACAAGAATTGTGACAATTGGGAATATGTTAATTTCTGTTTTCTGTATGCTATGTTTTTAATAAAAATAATATGATGTGTACACTGTACTAAAGAATTGAGGGGTGGGTTAATGTGGCCCTCACAGTTATTGTGGTCCTCACAGTTAATGTTTGTCAACAAAAGTTACCAAGTTACAGTGAAATGATTCCAAAACGAGTTATCCTATCAAGTTACAATGAAATCCCTTCATAAATATGGTCTGTAGACTGTGCTAACTGCTTTAGGGTTTTGGGCTTGGGCTGAATGATCACAACCAAATGGGGACCTTCTCATCTAGACATTATATGGAGTCAACCTACCAAGTTGCAATGATATTCCTCAATAAATATGACCTGTAGATTGTGCTAAAGGTTTTCAGGTTTTGGGCTCGGACAGTTATTACAGTTGACAGATCGCGACCAAATGGGGAAGTTCTCATCCAGACATCATACGGAGTCATCCTACCAAGTTACAATGAAATCCCACCATATTAAATATGACCTGTAGACTAAAGTGCTAAAAGTTTTTGGGTAAGCCGTCATGGTTGACAGATCATGACCAAAAGGGGACGTTCTCATCTAGATATTATTCAGAGGCATCCTACAAAGTTACAATGAAATCCCTTCATCAATACAACCTGTAGACTGTGCTAAAGGTTTTCAGGTTTTGGGCTCGGGCAGCCATCACAGTTGACAGATCGCGACCAAAAGAGGACGTTCTCATCTAGGCATTATCTGGAGTCATCCTACCAAGTTACAATGAAATCTCTTCATAAATACAATCTGTAGACTGTGCTAAAGGTTTTCGGGCTTTGGGCCCCTGTAGCCATGACAGTTGACCAATCACAACCAAAAATGGATGTTCTCATCTAGACATTATATGGAGTCATCCTTCCAAGGTACAATGAAATCCCTCCATAAATACGACCTGTAGATTGTGCTAAAGATTTTTGGGTTTTGGGCTCGGGCAGCCGTCATGGCTGAATGATCGCGACCAAAAGGGGACATTCTCATCTAGACATTATATGGAGTGAACCTACCAAGTTAAAATGAAATCCCTCAATAAATACGACCTGTAGACTGTGCTGAAGGTTTTTGGGTTTTGGACTTGGGTAGTCGTCAAGGCTGACAGATCGAGACCAAATGGGGAAGTTCTCATATAGACATCATACAGAGTCATCCTACCAAGTTACAAAGAAATCCCTTCATATTAAATATGACCTGTAGACTGTGCTAAAAGTTTTTGGGTTTCGGGCTTGGGCAGCCGTCACATTTGACAGATCATGACCAAAAGGGGACGTTCTCATGTAGATGTTATACAGAGGCATCCTACCAAGTTACAAGGAAATCCCTTCATAAATATGACATGTAGTCTGTGCTAAAGGTTTTGGGCTCAGGCAGCCATCATGGTTGACCGATCGCGACCAAAAGAGGATGTTCTCATCTAGACATGACCTCAAACCTACATATGAAATTTCGTGATGATCGGACAAGAACTACGGGGTTATAGCCTGTGCTAAAGTAAAATGTGAACATACTCACAGACAAACAGACTTCCGCACGCGTGATGGCAATAGCTTATCTTGACTTTGTCATGTTAAGCTAAAAAATGAATTTTCAAAGTCGAGAAGGTGGCATAACTCTGGCAAAAATTGTCAGACTGCACCCAATTCGATTTGACCTGTATTTTATGTTGATACAACTACATACCAAATTTTGTGTGATTTGGTCAACTACAACTAATGTTATCATTAGGAAATCAAAGTGGGACGGAGGAAAAGACACCGGCTATTTTAATAGTCTTCGGGAGACAATAACACAATAGAGTCCAAACATGAATCTAGGACTTGACTTAAACCAATTTGAATCTGTCCAATCCCCCCCTCCCCCCATTGAATACCAAATATAAGATTGTTACTAGTGGATGCAATTAAGAAAAAAAATTTATAAAGAATCTGCCTCATATGGCATTAAGTTAGAATTAAGGCTCGCACAGGAAGCCAAAGTATGGACCCAGAGTTTTGATTTGAACAAATTTGATTGGACTTCATTTGAACACACTTGAATGTGACTCCCCTCACCAGATGCTGAAAATCAAAAGATTCTGGCATGTGGATCTGAATAGGTGAAAATTCAGGTTCACTTTCGAGGCTCAAACATGAACCAAAGGACTTAATTACTTTGAACAAACTTATATCTTGCCCCCAACATGGAAGCTGCATACCAAATATCAGAATATTCCGACTGGTGAATCTGAATTAGATTTTAAAGAATATTCCTCATACTGCAATATTAAAATCTGGGGTCACATAAGAAGCCCAAATGTGGACCCAGGTACTTGTGTTGAACAAAATTAAATCTGGCCCTTATAAGGATGTTTTATACCAAATATAAGAAGATTCTGACTGCTGGATTTGAAGAAGATTTTTAAAGCATATTCCTCATATTACACTAAAATATTAAAATTTGGGTCCCAACAGGGAGCCCAAATATTAATCCAGGGTCTTGATTTGAAGAAACCCCAACCTGACCCCCATGCTGACCAGGATGCTGTACTACAAATATCAAAAGATTCGGACTGGTGGGTCTCAAGAAGATTTTTAAAGAAATTTTCTCACATTGCAGTAAGTTAAAATTTGGGCTCCAACAGGGAACCCAAATATATACCAGAGTCTCAATTTGAACAAACTTGAAACTGCCCCTCCAGATGATGACAAAATACCAAATAACAAAAGATTCTGTCTGAATGGTGGTTCTGGATAAGAAGATTTTAAAAATGTTTGGGGGGTACTAATGGAGTTATGCTCCTTGTGCCCCCCTCCCCCAAACGTGGCAACTGTGAACAAACTTGAATTGTCATATTATGAGGAGCATGCATATCAAATTTGCTTGAATTCAGTTGAGTTGTTTATGAGAAGTCTATAATGTAAAGTTAACGCCAGACAGACGAGACGGACGGATGGACAATGGACAACAGGCAAAAGAGATCACTAAAGCTTCCCTTAAGCTTTGCAGAATAGATCCCCAAGTAAAGTTGTGAAATCTATTTTAAGAAAAAGTTACATTTACAGTAACAGTACCAAGCCTGAAAAACAAAAGCAAAAAAGGCTATTTTTTGTAACAGTGATCTTGACCTTTGATTAACAAACCTAAAAATCAGTAAGGTTCTTCTCCTTCCATGAAGCTACCAACCTGTAAAGTTGACGGTTCTGCCTCCAGTATTGCACAGAAAACATTTTAGTAAGTTGTATTTCAAGTAAGAGATCTGTGACCTCTGAATTTTCAGTTGCCAAAAAAAATAATAAAAAACGTATTGTTTCCATCGTCTGTGTGTGTATTTCACATCTTCAATATGTGTGTAAGCATGACCAGACATTTCAATTCTCTTCATTACAGACTGTTGTGTGAGTTGATTAGACCACTAAGAAAATGCAGCCATATCCACACATGCGCACATTTGATAATTTGAGAACACTGAGCACATTGTTTACTGATGAAACTTTGTCAAAGGCATACCTTAATGATGCAGATGGAGTACAGCGGAGCCCACTTAATCAATTGTCTATCTCTTAACTGAATGACCTTGTTAATTGAATAAGTTCCCAACACAAAACCATTTACCATACCTCCAGTACAAATCTGACCTGTTAATTGAATACAGGTTATAGACTAAACTCCTGTTAATTGAATAAAAAATCTTGCAACTTGTCGAGAAATTATCCTGAATGTCCCCGGTTTTCTTTTGTGTATAGACCCATTTGGCCTCAGTACAGCCAATGCATGCATTTAATCTATCAGATCTTGTTTGACAGAGCTCATGGAGCTCTGTCAAACAAGATATAATAGAATAAATGCTAAGTTTATCTGTAGAATACAGGAATGTGACACAATTCCTGCTAACTGAATACTCCTGTTAATTGAATAATTTTCATTGGCAAAGTGGCTATTCAATTAACAGGGTTCCACTGTATAATCAAGTCAGGATTATAGTTAAAAAATTCAGGACTTCTTGGAAATTTATTTGTGGATACATAAAATGTATATGCAGTTGTCAAAATGCACTTTCTTATTTAATTAAGCCATTCTGTTCTGGCACTACAAGTTGGTCATGCTCGGCCACGAACAGCCCAAATTGGATACTACACACCTCCGGTTGTGTGTCATACTGTGTGTGTGACATACGTACAAATATCAGTTCTACTCTTGTGCATTCACACTTCTGACTTCAGAACGTGCACACCTAATTAACCATGTATTACCTGCCGAAGAAAATTAAGGACACTTTAATGGTGCTGGATGCCAGTTCACTTCTCAACTGGGATGTCCCTGTTGTGAGTGGCTGCATTCAGCTCATGAGTAAGTATACGATGAAACCCACATCCGAGAGTGATAGCACCTTCCGTGGGCCCATCTGCACTGGTCCACACCAGAGGAAGGGAAAGAGTACACCAACCACCACTGAAACCACAAGAGCCAGTGGAGCAGAGAAAAATACACAGAGAAAGAAGAAGAAAGCTCCATCAACCAAATGCCGGGATGCAACCTCTCTTGTATCAAAAACGAGAATGAATTTCTGCCATTTTAACTTTCGTATATTGGATTAGTCACATTCTATGGGGCTTTCAATTAACAGTCACAGCATGTGAGCACATGTTCATGCCATGATGTAATATTAATGTAAATAAATAAATGCATGAAGGCATGTGAGTTCCAACAGAAAGAATTGTGAGTCACATTATATTGTAATTCTGTGCCGATTTAAAGATAATAGTCACCGACTTGATGAGTACAGATTACAATTCTATCAAGACGAACAAAAATGTTCTTGTACCTTACAATCGTATATTAGTTTTTGACAACTGTATTGGAGGGAATTCATCAATAAAACATTGTTGTACCAACTATAGCAAAATTGTGCCATAGATAAGAAATTTTGAATACCCGTCAAAGGAGCTGAATTGAATCGAATCTCATGTAAGATTCGAATCCAAATCAAGTCTCAAAGCCTCACAGGTGTCTAACTACAACAACCTCTCCATCCCCGCCACCTCCTGCTAAGAAAAAGAAGCACAAACAAAACAAGAACCACTGAACCCCTGTTACTTTCCTCCTTTGCCGTGCCCAACCATGATGCCAAAATTCATTCTATTTTTAAAGAGGGTCAAAAGGGGCTAGCCCCTCAACGTCCCTGCACGCCTTCGGCACACAAAAACCATTGATTCTACTATCTATCTACTCTTGTAAGAAAGTACATGATTACTACCAACAAGAGCGATTCAATACCTAAGATACAGACAAAAATGTCCAGACTGGAGGAATGATTGGGGGCACACTCTCCCTCTCCAAACCTCCCTTATCAATGGCCCTGCAATAGCCAGTTACATATCTCTATAATGTAATAGAGTACTTTCTTTCTGGGCAAGAAAATCCATTGTCAATGGAGCGAGCTAACTTGTTGAGTACTGAAAAGCCCATATTTGGGCTTTACTCTATCTAAAGTACAGGTACTGCAACTCAAGAGGTGTCAAACTCTGAAGGTATCCTTCATATTATCTTTGAATCCAAATTATTTGGTCTGTATGGAAATTCCTTGTTACAATTGTAACAAGGCAGAGACGTGTGAACAAATTTTGTTGACCAAAAGTACTTTAGAACTCTACAGGTTAAATGAACTGCACTGTTTGCTCTGTGTCAGGCTTGTTAAGCATACCTGTGCAGTCCTGCCAGTCTATTGATTATCAGTACTCTAGTTCTCATATACTGTTTTGTCTGATGTCAACAATCAACCTTATAAATTATACAATACCAGGTACTTGTTAAAACAGTCATAACAAGATGCTGTTTTTTTTAAAATCCAATATTGACTCGGAAGCAAAATATTTTTACAATGGGTTTCTGTTTTGGAACGGATATTTATCCAAAGGGATGTTTTCATTGTTTACCTCATCTACATACAACTAATCATTTTCTGACAGCAGTTTTCTCTTTAATCCCTTTACCTAACACGTAAGGCAGCCAACACTTGCAAATAAATTGTTGAATAACTTATTTTTACTTTTTTTGAGTTCAAAACATAGCTTATAACTTCTCATTGGAACAAGCTCAATGAGCTCAGTCCAATAAGGTGCCATAACCTATGTTTTTGAGACAAGAAAATGAAAAATAATGAGAATTGAATGGTAATTTTTGTGAATGATGCTGGCAGGTTCTGGCTGTTATGTCAGGTAAAGGATTAATCCCTTCATCTCTGGATCTGATAATGGAAACATTAAATATGACCAAGTGATTTACCCTTTAACATAAATGGCCATTTTCAGACAGCATTCTTAAAAAAAAACAACATAATGACCTTTTTTTTAAAACTTTTGCCTTCAAAGCATAGTTCATGACCGATCATTGAAAGAAGCTGATTCCAATGAGAGAGTCTTACTCTGTGCTTCGGAATCAATAAAATTAAACTATTTAGTTAAATATTTAATAAAATCTTCTGCAACTGTCTGCAGGACATGTTAGGAAAAGAATTAATAGTTTATTCACAGAGCTTTCAAATTTTTTCAATATTCACTATCCTGTGTATTATAAAAACTTCATTTCTTGTAACATTTAGCATATATTTATAAATAAAATATTGTTTAATTGGTAGAATGCTGGAAGCCCAAATTTCGGCTTTATTCAGAAGTACAGGTGCTACAACATAAAGGCTTCATACTCAGCAGATATGCTTCATATTATCTTTGAAGTAAAATTATTTAGTCTGTAAGGATTTTCCTTGTTACAATGCATGGGAGAGTGCCTGTGGGCTCCAGATAAAATTTTGTGTGCAGGATATTTTATGCCTCAGTTTTTTTGAAAAGCATATTTTACCGATTGGAAATTTATGCAGAATAGATTTTAAAAGTATATTCTAGCCATTGTGTCATACCAGTAAGATCCCACCCAGGTCTGGAAATAACCTGTAGATAATCATTCAAGTTATGAATTTCCACCAAAATAAATAGCAACAACTAGCACAATCTCGTCAAAGAGAGATCATGTGTTAGTTATTACTGTTTATTTCGGTGGAAATTGTTAAAACGTAAACATCAAGACTGGGGTAGGTCCACGTAACAAGCTGAGAAATTGAAAAAAATACTTTTTGATATTGATTAAATTAAACTAGAGGTGTGACTGTCCCAGATGGAGCTGTCAATACCTCTCACCACCATATTCTAAGAGAAAAGGGGGAACAACTCTTGCAAAAAAGCCAGATCAAAACTATAATCGCAGGTGCACAGGTTCCCATGGTAGTGAACATCCATACCAAGTTTCAAAGGAATCGACCCATAAATGTCTGAGAAAATCTCTGGACAAAATTATGTCTATGGACGGACGGACAGATAATGTGAAATCAAGTCCAAATCAAGGAAGACAAACAAAAATAGCATCTGAGATTCAGTGTTATGGCCTTTCTTTTTCCAGAGCTGAAATTTTATAGTATTGTGGGAAGAAAAGTGGACAGAGAATTTCAACCAATCGCAATGCAGGCAAAATTCTCTGTCAACTTTTGCTATCACAGTACAATGGAACTCTAAATTGAATGCCCACATTACCAGTGAAAAATATTAAATTACCAGGAGTGTTCAATTAATAGGAATTTGGTTACTTTCCAGAATTCTGGAAATAAACTAAGCATTAATTCTATGATATCTTGTTTGACAGAGCTCATTGAGCTCTGTCAAACAAGTTGTAATAGATTAAATGCTTCTAGTTGAGGAAAAGTAATGAATTCAGTGGTTGTCTAATTCTTTATTATGAATAACAAGTTTGTTTATTGTTTATTTATTATGATTTTACCAACACTTTCAACAGCCAGGGTCACATCTATTGGACAGTTTTATGGATGGGGAATTTCATATAGAAATCTACGTTAAATCTAAGTTCATGGGGAGATAACTTGAGCAGAATTGTTACAGCTTGAAAATTTAGAAATGCAGAAGAATTTCACACAGAAATCTATATTAAATCTAAGTTCAATATGAGATACCCTCGTTAAAATCATCCAAGTTCAAAAATTATTTATCTAACATGAATAGCAGACTTAAATTGGACAGGAAATTCTTGAATATCTAAATCTGTTAATTTTTTACCTCAAATACATGGCTTAAGACCATTGATTGAAACATGCTTGTGATGGATCATAAACTATGTTTTTGATGTAAAGAATGAACATATTTTGTTTTTCAAGAAATGATTTTGCAAGTGTCAGACTTCAAACCAAAAGAACCATGGTTCAATTGCCGATGGGGGCAACTCTGTTGTGCTCTTGGGCAAGACACTTAATCCTGATTGTCTACATAGGGGTAAGGTAGCACTGTGTACTAAGGTGTACTGCACGTCAATGGTGCAGTTGTCTTCAACCAATGCTTACTCTGTTTGTGATGAGTTAGTACGATAGGGAGTCTGGCAGTTGCTTGCCACTGCTTCATGGTTCTCTCTGGCTTCCATTAAAAGTGTTGTTAAATCCCAATAAAAAAACAAACTATCTTTGTCAAACCTTAAAAAAAATTTCAACAAAACTGTATCATTGGAACAAACTTCACCACCTCGTTCCAATGAGGTCACATGATATTGTTTTGTTGAATTTGGGGGGAAAAGTCATTTTCTCCATGCCTCAATTTGGAAATTTCTCAAGCAGATGCAACTGATTCATTAAGTAAAGGGTTAACAGCTCAAAAAAAATACTGTATCAACAGCTGCTCCAATTATGTATGGGTTAATAGGCTGACTGACAACAAAAGCTATGACAATTTGAGCAGACTCCCAATGGCCTGGTGAAAACGAAAAATTATACAGTTAATCTATCATAGGAATAGAAGATGTTGAGAATGCCTAAAAGCAAATTGAATCACAGTATGTGTTTAATTAGATTTCGTATATTACTGCTTCACATTAATGAAGTTCCCACAAGTTGATCCTTCTCATCCAAAATGTTTGGCTTCCCATGAACTGATCAGTTTGTGGTGATGTGTAATAAAGGCAATCATGATGAAATTTTTTGTAATTTTGTAATCTTATGAATTTCAGCAAATAATTTGAATAAATCAATGATTTAACCTTCTTCCCTCACACAAGCCCTAGACAAAATGCAGGCCTCTCTCTGAATAACCTGAAGTTGAATAAAGCATGATTTGCTAGTATTTTATCATTTATCTGCACACTGATTTCAAAGTATCATGCAGCAAATGTTTCTCATAATAAGACTGGAATTTAACCAATTTAATCTTGTTTGACAGCTCATTGAGCGTAGTCAAGCAATACAGAAATGGTTTAATTTCTACTTGCAATATGGGAAAAATGTGTAACTTAAAATTTTTATATCAATCTGCAGAGGGTGAAGGAAGGTATGCAACAAACACATAGATATCTCACCATCACAACTCAATATGCAGTGGCGAGTGATGTTCCAAAAATCAGAATACGATAAATGGCATCAGTCGTTTTTCTTGCAATCCATAGATAACTGGCATCAGTAAAATGAGAATCAGTCATTGCAGTTTTGAAGAAGATGTGTATCTAATTCTCAAGTCACCAGTGAAATTCTTTAGCCCATTTCCCAACGCATATGATATGAAAATTTATTATTTTAATTATTGGTTTTTAAATTTTATCATTCGAATACCATCTGCGGCAACCTCGTTGTGTGCTTGGGCAAGACACTTCACCCCCATTACCCATGTGGGGGCACGGTGGCATTGTGTACTAAAGCATACTGCACGTCGATGGTGCACTTGTCTTCAACCAATGCTAACCCTGCTTGTGTGGAGTTAGTATGTTGGGGAGCTGACAGTTGCTCGTTGTTGCTTGGTGGTTCTCTCGAGGCACTCCGGCTTCCTCCACCCGTAAAACTGTCGTGGTCATGATTAGCCATTTTGCAGAAATATGTGACCTCAAACACCAATAAATAAATTAAATTTTATCCAAACAAAATTTTCAACAAAAATCATATCACATGACCCCTCATAGGAATGAGCATGGCAAGCACGTTTCAATGAGGTTCTCATGATATGGTTTTGGTGAAATTTAAAAAAAAAAAATTTCTTTCAACTGCTTCCTTTGTAAATTACGTTGGCAGAGGCGGTCAATTTATTAGGTAAAGGGTTAAGGTTAAGAAATTTGATTCTGTTATGGCCTGGAACCAGTCTAGCCTTTATACAGTCCATTGTCTATTTTTAGATTCAACCATCTGGAATATTTCAGTTGACTGAAAGTGCAAAACTATGGTTTGCTTTTCCAACCAACTGCAATATTTCGTCTTTACAATCTAAAAAATATCATACACATTCGTTACATTCGTTTCTTGGAGTCGACGCATGCAATGCTTCTGAATCGAGACTTGATCTGTTTATTAAATAATTGTGAATGATGACTAGGAGTTTTATGATTTCACCACATAGTTAGTTGTGTTAATATCTTGACATTTGCAAGGTGAATTAAATACTTATTTCTTAGATTATCTATAATTGTAGTATGAAAGAAAATCTGTATATCTTTGGAAGTAAAAGGACATCAGATTAAATCAATGGTAGTTTGTGTGTAAACTCCATGAAAAATGGGTAAACAAATACACCATAACAGCATCAAATTCCTAACAGAGTAGACTGGTGTCCTGAGAGCTGAGTATGCGAAAAAATTGTTTTAAAGTTGCAAATGAAGACCTGCACTCCCAAACTTCCAAGGGTTGTTATGTTACTACAGATTGAAAGGCAAATTTTATGCAAAAATACTAAGGAATGGATTTGAACAAACTTGAACCTAACCTGTTCCCCTCCTCCTGCCCCATCCACCCACCCCATAGAGAGCCCAAATATAAAGCCAGGGACTCAAATTGAACAAACTTGAATCTGATCTCCTAGAGATGTTATATACCAAATTTGAAAGAATTCTGACTGGCAGATCTGAAGAAAGTTTTTTAAAGAAATTTCCTCATATTGCACTAAGTTAAAAGTTTGGCTCCAATAGAGAGCCCAAATATTACATCAGGGACCCGGTTAGAAAAAACTTGAATCTGAACCCCCTAGCAAGATTGTATACCAAGTGTGAAAGGATTCTGATTGGTGGATCTGAAGAAGATGATTTTTAAAGAAATTCCCTCATATTGAACTAAGTTAAAATTCAAGCCCCCATAGGAAGCCTAAATATAAATCCAGTGATTCAATTTGAATAAACTTGAATCCTACCCCCCTAGAAATGTTGTATACCAAATATGAAAGGATTCTGACTAGTGGATCTGAAGATGATTTTTAAAGAAATTTCCTCATATTGCATTTCCTCATATTGCACTAAGGTAAAATTTGGGCCCCAATAGAGCCCAAATATTAAGCCAGGGACCCAATTTGAACAAACTTGAATCTGACCCCTAGATATGTGGTATACCAAATATAAAAGGATTCTGATGGTGGATCTGAAGAAGAAGATTTTTGAAGAAATTTCTTCATATTCCAAGTTAAAATTTGGGCTCTCATAGGGAACCCAAATATTAACCTGGGGACTTGGTTTGAACAAACTGAATCTGAAACCCCTAGAGATGTTACAAACCAAATATCAACAGATTCTAACTGATGGTTCTGGAGAAGATTTTTTTTAATTTTGAAAAACAATTTATGGGTGCTACCAGACTAATGCCCCTTGTGGTACCCCCTGTGGGTGTGGCAACTTTATTTGCACATACTTGAAATGACATATGATAAGGAACAAGTTCATAATGTAAAGTTCACACCACATGGATGGATGACAGACAGACGACAGACAGAAAGTGACCACTTAAGCTCCCCCTGGCTTTCAGTCAGGTGAGCTAATAACACTCAGTGGGAGGCCCTAGATATGTTGATGTGCATTCTGATTCCACATACCTCTATCTATGACTTTGACCTTAGAGGGCCGGTCATGAATTTAGTATGTGACACACCAACAATTCATGGTACATATGCTGTGTAAGTGACATCATGTTATCTCTTTCCATTAAAAAGTTATGGCCCAGACTCAAAAAGTTGATGTGCATGTTCATTCCATCTTTGAACTTGACCTGGGTGGGTTGTTGTGAATTTTGTACAGGACATATCATCTAGTGGTGTTATGTATGCTTTGTAGTTCCATTCCTACATCGCCTTCAACTAAAATGTTCAGGGGGCTGGACTCAAAAAAGTTGATGTGCATTCTGATGCCATGTGTTGTACTCTCCATCAGTAACCTTGACCTTGGTAGGCCAGATGTGAATTTTGTACATTATACTTCTTGTGGTGGTCCATATGCTTTGTAAGTTTCACTATGATATCTCCTTAAAATGTTAATGCCCCAAACACAAAAACTTGATGTGCATGCTGATTCCATGTGTTGACCTCTCTCTGTGACCTTGACCTTAGTGGGTCCACCAAGAATTTTGTACACGACGCACCCTCTAAAGTTGGTCCATATGTTGTGTAAGTTTCATTGTGATATCTCTCTAAGAAGTTAATGTCCCAGGATGGACTCCAAAAAGGGAATGTGCATGCTGAGTCCATGTATTACCTCTATCTCTGACCTTGACCTTGGTGGTCTAATTATTAATTTTGTATGTGACCATCTAGTGGCCATCCATATGTTGTGTAAGTTTCTTTGCCCTATCTCCTTCAACTAAAAAGTTATGTCTTGGACATGAAAGATATGCATGCCACTTACATGTGTTGATCTTTGTCTGTGACCTTGACCTTGGTGGACAGGTCTGGAGTTTTAAACACAACACACCACCAAATGGTGGTAGAGATGCTGTGTAAATTTCATTGTGACATCTCTTCCTATCACAAAGTTATTGCCCAGACATGAAAAAGTTAATGGAAGGATGACCAGATACCCAGATGGATGGATGGACATCGCCATAAGATTTTTTTTAAAATCAGGTGTATAAAAAATCTAATTTTCACCACCATAGCTGTATTTTCAATTTCACTTTATTTCCAATAAATCAATTTACTGCAGATGTAATTATGAGGCCAAGCAATACAGCTGAAACAAATGACGAAAAAAAATAATGTAACAATTGTGCTTTCGTGCTTTAGCACATTAATTCTAACTATCATAATTTCAATCAGAACTTTCTGGCAGTGGATGCCTCAACTACGGAATCACTGCAATGGAATAAAATGCAGGGTTTGTGATTATTCAAAAATACATATCCCATGTGCTTTGTGTTTCAGATGAAGTTCATCGGCACCTTATAGCATCAATGTGAACTGCCAGTTAACCCTTTACCCAACGTAATGGCCAAAACCGGACAGCACTATTCTAAAAAATCGCCAATTAATTTTCATTATTTTTTTCCATTTTTTGTCTCAAAAACATAGGTTATGACTCCTCATTGGAACGAGCTCAAGAATTTTTTTTATAAGTGTCATCTGCTTTTCATGTTAGGTAAAGGGTTAAAAAAGTCAATATATTTTTAATTTCTGTTATTCAGAGAGCTTAGTGTTTTGAATTGATTGCAGAATTAAACAACACAAGTGGACAAATGAACCAAATAATCTAGCTATTTTTTAAATGGGGACTGTGTGTGTACATTCAGTCCAGATAGAAAAGCAAGCTTTGATTATCTCCCCTGATATGTAATGCAACTAGAAATTTTCTATCACATGGGTGGGGCTACCTTGTCCTTGGGTCGATCCTTAAGTTAAATATACTACTCAAAGTTTGCTAAGCACCAAGTACATCCAACTACCTGTTTTACATTTTAGTTGAAATATTGTAATGAAAAGTGGATATATTTTTTATTTAATTATACCTTTAATGATTTAAGTACAGAAATTAAGATTTTATTTGTGTTTGACATTATTTTTCAGCTTTTGAATATGATAACAATGGAAAATGGATATTATTGGTAAAAGAGGAAATTTTTCAATATGCCAAAAAGTTGACGGAGCGAACTGGTATGGCTTCAATATCGAGTATGAGACCCATTACTGTTAATTACAGCTTGACAACACCTTCTCATGCTCCGAATCAGGTTCCTGGTGGTCCTTTGTGGGATGTTGTTCCATTCTTGGACCAGCATGGCACCAAGCTCCTGGACACTTCTTGGCTGGACTGGACGGACTGACATTGCAAGCTGCAACTCATTCCAGACATGTTCAATTGGATTGAGGTCAGGGGATCTTGCTGGCCAGTCATACGCTCAATCCCCTCCCTCTGTCAGTACTCCCTGACAGCATGGGCAACATGAGGACTGGCATTACCGTCCATCAGAATGAATCTATCACCCACTGCGCCTGCATACAATCTGATGTGGACATCCAGGATCTCATCAATATACCATTGTGCAGTCAATGTACCATGTTCAAGGACACAGAGCTCTGTACGTCCATCCCAGCTGATGCCGCCCAGACCATGATTGATCCTCCACCATAGCAGTCATGCTCAGCAATGTTGGCTGCACGGAATCGCTCTCCTGGTCTTTTCCATACCCTAGAATGCCTATCTGTGTGGTCTAGGCAGTACCTTGACTTATCTGTAAAGAGGACAGGTCGCCAATCTTCTCTGGTCCACCCAACGTCGTCCATGGCCCTTTCATATCGTGCCTGGCGGTGGTTCTGGGACAGCGGAATGCGAATACATTGTCTTCTCCATTGGAGACCACCTTCGTGCAACCTTGCCCGGATAGTCTGCGATGAAACATCTACCCCGGATGCATTCTGAAGGTCACTGCGAAACTGGGTTGCTGTGGCAAAGCAGTTCCTACGGGCCTGAATGATAAAAAATTGGTCTTCAGTTGCAGATGTTGCCCTGTCTCTGCCATCACCATGCTGTCTTACTGGTGTGCTATACTGCTGAAAACTTGCTCAGGCTCTGGTGATCACCGTATGGTGCACACCAAGGACTTCACCAACCTGACGATGGGTAGCCCCTTGCTCCACCATCCCTACAGCCCGCCACATTTCTGCTTCAGACAAAAGTCTTCTTACATTTGCATTTGCCATATTCAATCATTAAATCACAAGGGTTTGTGTTGAAATGAATACTGAATACCCTACACATGTCATGTACATGTAGACAGAACCTGAAAACATCATGAAAATCAAGGGGTACACGCTTTCCATGACTGTCACGAAAAGTCTGCCTCTCAATAGAGCTAATGTAAACACTGGGGACCATCTCAAAACATTCCTCAATCATATCCACCAAAAATAACGCAAATATGTCACAAGCAAATTTCACAATGATGTGTCAAATATTTGGTGCTTAGCAAACTATGAGTAGTATATATGTCATTCAATTCTCTCTTTCAAACAACACAAAGTGTCATTCAAAAGGAAAAGTGAAATTTACCTGTATTTAAAGACTAAAGATTTTCTTGGTCAGTCGCTCAGATAAACAATGTAGAAATTCTGCTTACTGTCAAATCACAACTTTTAACATTCTATAACATAATATTTTAATACAAAAGTCTGGGTACATTTGATACACAAGCAAGCTCAAAAACAGAAGTATTTTGGATAAAGTTTGAGTGGGCAACTTAAAAGTGGTCATATACACTACTCACACAGCTAATGACAAAAAAGATCAGGCTGTGAATGATGAAACTTGGTCTCCAATTAATGACAACTTTAACAAGAGGCCCGAGGGGCCTGAGACCGCTCACCTGACACTGACAACTATCAACCGAGGGTCCTGATTTGAACAAACTTGCATTTGCCCCATTAAGAAAACCATATACCAAATATCAAAACATTCTGACTGGTGGATCTGAAAAAACTTTTTTTTTTAAATATTCCTCACATTGCACTAAGTTAAAATTCAGGCTCCGATAGAAAGCCCAAATATTAACCCGGGGACTCAATTTAAACAAACTTAAGGATGCTGTATTCCAAATATTCAAAGATTCTGACCACTGGATCTGAAGAAAAATATTTAAAAAAAATACATTCCTCATGTTGAACTAAGTTATAAATCGGGATCCCACATGGAGCCCAAATATGAACCCAGGGACTTGACTTTAACAAATTTGAATCTCACCTCCCTAGCGATACAGTATACCAAATATCAGAAGATTCTTACTGGTGGAAGTGAAGAAGAAGATCTTTAAAGAATGTTCCTCATATTGAACTAAGTTACAATTCAGTTTCCCACAGGAAGCCCAAATATGGACTCAGAGACTTGGCTTGAACAAATCTGAATCACACCTCCCTAAGGATGCTCTATTCTAAATATCAAAACATTTTGACTGCTGGATCTTAACGAGAAGATTTTTAAAGAAAATTCCTCATATTGAACTAAGCCCAAATATGATGAACCCAGAGACTTGGCTTGGACAAACTTGAATCTCACCCCCCTAAGGATGCAGCATACCAAATATCAAAAGATTCAGATTGGTGGACCTCAAGAAGAAGATTTTTAAAGGATATTCCTCATACTGTACTAATATAAACATTTAGGCTCCCATAGAGAGCTCAAATATGGAACCAGGGATTTGATTTCAACAAACATGTGAAACAATCTTCCAAAGATGTTATATGTGAAATTTGAAAGCTTTTGGAGCAGTGGTTTGGAAAAGAAGAGTCTTAAATGTTTTCCCCATTACCCAGTGTTAAAAAATGCGGACTCAGCATTTTTTTTAAAGTTCCGAAAAAGTACCCTATGATAAAACCGATAACAATATTTTTGACCATTCCATTCTGTTGGTCATAAGGAAGCTTCACACCAAATAAGAATTCTCTGCGCCATGTAGTTTTGGAGATATAGGCGTTTGATTTTTTTTCTATTTTTAGCTCCTGTGGTTCCCATAGAGCATTTTGACAATTTTTTGGGGACATAAATCAAGTACTTATTACCCATTAATATTTCATATCAAATTTGGTTCAAATCGTCATCTTTGTTTGTAAAATGGAAATTTTGGGCGTGGCAAAAATTCTTGCCCCTCCAGTAACGACTACAAATATTGAACATAGAACTTCTCTTGAACAAATTTGAGTCTACACCTTAAAAGGAAGCTGTATACCAAATATCAAGTCTCCACTACAGCTGGTTCATGAGAAGATTTTTTTTTAAAATTGGGGCATTTTGGCCCCCACCCCCTCCTCAATATAAAGAAAAACCCAAATGCCCCTATATGACCACTACTCATGTGAAATTTCATTAAAATGTGGCCAGTGGTTTGGGAGAAAAAGACCCAAACATCACATTCACGACGGACGACAGATGACAGATGACGGATGATGGACAAAAAGTGATCAGAATAGCTCACCCTGACTTTCAGTTAGGTGAGCTAACAAGGTGCAATGCCACCAGTATCTCCTGCTGAGAAAAGGTTTATTAAAAATTGGACAAAGTTGGGGTTCTGGCTTTTATCTGTAGTTCTATACTAAAGTTATCATTCAGAAACCATAAAAATTGAAATTTTCGAAGTCGAAAAAGGCCCATAACTCTAAAAAAAATGATTGGACAAAACCTGTTACTTATGAATATCCTTTCCCCCATGATGGTCCATCAGAAAACTAAAGATCATTTAAATCCAACATGCTCTGACCGAGATACAGAGGTTACGGACGGCCAGACAAATGAAAAAAGTCAAAAAAGGCCCATAACTCTGGAAGAAATGATTGGACAAAATCCATTACTTGTGAATATCCTTTCCCCCATGATGGTCCATCAACATGCCAAAGATCATTCAAATCTGACTTGGACTGACCAAGACAGACGGATGAACCCATAGACCATAATGCTAGATCCCCTGCAAACTTCATTTTGGTGGGGGATAATAAATAATTCGGACACCCAGTATCAACGTTTGTGATTCTTCAACACTACTTTCTCATGATCAGCCCAAACAATCCAGTGCAAGTGTAAATGAAAGTGTCAATGACACTGCAGCTTAACTAGACTTTGTGTAGTGTTAGATGAAAAGGATAATGTTCAATGTTTATGAAAGGATAATGAATGAGACAAGAATTGTGATAATTGAGAATATGTTAAGTTCTGTACCCAACATGCTATAATTTGAGGTGTAGACGATACGAAAATGAAAGTGTCAATGACAATGTAGCTCAACTTGTGTAAGACATGTACATGTATAGTATGTGACACAGCAATGACACACATCCAGGTAAAGACCTGATAACAAAGGTACATATAAAGTATTGTAACGGTCTGTACATAAATGCTGACCATAGCCTGTAACAAATGTATAGGTAAAGTATTGTAAAGGTGAGCGACAGTTAGATGCTAAACTAGAAAAGAAATCTTTGAGTGCCAGAGTGGGTCTGACTGAACCCAAAAATATTTGTTCTCATAGCACAGTGATAACACAGGCACCCAAAAACACACGTTCCTGTCCCAAGGTGATAACAAAGGTACCCAAGAAGTTTTGTGAAGATCAGTTCATAAATACAGCCTCTAGCCCGAGCCGTATTGACATGTGCACTTACTGTGTATAAGTAGCACTGAAGAAATCAAAGTTCATCTAATCTGCATAATTTCTGCACGAGAAAAAAACCTGTATTATATGTGATGTATTCCATGTTACTAAACATTCATTCAAAAATTTATTCAAATCAGAACCTTCATATAGAAGTTCTGTAGAAAAAACTGATTGTACCTACTTTGGGTACAAAATGGCCACCGGCAGCCATCTTGAATTTCGGACCACACCCATAAACTCTCGTTCTCGTCCCAAGGTGATAACAAAGGTACCCAAGAAGTTTCGTAAAGATCGGTTCATAAATATGGCCTCTAGCCTGAGCCGTATAGAAATTGTGCACCAAAAACTGATTGGACCCAATTTCGGTACAAAAAGGCCGCTTGCAGCCATCTTGAATTTTGGACAGCACCCAGAAACACTCATTCTCGTCCTAAGGTGATAACAAAGGTACCCAAGACGTTTCGTGAAGATCGGTTCATAAATACAGACTCTAGCCCGGGCCGTATTGACATGTGTACTTACTGTGTGTAAGTAGCACTGAAAAAATCAAAGTTCATCTAATTTGCTGAATTTCTGCACGAGAAAAAAAAACGTATTATATGTGATGTATCCCATGGTACTAAACATTCACACACAAAATTATTCAAATCAGCGCTTTCATATGGCCATCTTGAATTTCGGACCAGACCCAAAAACACTCGTTCTCATCCCACAGTGATACCAAAGGTACCCAAAAAGTTTCGTAAAGATCGTTTCATAAATACGGCTTCTAGCCCGAGCTGTATTGGCATTTGCACGAGACTTTGCTAAAGGAATCTAGGTCAGGTGCTCATCCAGCGGTCATGGCTGATGGATCACAACCAAAATAGGACAGTCTCATCTAGATATCATACTGAGTCATCCTACCAAGATACAATGAAATCCCTTCATAAAAACAACCCCTAGACAGTGCTAAAGGAATCTAGGTCACATGCCCAAGCGGAGGTAACGGCTGACTGATTGTGACCAAAATGGGATAGTCTCATCTAGACATCATCCCGAGTTATCTTACCAAGTTACAATGAAATCGCTTCATAAATATGAACTGTAGACTGCAAAAACAAATCTAGGTCACATGCCCATGCGGCCATCACAGTGGACCGATCACAACCAAAATAGGATGTTCTTATCTAGACATTATACAGAGTCATCCTACTAATTTACAATGAAATCCTGTACACTGTGCTAAAGTAATCTGGGTAATGTGCCCCTGCCTCCATCACAGTTGACCGAACCTGGCCAAAATAGGATGTTCTTATCTAGACATTATATGGAGTCATCCTACCAATGAATATGACCTGTATAATGTGCTAAAGGTTTTCAGGTTTCGGGCCTGTGCAGCCATCACGGTTGACCAATCGCAACCAAAATGGGACGTTCTCATCCAGACATGGCCTTGAACCTGCCCATGAAGTTTTGTGATGATTGGACAAGAACGGGGTGTAGCCAGTGCTAAAGAAAATGTGAACAGACTAACAGACTCAAAGACTAACACACTTCCGCACGCGTGATGACAATAGCTTAACTTGAATTTGTCAAGTTCAGTTAAAAAATAAACATGCCTGTCATTTTGAGGTCTGCGATCAGCCTCACCTTTGGTTCAGCTCATGTGAAAATATGAGTAGTGTTTTATGAGCCACAGCCATTTAACTGACTTGCCTTCAGGTTATTTGAATACAAATCTATTGCTGGAAACCACATTATTGTAACATTCATAAAAACATATATGTGGCATTGTCAATTGGTCACAATAACTTTTAACTGATTGAGTACAAAATTTTTTTTTTTTACGTGATTTGAAACAAGAGTATTTTTTAACAGAAGCCATGCAACCATCAAGAGAAGCCTTAGTTGAGCAAGATTTTGTCCATGAACAATTGTTTTGTTACAACTTACTGGAGAATGCCTGTTATCAATGCAAACAGTGTAAAGCCACTAATGTGGCTTTCAACACTTTTCAATAGAGCCATGATAGTGGCTTCTATTACTCAACCAGTTAACTGGTTGAGTACTAGAAGCCATTATCTGGACTTTTAAAAAAATGAGGGTACCAGTGCAAAAGTGAACATTTTCCTTGCTCGTGTTCCACATTTAGTCGAATGTAAATATTTTGTTTATGTGAATTTGTTCAATTACAAATTATTGGAGAGTGCCTATGGGCACTCTCCAACAATTTGTAATAAAACAAGTTTTGATGAACAAATTCAGACCACCAAAAATAATCTAGCCCTCAATCAGTTAAAATACTAGGTGAAATATGACATTACATTTGGTATGCTGGTGTATCTTGTTGATGGCTAGCCCCATGTTCAGGTGTTATTTGCAGTATTTTTGTTCGACCGATTGTCCTTGATGGATTTAAATGTTTCACATTTACCATTTATCACAGCTTAGGTGCAAACTCAAAATTTTTCCCAGATATGTTTCTAATATAAACCTAGAAAAGAGGAATAAATTTAATTCAAGTCTGTGCATTAAAGCATCATGGGAAGGTGACTAATGCTCTCCTGATAAAAGGTTTAGGTGGATGAATGCCTTTAAATTTAAATTTCAATAGCCACAAAGTGAAGATAGAAATATTTGTTTCGCTGTTTCAGCTATTATGAAGGTTAGAGTTTTTTTGCACAGTTTACATATAGAGGATATGGAATGAGTGTTTTTCTCATATAATATTTATAAAACAAGTCTAAGAATTTTCTGTTTGGGCGAGCCTTTGGCGAGCCCAAACAGAAAATTTGGACAAGTTTCATAAATATTATATGAGAAAAACACTCATTTCATATTCTATTTATCATTTGACACACACACGCATAAATTAACCACTTAGTATGACTTTCAACCCATCACCTAACTTGAGTTGCAGACGGCACTTGGAAAAAACATCCTGTTATAACTAAAAATTTTCATTTTTGGCTTCCTCATTGGGACGAGCGCGACACACTAGTTCCAATGAGGGGTCATAACCTATGTTTTGGAAGCAAAGAGTGAAAATATAAATGAAAGTGTCAATGACACTGTAGCTCCACTTGTCAAGACATGTATATGTATAGTATGACACACAGCAATGACAAACATCTAGGTAATGACCTGATAACAAAGGTACATATAAAGTATTGTAACGGTCTGTACATAAATACTGACCGTAGCCTGTAACAAATGTATAGGTAAAGTATTGTAAAGGTGGGTGACAGTCAGATGCTAAACTAGAAAAGAAAACTTTGAGTCCCAGAGTGGGTCTGACTGAACCCCAAAATATTTGTTCTCATAGCACAGTGATAACAAAGGCACCCCAAAACACACTCATTCCTGTCCCAAGGTGAAAACAAAGGTACCCAAGAAGTTTTGTGAAGATCAGTTCATAAATACGAGCTGTATAGAAGTTGTGACAAAAAACTGATTGGACCTAATTTCGGTACAAAATGGCCACTGCAGCCATCTTGAATTTTGGACCGCACTCAGAAACACTCGTTCTCATTCCAAGGCGATAACAAAGGTACCCAAGAAGTTTCGTGAAGATCGGTTGATAAATACAGCCTCTAGCCCGAGCCGTATTGACATGTGCACTTACAGTGTATAAGTAGCACTAAATAAATCAAAATTCCTCTAATTTGCATAATTTCTGCACGAGAAAAAAACCCGTACTGTATGTGATGTATTCCATTTTACTAAACATTCATACAAAAATTTATTCAAATCAGAACTTTCATACAGAAGTTCTGTACAAAAGACTGATTGCACTAATTTTGGTACAAAATGGCTTCTGGTGGCCATCTTGAATTTCAGACCACACCCAAAAACACCCGTTCTCATCCCACGGTGATAACAAAGGTACCCAAGAAGTTTCGTAAAGATCGATCGGTTCATAAATAAGGCCTCTAGCCTGAGCTGTATAGAAGTTGTGTAGAAAAAACTGATTAGACCTAATTTCGGTACAAAATGGACACTGGCAGCCATCTGGAATTTTGGACCGCACTCAGAAACACTCATTCTCGTCCCAAAGTGATAACAGAGGTACCCAAGAAGTTTCGTGAAGATCGGTTGATAAATACAGCCTCTAGCTTGAGCCGTATTGACATGTGTACAAACTGTGTGTAAGTAGCTCTGAAAAAATCAAAGTTCATCTAATTTGCATAATTTCTATACGAGAAAAAAACCCGTATTATATGTGATGTATCCCATGGTATTAAACATTCATACAAAAAATAATTCAAATCAGCGCTTTCATATGGAAGTTCTGCGCAAAAATCAGATTTCACCTAAGTCTGTACAAAATGGCCGCCAGCGGCCAACTTGAATTTTGGATCGGACCCAAAAACACTCGTTCTCGTCCCACGGTCATAACAAAGGTACCCAAGAAGTTTCATAAAGATCGGTTTATAAATACGGCCTCTAGCCTGAGCCGTATTGGCATTTGCACTTACAGTGCTGAAAGTAACACTAAATACATCAAAGTTAGTCTGATTTGCATAATTTACGTACAAGAAAAAAACCCGTATTATATGTGATGTATCCCATGGTATTAAACATTCATACAAAAAATTATTCAAATCAGTGCTTTCATACGGAAGTTCTGCGCAAAAATCTGATTTCACCTAAGTCTGTACAAAATGGCCACCAGCGGACCCAAAAACACTCGTTCTCGTCCCACGGTCATAACAAAGGTACCCAAGAAGTTTCATAAAGTACTAAACATTCACACAAAAAAATTTTCAAATCAGCGCTTTCATATGGAAGTTCTGTGCAAAAAATCTGATTTCATCTAAGTCTGTACAAAATGGCCGCCAGCGGCCAACCTGAATTTCAGATCGGACCCAAAAACACTCGTTCGTTCTCGTCCCACGGTCATAACAAAGGTACCCAAGAAGTTTCGTAAAGATCGGTTCATACGGATTACTGGCCATGGCATAAGCTCAAATTTGGCTTTACCAAAGTTGAGCTAAAAATGAATGGCGTTTTTCTTGTATTGCGCGAGACGTTTTTTGACGTTACGTTAGGTAAAAGATTAATACAATACTAGACTTTATGATTCTGGAGAATCATGGCTTTTCCCGATGAGATTCCATGATTTTTCATGACCCCACAGTGTCTGATGAATTGTTTTTAACTGTCTCTCTGAAGTTCCTTCATTGATGTTATGAGAAAGGTGAGTATAGTAGTCTCAAACGACTCAGTTTGATAAAAAAATTGTTTAGGTAAAAACCATCATTAACGGTGGAGTGGGTTAATGTCAATATCGTCGTCCAACAAGTTAATGACCGACAGAAGGAGTTATGTTTGTTTGACACATACCCACGTAGAGCTGTGGCTATTTGAAAATGGTCCATTTTATCTCAAATGCATCCAAAATATCGATGTCTGGCAGTTTGTAGAGGGTTAACAAGTGCTAACAGGAATATTCATTCATGCAACTTGTAATGTCACACCAAGAACTGCGAATGGCCATTTTTTCTTTAAAATTTACAAGATGTTTTCAGAGAAATCCTGGGAGAACATGAATTTTAAGCTATTGATGGGTATCATTGTTTATCCAGCCCAAAACGGGTTAAGTGTTGTTTTTTGAATACTCTTATTACTTCCAAAAATAATTCTCAGTGAATTCTACTTCCACTTATTTTAATCTCTCGTCTCAAATTCAGGTGCTGTGGGTATGCAAACACAGCCCATTTTATCAACATTTTGATGTTTGAGAACCTGCATAGGGTTAACAAATGCTTCCAGGAATATTTTGTACATGCAATCTGAAATGTCACACTAAGATCTGAGAATTGCCATTTTTTCTTGAAACTTTACGGGATGTTTTTAAAGAAATCCTCAGATAACACAAATTTTTAACCTTTTGAGGGGTATCTCTCTGCAACCAGCTCTAAAGGGTTAATGCTTGGTTTTGTGAATATCTTCATTACTTACAGAAATGATCGACGGTGTATTCCACTTCCAATGAAGGAGGTTATGTTTATCTCGTAGGTACACATTTGGTGTTATGGTTGCCCAAGAACAGCCCATTTTCTCCAAATGTCTATGCTTGGCAGCCTCTGGAGGGTTAACAAATGCTTACTGAAACATTTTGTTCATGCAACTTGTAATGTCACTCGAAGACCTGCGAATGGTCAATTGCTCTTGAAATTTTTTTTTGAGAAATCCACAGAAAACTGGAATTTTAAGCTTTTAAAGGGTACAACTCCTTAACCAGTCAAAAATGGGTTAAGACCTCGATTTTTGAATACATTTACTACTTACAAAAATGTTTCCCTGTCAGTTTTGCGTCCGGTAAAAGAAGTTATGCATCTCTGTTGCATTCCCATTTGATGTTGTTGGTGTGCGAAAACAGACTATTTTTTCAAAATTTTCACATTTAGCAGCCCATGGAGGGTTAATAAATGCTACCCGGAATAATTTATCCTATCAACTGGTAATGTGACACCAAGACCTATCAGTGGCCATTTTCTCTTGAAAACTCTACCAGATGTTTGTAAAGAAATCCAGGGAAAACATAAATTTTGAAGCTTTTGATGGGTATCACAATTGAATACTCTTATTACTTACAAAAATGGCCCTCGATGAATTCCACTTCCAACAAAGGAGATTATGTTTATTTCTCAGGTACACATTGGGTGCTGTGCGTGTCCGAAAACAGCCCATTTCAACAAAATTACGCTGTTTGGCAGCCTCTAGAAGGTTAATAAACGCTCACCGGAATATTTTGTCCATGCAACTTGTAATATCACACAAAGACCTGCGAGTAGTCAATTTTTCTTGAAAACTTACAGAATGTTTTTAGAGAAATCCACAGAAAATGGGAATTTTAAGATTTTAAGGGGTCTCTCTCTTTAGCCTGTCCAAAATGGGTTAAGACTTCGACTTTTGAATACCCTTACTACTTACAAAAATGTTTGCGTATAGATTGTGCACTCGATAAAGGAAGGCACTTTTCTTTGTGGCGCACCCATTGGGTGCTGTTGGCGTCCAAAAACAGCCCTTTTTATCACAATTTTGACTTTTAGCAGCCCGTGGGGGGGGGGGGGGGGGGGGGGGGGGGGTTAACAATTGCTCACTGCAGTATTTTGTCCATGCAACTTCTATTGTCACCCCAAGGCCTGGGAGTGACAAATTTTTCTTGAAAATCTATAAGACTCGTTTAGAGAAATCCACGAAAAACATGAATTTTTTAGCTTTATGGGGGTATTGCTGTTTAACCAGCCCAAAACGGGTTAACGCTTGGTTTTTTGAACACCCTTATTACTTACAAGAATGATCCTCGGTGAATTCCACTTCCAATAAAAGAAGTTATGTTTACCTCTCGGGTATCGTTTGGGTGCTGTGGGGGTCCGAAACCGGCCCATTTCATCAAAATTTCGATGTTTGGCAGCCTGTGGAGGGTTACCATATGCATCGCCTAGTATGTCGTGTGTATCAAAGGTCGTGTCATGGGCAGGTCTAGCAATGATGAATGTTTAAAAAAAATCTATAAGACGTGTTTCAAGAAAGTGCCGATAAACCCCAATTTTGGCAGTTTTTGGCCAATTCTGGCGAAATAAGGGTTAAATCGAAAATTCCGCTTTGGTACCTTTTTAGATTTTTTGCCCCTCTATGTGTGTGCCAAATTGTGTGAAAATCGATTCGAAAATGGCTTCTGAATTGTACGGACAAAAATGTGTGGAAACCCCCCCCCCCCCCCCAAAAAAAAAAAAATAGAAATAATCCGTAGAAAAACAATAGTCTTTTCCAGAGGGAAAAGCCTAATAACCCACCCAAAATAGGGCAAATAACGTAAATTCTCCCTACTGAAATTATGCAAATGTGACCCAGTTGTATTTTGTTTAGCCAATCAAATTATCCAGTTTTGAAATTGACCAATGAAAGCTCCCAACTCTAATTATGCAAATTATGAAAATGTGGCCCAGTTGTATTTTGTTCAGCCAATCAAATTGTCCAGTTTTGAAATTGACCACTGAAATTGATGGAAGGCTTTATTTATCACTGATTAATATGAAAACAAAATATCAAATGTTTTAAAGTGAACAAAATGGACGAGTCATATGATAAAATATTTTATGACTCAGATTTAAACTGAATATTTTTGCTTCCACTTGTAGTATTGGGAAGAACTGGTGAGGAAGAATGTCATGCGTATCAATTTTGGGAACTTAAAGCTTTGGTGTGTTTAACGCAAAGTTGAAGGTCCAGTATTTAGTTCAGAGGTGACACAAGCACCAACCAGTAGACACTATCTTTTCGTTTGAAAATTTTTTCCTGGGTTGCTATGGCACCAGTGACAACTTTTTGAAGCAAAATAGTTTAAGAGTTCATAATTTTTAAAAATTTGGTTAATTTTGTTCACAGTATTAATTTAATTAAATGTTTAATTACTTGCTCAGGTGTGTTATATGTATGAATAAAATTTATTTGAGACTCCAGCATGCCCAAGGCCACTTTCTACTAAAAGAGCTGAGTTTTATTTTTTTACCATTATTTAGTAGAGGGGAGACCCATAAAACACTAGTCATTTCAATATATGGAAACCCTGCATCATAGGGTTTTCTTTAATACCATCCATTGGGAAATGTCAACCATTCAAAAGTCTTGATCTGACTTTGACAAATTTTGTGATACCAGAGCAAGTAGGCACTTCAGCCTACAATCACGAAGGATCCTGCGTACAAGCGCCCAATTTTCCTCTCAGTGGTTTCTAATCAAGTGTTGGCTGCCTCTTGAGGCAGCCGAAGCTTGGTTAGAAATCATTGCTACACCATTAAACTCACAAGGTGTGATGTATTAAAAAGTCTGTAAAATTACCCCCACACCCTTAAGGCTTAAAAGAGAATTAACTTGCATGTTTTCGTTCCATTTATTGTGCGAACCCATATTTTAGAATCCCTCGGTTTATCTAAGTTTTTTGAGCAGGACAAAAGTCCATAAAGGGGAATAACTCTGACAAAAATACAGTGGAATCCACTTATTTGGATATCTCTTAACTGAATAACCCTGCTAACTGAATAAATTTTCCCAACACAAAACCATTTACCACCATACCTCCAGCACGACCAGGTAATTGAATATAGGTTAAAGAGTAAATTCCTGTTAATTGAATAAAACATCTTGTAATAGCCAAAAAATTACCCTGACTCTCCCCAGTTTTCATTTGTTTATTGACCTGTTTGGCCTCAGTTCATCCAACACAGGCATTTAATCTATTATATCTTGTTTGACAGAGCTCATAAATGCCAAGTTTATCTCTGGAATACAGAAAAGAGACACAATCCATGTTTATTGAATAGTCCTGTTAACTGAATAATTTTCATTGGCAAATTGGCTATTCAATTAACAGGGTTCCACTGTACTCCAAATAATACCTGCATTTAACATGGAGCAAGACATGGACAGTTCTCTGACATATTAATTGTCCAAGACAATTTCAAAGGTTAGTTAGTTTAAGATTGTCAGGTTATTAGCATATCAAGTTCATATATAAGATAAAAGAATGGATGAACAAACAGAGGATATTTATTGAATTCCCACTCTACTCACCTTTGATAGGGCATGAGAGATAAAAAAAAAAAAAAATAAAAAAAATATGAGAAATGCAATAAAGCATTCATTTTTAATGTCTACCTTTATAAATTACGTCAACTGTTATAGCAGGATACATTACAGTATGCATAATATTGTAACATGAACATTTATAGATTGTACATAGTAATCTACTGAGAATTATTGTACAATCTGTTATCTTCCACAGCTTGATTTGACTACATTTGATATGGAGTGATCAGTCATACAAGCTTCATTTACTTTTTCATTGGATTTATTCCTCAGAGTGGATATGTGCAATAGCTTAGAAAGATGTGTGCTATAAGCCATGTTGATTTGACATATTTTATCAGTTGGTGGTATCGTATCCATAGTTGGATGGTTTTTATTATTTATTTATTGGGGTTTATTTATGTGGAGAAGGGGAGGGGGGAGGTAAGGTTACATTCAATATCTTAATGCATACATTGCCACTGCAACACAAAATTAAAGTTAAGATCAGCCAATGATGTAAAATTGCACTATCCACTTTAACCACTTACCTAACATCAAAAGCAAACAACACTTGCAAAAAAATTTTTTGAACAACTAATTTTTTTCATTTTTTGTCTCAAAAACATAGGCTATGACCCCTCACTGGAATGAGCTCGACAAGCTCATTTCAATGAGGGGTCATAACCTATGTTTTTGAGACAAAAAATGAAAAAATAATGAAAACTGGCGATTTTTTAGAATAGCACTGGCCGGTTTCCGTCATTATGTTGCGTAAAGGGTTAATGGATTCTCACACACGTACAGTAGAACCCTATTAGCTGAATAACAATACATTGCCGGAGAAAAATATAAAATTTACAGGAATTTGGGCATTTTCCTGTGTTCTAGTGAGAAACTTTGTGCTTATTCTAATCAGGTGTATAGCCAGGATTCTATAATGGGGGGTGCCCTAGCCAACATTTGTATGGCTGTTGTTAAGGTAGGGGATGGAGGCATCTCCTATTCTTAATGAGGATCTTCCAGTTGTTATGCCTCTCCTTCCACTTCCCTTAAAAGGAAGTGGAAAGAGGAGGAAACAGCTGGCACATCTTAGTTAGGACTAGGCCTCCTACTCCAAGGAAATTTGGCAAAATTCACCCCAACCAGTCCCCCCCCCCCCCCACCCCCCCCCCCCCCCCTTCGGGTCCGAGTTCCATGATTAAATATTGGCCAGTCAATTTGACCAAAACAAGAGGCTGACCACTTTCCACCCTTTTTTTAACCCTTTACCCAACACAGACGATATCAAAATTTATTATTTTAAATATCATTTTTTAAAATATTTAAAAAAAAATTCAACAAAACCATAGCATGTGACCCCTCGGGGTCACATGATATGGTTTTGTTGAAATTGTTTGAAAAATAATATTTTTTCAACTGCTGAATTTGCATATTACGCAGGCGGATGCGGGCGATTTGTTGGGTAAAGGGTTAAAGAGGATCTGTAAAGATCATTTATTGATTAATGCAGAATTACAAACAAGAGCTACGTCTGGCTCTACATAATATATCCGATAAGCTTTTTCAAATTGTACATAACCACTGTTTTCATCCAACAAATAACCGCCATTTGTATAAATTGATCTAAAGTCAAAAATTAGGGACAAAAGTAAATGACAAACTAGAACCAAAGCCAAAATTAGTCACAAAGGTACATGATGAAGTTGGACTAGATATAGTATCTACTAAGATGTTTAACAATTGGACAAGCAAATGAACAGACTTGTTTAAGCTGAAAATGCTCCAAGTGGGAAAAGGTCCACACCTTAAGCAAAATTTCTACTGCACCCCAATTGAAACCTAACCCATAATTTGGTATATTTGCCAAATTTGGTTGAGGTCAAATAAACAGAACTAAAGTTATCTTCTAGTAACCAGAATGTTGACAAAATAAGCAATTTCTAATTCAAAAAGGCCTATAACTCTGGTAAAAATCATTGGCCCAATTCGAACGCTACCTGTATTTTGATCTAATTGAGGCACAAACCAAGTTTGGTCCTCATCTATACATCCAAACTCAAGTTTTCATCTGGAAACCAAAATGTTGATGGAAATGTGCAATTTCTAAGTCGAAAAGGACCATAACTCTTGTAAAAATCATCGGACCAAGCCCCAATTTGAACTTCTCTTTATTTTGATATAATTGAGGCACATAAACAAGTTTGGTCCTGATCTATAAATCCAAACTCAAGTTATCATCTGGAAACAGAAAAGTTATGGATGGGCAGAGACAGACCAATCACATAATACAACCGTTTTTTTCAAAATGGGCCTGTAAAAAGTAGTTTAATAAATTTAGAAATCACGCTGATAAACACTGAATTTCCCTGTCTACAGAACTATTTGACCTCAGCATATGCAATACATGTATTTAATCTTTTACATCTTGTTTGGGAAAACTTCTTGGGCTCCATCAAACAAGATATTATAGAATAATTGCTCAGTCTATGGAAAAGTGAAAAAATCCTTGTTAATTGGTTAATTGACTAATGTTTACTGGCATAGTGACTATTCAATCAACCACTGTAGTAGGAAACATTCAATGGTATTTTCAATACAATGGTAGTATTAATTCTGAAGGCCTTGACAATTTTATCTGGTTCTACTATGCAACAATCTATACATGTAACTGAATTCATGTCAAGTCTTCACTGCCTAAACAATTTTTAGTTTCTGAAGGCCTTGACAATTTTATCTGGTTCTACTATGCAACAATCTATATATGTAATGGCTTGAACTGAATTCTTGTCAAGTCTTCACTGCCTAAACAATTTTTAGTCAAGTCTTGACTGCCTGCATAGAGAGCCAAGACTTGAATAGGAATCATCGTAATGTATTGGTTGGACAACTTCTTCATGTATAGTAGAATGCCTCTTCTGAGGCTCAAAAGGGTTAATTCATTTATTGACATTTAAGGTCACGTTCAGCATCTTTGACAATATTGTGTCTGCAATACAGGTATGAAGTCAAGTTTAGTCAATCATTTAAACCTATTGTGCCCACTTTCAAGGACTTCCACTGCAGATGTTGGTTCCAGGTCATATTTTACCAGTAGAGCTGAATTTGTTTACCACAGTAAATAAACTGTGTTCCACTTCCCAGAGTTCTCTTGAGGGCACAAAGGGTGAAGGTTTAAATTTGGATCTGATTCATTGCAACTGTTATCCTTTAGATAAAATTAGCACTTCATAGCTTGTGATAGATACTGTCTTATTGGAAATATGGGCTGTTCCAATATTTATGATTGAAGTAAGAAAAACACATCTGTCCCATATGCAGAGAACATTCTTATTCCAATATTCAATGCAAATTAGAGGCCTAACCATGACAGCATCATTCATCAACACCATAATCAGGAAGAAAATAATACTACATTGTAACACTAGTTACGGCTAGATGCATATTTTATGGTTAAAACTTGCGAACACTAAGCTGATATCAGATACTCAGCAGACACTATCCAATCTACAGTCACCAGCTTACCAAATGTATCTATCATACTTGTGTCTACCACTCAGAGATACTGCATTTCCAAACGAGAGTTATTGCTGAAGGCAATTTATACCCCAACTGTAGTACTGGACCGATGAAGCATAAATGAATTAAAAACAAAATAAGGACCACAACTCTGTTGAAAAAATGTAGGCAACCTTTTAATAACATATGCAGGAGTGGCTTGTCATAAGGATCCCTCATACCAAATTTATCTGAAATCAATCAATTTACTGGAAAGATATTACTGTGGATGGATGGATGGATGGATGTAATCCATTATACTTCCCATTTTCTTTGAGAGTGGGGGTATAAATATTCTGATAACTAAAGGTTATTACTTGGTTAGTTTCAAATTGGCCCAAAGTAACTTCATACCAGCCTGAGACAGAAGATAAAGGCTGATCTGAAGCTACCAAGGCTGGTATCTTGGCCAATATGAAACTAACCAAGCAATAAAACCTCTTTATTTATTAAACCCAACAAATAATTACAGACTGTTCTCAGATCTGTTACAGTTTTCTGACAGTTATTGTTTCTAAATCTTCTCCTAGTCCATGGCTATCAGGATGTCTCGTCTTCCCAGTGGGGAAGCTGTGACGTTCGGAAGGTTGAAATATCTCTTCTCTTACTTCAATGAATCCCCATTTATGACTCTGAATCTTAGCTTCCACTAAATTATCTGTAAAATGCTCTTCTTTTTTCACTTCATCCACCTATAATCCTTACTTATTGCAATCATTAATTCCTCATGATACAAAAAATCGGTTTCAAACCACTCCATCATGCCTGGTCACACCAATTTTTGTAACTGTGTTTGGCAAAAATGGTGAAAGGTTTCAATGTAAACAATCTGGTTGTGACCAGTAAAACATTACTAAGGGATAACTCTAGTTTGATTCATATCGGCTGAGATCGGTGTCATATCAGCTGAGTTTGAAGTCATATTGGTTGAGACTGAATGGACAATTCAGTGAAAGAAAATGAAATCTAATAAATAGATAGAACCGCATCGATGTCTGAAAGGTTTTGAAAATACCGCACTCGATCGGATAGCGGTTGGACACCACTCGTGGCGATACGAAATATTTATTACATATTCCTAGTTAATTATATTTCTAAACCTAAGAATGAATAAAACAAGAGGCCCCAGGGGGCCTGAGGGCGCTCACCTGACATGGTAGCCTAAATATCAACCCAGAGAATTGATTTCCACAAGTTGCATCTGCTCCTCCTAAGAAAAGCTGAAACCAAATATCCAAATATTCTGACCAGTGGATCTAAAAAAAGATTTTTAAAGAATATTCCTCATACTGAACTAAGTCATAATTCGGGCTCCCACAAGGAGCCCATATATGAACCCAGGGACTTGGCTTTAACAAACCTGAATCTCACACCCCTAAGGATTCTGCACGCCAAATATCAAAACATTCCGACTGCTGGATCCGAAGAAGAAGATTTTTAAAGAAAATTCCTCATTTTGAACCAAGTTACAATTCGAGCTCCCACAATCAGCCCAAATATGGACCTAGGGACATGGCTTGAACAAACTTGAATCTTACCCCCCTAAGGATGCTGCATAAAAAATATCAAAAGAATTCATCTGCTGGATCTGAAGATTTTTAAAGAAAATTCCTCATTTTGAACGAAGCTGTCATTCAGGCTCCCATAGTGAGCCCAAATATGAACCAAGGGACTTGGCTTGAACAAACTTGAATCTCAGCCCCCTAAGGTTGCTCCATGCCAAATATCAAAACATTCCAACTGCTGAAACTGAAGAAGAAGATTTTTAAAGAAAAATTCCTCATATTGACTAAGTTATAATTTGGGCTCCCACAGGGAGCCCAAATATGGACCCATGGACTTGGCTTTAACACACTTGAATCCCCACTCCCCCCCAAGGATGCTACTCACCACATATCAAACCATTCCGACTGCTGGATCTGAAGAAGAAGATTTTTTAAGAAAATTCCTCATTTCGAACAAAGTTACAATTCAAGCTCCCACAGTGAGCCCAAATATGGACCTAGGGACATGGCTTGAACAAACTTGAATCTCACCCCCCCTAAGAATGCTGCATACCAAATATCACAAGATTCTGCCTGCTGGATCTTGAGAAGAAGATTTTCAAAGAAATTTGCCTGAAATGAACTAAGTTCGAATTTGGGCTTCTATAGTGAGCCCAAATATGAATCCAGGTGGTCGATTTGAACAAACTGGAATCAGATCCACCCCACAATGTCGCATACCAAATATCAAAAGATTCTGACTGCAGGATCTGGAGAAGACGATTTTTGAAGAAATTTGCCTGAAATGCACTAAGTTCAAATTCGAGCTTCTATAGTGAGCCCAAATATGAATCTAGGGAGCCGATTTGAACAAAATAGAATCAGATCCACCCCACAATGTTGCATACCAAATATCAAAAGATTCTGTCTGCTGGATCTGGAGAAGAAGATTTTTTAAGAAATTTGCCTGAAATGCACTAAATTTGCCTGAAATGCACTAAGTTCAAATTTGGGCTCCTATACCTAACCCAAATATAAACCCAAGGGGCCGATTTGAACAAACTTGAATCAGATCCACCCCACAATGTTGCATACCGAATATCAAAAGATTCTGCCTGCTGGATCTTGAGAAGAAGATTTTCAAAGAAATTTCCCTGAAATGCACTAAGTTCAAATTTGGGCTCCTATACTGAGCCCAAATATAAACCCGAGGGGCCAATTTGAACGAACTTGAATCAGATCCACCCCACAATGTTGCATACCAAATATCAAAAGATTCTGCCTGCTGGATCTGGAGAAGAAGATTTTCAAAGAAATTTGCCTGAAATGCAGTAAGTTCAAATTTGGGCTCCTATACTGAGCCCAAATATAAACCCAGGGGGCCGATTTGAACAAACTTGAATTAGATCCACCCCACAATGTTGCATACCAAATATCAAAAGATTTTGCCTGCTGGATCTGGAGAAGATTTTTTAAGAAATTTGCCTGAAATGCACTAAGTTCGAAATCGGGCTCCTATACTGAGCCCAAATATGAACCCAGGGGGCCGATTTGAACAAACTTGAATCAGATCCACCCTCCAATGTTGCATACCAAATATCAAAAGATTCTGCCTGCTGGATCTGGAGAAGAAGATTTTTTAATGTTTTTCCCATTGCCTACAGTGTTAAAAAGTGCTGACTCAGCACTTTTTCAATGTCCCGAAACTGTACCCTATGATAAAACCGATGGCAATTTTTTTTTACCAATTCTTTCTGTTGGTCCTAAGGAAGCTTCACACCAAATAAAAATTCTCGGTGCCGTGCAGTTTTGGAGATATGGGCGTTTTAATTTTTTTCTATTTTTAGCTCCTGCGGTTCCCATGGGGCTACGGGAAAAAAAAAATCAGCATAAATTAGGTACTTATGACCCAATAAGCCCTCATATAAAATTTGGTTCAAATCAGCCTCTCGGTTTGGAAAATAGAAATTTTGGGCGGGGCCAAAAATTTTGCCCCTCCCATAACGACGCCAAGTATAGCCCCACAAACTTCTCTTAAACAAATCTGAGTCTACACCTCAAAAGGAAGCTGCACACCAAATATCAAGTCTCTGCTACTACTGGTTCATGAGAAGAAGATTTTTTAAGATTTCAGCACACTTTTTGGGTGTGGCCCTACCCACGGGCGGGGCAACTTGATTTGAACAAAATCAAATTGCGATGTCATAACAAACTATTATCTCAAATATCAATTAAATTGGTTCAGCGGTTTGGGAGGAGAAGACGCAAACACCATGTTCACGGACGACGGACGACGGACGGTGAGTGATCACTATAGCTCTCCTGACTGAAAGTCAGGTGAGCTAATAATTACTACGGTTATCAGCGGAGCACTATAGAGAAACTGTTGTTTAAAACCTGGGAGCCAGTCTGTTTGGTGACCGCATTCCTTTGATGTGACGATGGAGTCCAAATGAAGAAGCAAAAAGCATGTCAGCTCACTTGTGAAATGACTTACTTTCGTTTTCGTGACATGGGATTTTACTGTGATTTTTGGATTTGACATTCCATCTTTCATCCAGTTTCTGTTTACTCAATGGTTTAATACATCAAAACTGGATTATGAGATAATATCTTGCATCGAGGCGACAGTCAGAATGGCCAGTCAGGGTTACGAGAAAATTAACACAAGGAAAACACAGAATTTCACTTGACCTCGGAAATTATGTATTCTCACGCTGAGATTTCTCGGAATGGCATGGACACTTCGACCACGGATGTATATTCACGTCTTATTATTCATTCCCAAAACTATCAAAATTGTATGGATGGATTAGGATAACTTTTACCCGAAGGTAACTTCACACAACTTCACAAGCCCACAATTTCACAATTACTCAATTTACTGAATTAGTAGGCCTACATGTACATGTGTATGCCATGCTCTCTGGAACTTGATGACATCGTGACAGTCTAACTTTATTCACATCCATCCGAATGTTATTTGAAGAAACGAAACTGACCGTTCATAATTTTTGTTTTCGAGTTTTCATGTTTACTTCCCAATATTGTAGGATGATAAGGATTTGTGAATAGAAAAAGGATTAAATGGGAAATATCACAAATACTATTACTATTAATTTTTATCCATGTCAATATGGCACTTGTGGTGGTGCCAGTGCCAACCAGGCCTCAAAATAACTTCCAATTGTGAGCCTGTTAATATGAAAGGTAACCCCAAAAGATTGTGTCTGTCAATTTCAAGTTTGAGCCTATCATGAAATTTGACCAAGATTTATGTGTTATGCAGATCTGACCATCTTGACTTTCCAAATATTAGATGGCTCTGTGTACTAAAAGAGAAGGATCCGGTTCTGATAACCCTTAGGTACTAACTAATGTGCTTACAAAGTTGTTAATTGGCAATGATTCTACATCATTGTTGGCTGCCTTTACAGGCAGCAAACAGTGATGTAGAGACACTGCTAGTACAACTTGAGCTGTGCATTCAGCTATCACTCAGTCAAGAAAGGTTAGATTTGGTAGCACCTACCTCAATGCAAATTGCAATATAGTAGTGGTGGTTTGAGCCTATTTGGGGACTTGAGGGTTAAAGCCTATTTTCCGGTTTAGGATGTATATTCAGTTCTAAAAATTGTCCTGGTCATTTTGACAGGTACAAGTGAATTGGTGTCTGTCAAACATGTAAGTTGAGCCTGATAATGACCATGAGAGGCTGCTTATTTTGAGGCTTGGTGCCAGCACCATTTCTCAACCTCCCTGCTTGTATATTTTTCTTCGTTTATTTTCTTTACATCCAGTTTATGAAAAATTCTCCCAGGACATTTGTGTCAAATATGGGATGATCATGATTTGCCCGAGTTCTGGGGCTGGGTTGGGGATTAAAAAATAATCTGTGATGAATCGTGCTTTGATTACCACCGAGATTATCCAAAACAATTCTGCTTTAGGTCCAATTGCTAAGTTACTACTAATACATGTACAAATATACATGGAATACATGTACTAGTCAAAACGTCCGATTCTAAAAAGTCTCTGGTCGAAACGTCCAATTTTGGGGGTCAAAATGTCTGATTGCCGAAACAATATGTTAATAAGCAATTAAGGCATTTCAAAGAGAAAGGTCTAAGACAACGTTATCTTTCTATCATTAAAAATACCAGTAATTAACATTAATTCTTGGAAAAACTCTCTCCGAACTTTCCAATAATTAATGTTACTTACACAAATTTTCAATGGTAAAAAGCCTTTTTTGTACATGTATAGTTAGGACTTGTGCAGTTAAGAAGCAATTAAAACATTTCAAAGAAAAAACTCTTAAGATAAATTTGTTTTTCTATCATTAAAAATACATGTATCAGTAATTAAAGTAAATTCCTGGAAAGCTCTCAACGAGCTTTCCAGTAATTAATGTTCTTACTGGCATTTCAAAAGGGAAAGTCTACGATGAATTTTTTTTTTTTTATCATTATACATGTACATGTTCCTTACTGGTATTTTTAATTGTTAATTTGATATTCAATCTCAATGTAATAAAACCAATAGAAATATAGATGTGTTTTCTCAATGCCCCAATTTTTGTTTTCCTAAATCTTCAATGGGCCGGTTTGTCCTATCCCTAATATATCCTCCATCTCCTACCCCGACCGAAATAGCGAAGTCACCAGTCCAAGACAAAACATCCGATGGTTTGGGACAAAATGCCTGATGATTTTAGTCAAATTGTCCGATTATTTTGGTCAGAAGGATCGTACGTTTTGACCAAGATCATCGGGCATTTAGACTAAAATAATCGGACATAATTACTAAAAGCATCGGATGTTTTGACCAGAAAATCGGATGTTTTGGCGATCAGACATTTTGACCAGACCCCTGTACATGCACTTGAAATGAAAATAAATCTGCAGCCCCGATATTCAATTCCTCAAATACTACAGGGATCGGATTCAGTGTTTTGTATAATTGTACTCTTATTTGGTCATTAATGCTGAGGTGAAAAGTTTCCCCCAGCGGTCAACTTAAAATTCTGTGAGCTACATGTACTGGTGCTAATAAATTAAATACAAGTATTTCGAAAAATTAAGTGCATTTTCTGTTATGTTGCATTAAATAGAGGATCTCCAACGAGTCCCCGTTTAATAATGACATTTACAGAACGAGTTCGGTAAATTTGGTCTGGACCCCGAGCCTTTGGCGAGGTCCAAACCTAATTAACTGGACAAGTTTGTAAATTTCATGTTAAACTGGAGACGAGTTGAAGATTCTAGTTATCACTTGATCCCCAACAAGAAAAACTTAAAAGATGCTAAATCTTTTAGCTGCAGGTCCAATGCAATCCGAAAAACTTGGCCGCAATTAGCAATTACAAAGAAAAATCTTTTTTCAATTTTTGTTTTCAAAACAGCTTACGACCCCTCAATGGAACGAGCTCGGTGACCTCGTTCCAATGAGGGGTCATAACATATGTTTTGGAAGCAAAAATTGAAAAAAATTCAGTTATTAGGAAAAACTAAATTTAATGTCGTCTGCAGCTCGCAAATCAAATTTGTGGGAGTGAATATTAGGTCTCGCCAAGTGATTTGCATAAATCCAAACGATGGGTTACACAATTTGCTAATTTGGGCTGTCCGGCTAGAAATTTAAAAGTACTATAAAAATAGTGAAGCAAATAATCCCTCCTGGGAGCCTGGAATGGAGGGAAAAGCATGACTATGCATGTGGTAAACAATCTCTATGTTTCTGGTGGAATACATGTAGAATCCATTATCAAATGCTTGAGATGAGAATACCCAATATTATTACCACTTCATGCAGCCGTTACTGGTAGATTAACGTTGTTGAAGCCTGTGTTAAACCACAATAACATACATGTACATGTATGGTTTATAAATTAGAAAACCGGAAGAGGGCTGTTTGACATTAACGGCCCCTTCCGGTTGTACATATACATACACAGAAGGCCATAAGAACACATCCCGTTTTCATTAATGGCCCTCTTCCGGTTTCATAAAAATGGGAAAATTCTTGTGTATTTTAGTCATTTTTTCTTATTTTTTTCCCATTTTTTTAAAATAATATATTTTTTTAACATTGGTGTTTCATCAAAATATTTCTTTCAGCATCTTTTCTACCCTAAAGAGAATGTATCATCAAAAGTGGTAATAATAGTAACTAGAAAAACTGTGAGCACTGCTCACTAAATGATACCACCCACTCCCACCAAGAAACATTTTACAACAGTAAAAGTGTGTTTAATGTAGAGAGCACAAACACTGACAACCCCCCCCCCCCCCCCACCCCCAAAAAATAAAAACTAAAAATACCTGAAAGCAGAATAGAAGGTGCACATCTATAATGTATATAAAAGAATGTCTGAGAGTTTCAATGAAATTCGCCCACTGGTATAAGAGGAGTAGCGGATAGCAGGAGTGTACCCCCCTAAAGCATCACAACAATTTGGCTAAGTTCATTTCGCCCTTTGGGAAAGAGTAAAAAATAAAAATACCTGAAAGCAAAATAGGAGGTGCACATCTATAATGTATAGAAAAGAATGCCTGTAAGTTTCAATGAAATCCACCCACTGGTTTAAGAGGAGTAGCAGATAGCAGATGTGTACCCCCAAAGCGTCACGGACGTACGGACGTACGTAAGTACGGACACCATGAATGCTATATACCGCCCACTTTTCAAGTGGGTGGTATAATAAGTTACTAATAACTGTGATTTTCTTGGGTGTCTTGGGTTATTAACGGCCCTCGAGAATTGGTTAACAGCCCTAGGGCCATTAAAGGTTCCTCAGGCTGTTAACCATTTCTCTCAGGGCTGTTAATGACCCAAGACACCCTCCCAAATCATGTTATTGTTATATTCACAAATGAACAAAATGGATAATTGGATATTACATGTAACAATTGGGTGCTTCAGTGTGAGAATATTGTTTGTCCCACTGCTACATACAGTGTGCTAACACTCATGCAACAAATTGTCTACATGATTCAGCTTCAGGTTACTGTACATTCATACATGTACATTGTTACTGTGTTGTGAAAATTATTAGATATTGTGCAGACATGCATGTACAAATGTATGTGACTTTAACTCTCTGCACTCTGGTGTCAACATTTCACACCTGCTTACAGTTGTTGTCTACCTTTGTGAAGTCAATGGTTCAACAATTTGTATCTTGCTTGACAGATCTCTGAGAGATCTGTCAAGCAAGACACTAATTATTGAAGCATCTAATACATAAAGGGAGATAATTAAAATTGAAAATTGGAGATTTTGACATCAGTGTGCAGGGGGTTAAACACAATTCTGCAAAAAAGCAAAACAAATAATGATGAAACTTTTATTTCAAGTAAAAAGACATTTTTGTTTTTTATTTAATCTGATTCTGAGTCGGACTCTATGGCCAAGCGTCGATATTTTCTTTGACGGATATTATTCTCTTGGGAATTGGACACCACTTGTACATTAATGTTAAATGTTCCCCCAGTTATATTTGCATTAGCAAACATGCCATGAATAGCCATTTCGTGTGCTGAACGTTTTTTAGACTCAAGATCTCTGTTTATTGCTGCAACTTTAGCTGATATTGTACAGGTATTATTAGATGAAGTTGATAATGTTTTACACTGAGGACCCTCGATCTGTTTGGTTGACATTTGTGGTGGTTGTGCTATTTCTACATTAGATAATGAATGTGTCTGTAGAATTTCACACATTTCATGCTGCTGTTCCATTGAAGCTATTGCACAGTTATTGATGCTGTTTACATTTCTGTGCCCTGATAGTTGGGCTATTACTTGTGGGGCCACACCGGCGTGGAGTAACCGAGTGCACATAGTTTTCCTTAAACTATGGTTTGTAATTTTTCCTTCAAGTCCTGCACATTGTGCCATGCTTTTCAGCATTGTTGAAAGTTTATTTACCCCTAATGGTTGGGATTTAAACCAGAGTGCATGATTGATTGCTATATAAAAAGGAGCATCGGAGTGACACATGGCTGCAGGCCTGTTTTTAGAATACTCCATATAAGCTCTAACTGGGCACCGTTCATTGTTAATTTCATTTTTAAATATCTTGGGATTAAACTTTCTGAGATCACTGGAGCATTTACCATCCCATGTTTTAGTAAGACGCTCATTGAATTCCAAGTACTCAGTCCCTGATGTTGATTTTTTTAACTGTATGTCCCCCCACTTTAACTGTCTATTCTCTTGTGAGCCCCGGAATCCCAGTAATTTGGTATTATTAAACCAAACAGTTCTTAGCAATGCACCTGGATTTTTCAAACCAAGTTGTCCACACTCCCACAACTTATTTTCATCTTCATCAGTTAAGACATCGGCCTGTTGGGGCTTATTCCCATGACCCTTCTCTTTAAGCTCTTTCCGACGAGATCGCAAAACCTCCCGGCTCATCTTGAAAGCATCATCTGAAATGATACTGGCCTCATAGTCATTGTCACGTAGGTGTCTGTCTATTCCCCTATGAAAAGCTGTCAGGGTATCAGGCTCATAGTCACCACCATCAGGTTTTTTCATTTCTAATAAAAATGCACCAATGTAAACATCAAGTTCTCTGGGTTTAATATCTTTTATTTCTCGATGTTCATTTCTCTCAAACAAAAAAGTTTTTAAGTCTTTTAACTGCAGAAAAGGTTTTGCGTTGGGTGTTTGGATTTTTCTTACTGTCAATGTATGCCTTAAGGTCTTTGATTTTATTTGTCACTGGTTTGATTGGGCTGGCTGTTGTCTCTGTTAGTGCCAGTGGTGAATTATTGTTTAGGTTATCGGCGAACGTTTCAGTTTCAAAATCTTCAACAAACAACTGGGTAATCAGTTCATCAGAAAGCTCAGTCCATTCATTTTCAGCTGACATTTTTAACTTTTAAAACGCTGTTTTTTTCAAGAATTAGAATAAAATCAATTCGATCAAGTGGACAATTTATGAGAGATGCAGATGTAAACAGAATGCACGTGAACGTAGTAAAATCGGCGAAATTGACAGTTCGCAGACGATGCGTAAAACACGTAGATTCTGTTTTTCCTCTGTTACACATGTTTTTAAAGACAAATCTGGTTTTGCTTCTTACATTAATTGGCTATTTTAGAACAGTTTTATTTTTATTTTCGTTTATTTTCACATTTACCCGGGCAATGTTTTGAAAAGAATTGAGGGTGTTGACCCAGAAACAATGAAAACAAACCAATCAACAAAAACTGGGGCGGTACTAATGTCAATTGAGAGATGTCACAGGAGAGAACCAGCTTATTATGATCAATGAAATAGTTCGTTGGCGGATTCCACTATGAGGTACTGAAATGATTACCACACACCCCATACCGTATGCGATAAAAGCGAAATACGTACATGAATATGTAATAAATGATATAAGACATCAGTATATTTTTTTAAAGCAATTACCATGATAGTTAGAAAAGCCATTATCATCTCGGTCTCTTTCGCATACCCAAACAAGCAAGATACAGTAGAACCCTGTCAATTAAATACTCATCTTTCCAGTATTTATTTAATGTGGTTTAACGACTCTTTCGACAGCCAGAATCAGCTCATGGCAGACAAATTTACAGGTGAAGGAAGCCGGAGTACCCAGAGAGAATCACCAAGCAACGGCGAGCAACTGTCCGACTCCCCAATGTACTAACTCCACACAAGCAGGGTTAGCATTGGTTGAAGTGCACCAGTGACGTGCAGTATGCTTTAGTACATAGTGCTGCCATACCCCACATGGGCAATTGGAATGAAGTGCCTTGCCCAAGGACACAATGCAGTTACCCCTGACGGGGATCGAACCATGCATCTTTCAATTTACCTAACATGAAAGGGAGACAACACTTAAAATTGAATGATGATTTTTGTGAATAGCACTGGTTGGTTTTGGCCGCTACATTGGGTAAAGGGTTAATTATCTATGTTACATGAAAAAAGTGGACATTTGAGAAAAATTCTCATGAATAAGTAAAAATTTTCACTTTTTGCCAAAAAAAAAATGAAGAAAATAGCTCATTACCCCAAACTGGATCAAACTTGATTAGCTCTTTCCACTGAGGGATCAAAAGCTAGGTTTTTTACGCACAAATTGAAAAGTAGAATGAAAAGGTCAATGGACACTAATGTCCCCATCAAACCCCACTTGTGTGAAACCCCAAAAGATAAAATGGTGGAAAACCAAACTTGGCTTCTCTTGCAATGTAATGAGAAGTGGAACTCAGACAATTCAGATAATTCATGACAAAAACTCCCACAGGATACAGTTTGAAACATTCCCCAAAATATAAAAAACAAAAGGCCCCGTGGGGCCAGGGACACTCATTTGACCAAAGTTGTTTAAAGAAGGATTTAATTAGCATCTATTGCTAGATTACACTACAGAGGAATGAACTTTTTTAAATGTTTGTATCTCTGTTGTCCATGCCAGATGTTATTTTTAAAGTATTGGATGCTACCACAGCAGCGGGGGAGAGGGTCGGAGAATATCCCAACTCGGAGGATCCCCTGGGCTGGCCCACCACACTCACAGAACCTTCCCCCCACCCACCCACCCCCCCCACCCCAGCACCATCTGTGGCCAGCAAGGGTACTGGGCCGGCCCATCACCCTCCCCCCCCCCCCCCCCCCCCAGCCTCACTCCCATCAAACCATGAAGCTCAGGTAATGAACAAAAAAGCTGCATACAAGTAAAAGAAATCAAGTCTGTAAATGCAATTATTAAAGTTGTATTGATCATGCAAGAACAACAAGAGGCCCGCAATGAGAGTGGGAGGAGGTTATAGGAGTCATTTTTTTTCTATATGTAGTCTCTCTAAATCCTTCAAAATGCATTTTGGACCAAAAAAACCCCATATTGCCCAATGGCACTTGGGAGGAGAGGAAGGGGGGGTTGTGCATCATAGGATTCAATTTTTTTCTACATGTAGTCACTCTAAATAAAATTGTGGAATTGGCACCAAGGGAATGAAGTGGGGTGGGTGGGTGAGGTTATAGGAGTCAAATGTAGTTGGCACCAGGGGAGGGAGGGGGGGGGGGGGTGTTATAGGAGCTAAATTTTTTTGCGCCTAATTGGCAGGTGGGGGGGGGGGGGGGGGGAACCACTTTGAAAAGGGTTAAATTAATGCCAGTATTATTTGAAACCACTGTATACAGTTTAAGTAGACCCTGCCCCAAATGACAAACAATGACATTGTAACAGTGTTTGAAGAATGAAAGGTACAACCTTGAAAAGCAAAACTTATAATCCAAAATTTTAAACTGGTAATACTAAGAAAAATTGACTGCAAAAAAAAGGGTTAAATATTTCCTAAAACTGATAAAAGAAATCACTGATGTAAATGCAATCATTAAGTTGCACTGACCATGCAAGAATTAAAGAAACAAAGTATCTGGTAAAAGCCTAATTTCAAATACTAAGAAATTAAGTCAGACTTAGATGTGAGTCTTCCATGGAAGACGTGTGTCGCCTGGCATTTCAGACAGAATTCTAAATGGAAAAGGGGCATAACTCTGGAAAAAATACAGCGGATCAAAAAATAAAATAGGAGGTGCACAATGCCATGATGTGATAAAGAATCACTGAAAGTTTCATCAAAATCCATTCATAGGTTAAAGAGGAGTGGCGGATAAGAGAAAGTGTGACGCGGACGACAAAAGTAATCCCTATATGTCACTCCCCACTTCATGGGGCGGCGACACAAAAACATGTTTAAAATGGGTTAAAATGACATCAATATTAATTAAAATCACTGTAGAAAGGTTCAGTACACAGTAGACATTGTCCCGAATGAGAAACAGCGACATTCCACTGAATTGTTTCAAGAATTAAAGGTGTAGATTTGTAAGCAACCAAAAACTTTAACCTGGAAGTTCAGTTAAATTGATTGCAAAAAATGGTTAAATATTTCACAAAATAACATTAAACATAATGAGTGTGATACAATCAATAGTAATTAACATTAATTAAGAAGAAAAAAATCTTTAACCTTCACTAAAAAAACTTTAACCACAATCTTTAACCAAAACTCTAAATGTTAACAGATGGACAGATGGATGGATGGATGGACATACGAAAGTCATGACTATGGCTCTGGTGGCTGTAAACAGTCAGGCTAAAAATTACCATTCAATTTTCATTATTTTTTCATTTCTTTTGCCTCAAAAACATAGCTTATGACCCCTCATTGGAATGAGATCACTCAGCTTGTTCCTTGAGGTGTAATATGCTATGGTTTTGATGCTAAAATTAAAAAAAATAGTTATTCAAGAATTTTGTTTGCAACTGTTGTCTGCCTTTCGTGTTAGGTAAAAGGTTAAAGATTTTCAAATATGTGCATGTTCACTTTTTAATGATCATGTGTGGTCATGATTAGCCATTGTGCAGAAATGTGACCTTAAACACCAATAAATAAATAAAATAAATATATAGTGATCATGTTCGAGAAGTTTCATCCCATTTCAATTCACAAATGTTGGAATTGAGCACAAAATTTTAGACAAGAGATCAAAATAGAATCATCTAAGTTGAAGGGCAGATAATTAACTTGTTTAAAATTATGGAAGAGTGAAAATTTTGGAATATCCCCTTATCTACTTACTTGTTGGTCGTAACATTTAAGAAGTTTCAGTGAAATCAGATTATACAAATGTAGGAGGAGTTGCACACACAAGTACTGTGGATGTACGGATGTACAAGGTAACAAAAATATAGCCCCTTACTTCTTAAGTGATGGTATAATAATGCTGGTGAAGGAAACAAATGGCCTCATGGGTCATTTGTGTGTGCAAACTTGCTACTGATAGCGTATTTCGAAAAAAACATTACACGTAGTAGAATGAATGAAGTTTATTCAACAATATACCAAATTCACATGTTAGATTTGTACAGAGAGTTTTTCATGTATAAGATATAATGGTACATTGTTAGGAGACAACATAGCCACATTGGTTGTCTTCCTGTTGTCCCCAGGAAGTATGTAAATAAAACTACACTGTCATGGAGTAGACTGGATTATGTCTACAATTACCACTGCCTATGGCTCAACTGTAGAATAACTGATGAAAGAAAGACCTCGAACCTGTATCTGGCCCTCCACTCATCCTGATTGAAAGGTTGCACTACATGTGCAGACATTCTATTTTATGGTTATTCTATGAATAAGATTAAATTAAGTTAAATTAAATTAGATTAAATTATGTTACAATAAATCAAATTAAATTGAATTAAATTAAGTCAAATTAAATTAAGTTAAATTAGGTTACCCCCCCCCCCCCCCCCCCCCCCCCCACCCCTGATGCAGATAGAAGACGACACCGGCAAAATAAATTCTCGAATAACTAAAAAGTTTCATTTCTCATCCCAAAAGCACAGCCCATCACCCCCCACCAGAACGAGCTGCACGAGCTCGCTCCAAATGAGGGGTCATAAGCTACGTTTCCAATACAAAAACTGAAAAATATAATAACATTTGAATGCCAAATTTTGTTCGTAGCGCTAGCCGGTTTTGCCCGCCACGTCAAGCAAGGAGCCAAGTAAATCATTTCCTGCTCATGGAACTAAGCCCAAGACCGACCCCCATTCCCCCCCCCCCCCCCCCCCCCCCCCCCCCCCCCCCCCCCACAGGAACATGCTCCAAGAGTTAGTTCCAATGAGGGCCAAGCGCCACGTCACTATAGGACGGCAAGGTCATATTCAGTGCTGATCAATTTCGGTGAAGGGTCAAAACTCATTGAACGTGGTTAATTCAAGGTCGGTTGGGATGAGATAACAAGTGAAATACCAGTTGTGGTCAGGCAGCTGGAGCCCTGTGACAAGCGGTTTCCTTTTCCTTGGTGAAAAGGACCCAAAGTATCTGTTTCAAAGTGGAACTGGCCTTGCCCTTCCCATCTGCATCAATCTCATGCACATCTCTCTCTCTCTTCTCTCTCTGTGTCTAGGTATGGAAGCGTGCATGTGTCATTAAGCATTAGGCCTACAGTCTGGGCACATATGATTCAAACAGTTGACATGTGAGGTGTAGCTTTCTATGCATTTATTAACAAACTATTTCTTGAAGACGTGCCTGTAGGATAGGACCCATAAGTTGGTATCAATTTCGTTCCAGATCTTTGGGAAACCATGTTTTGGCAAGTTAGCAGAGAATTAGGTTAGCTTTGTATGACTGAACCATGCCAACTTGTCTTGTTTGTCTTCCAGCTGAAGAATGTATACTGAAAAATGTTTTGAAAGAATCGGATAAATTATCATTCTTCCAATCATGCATAAATAGGGAAATATTCAATTTATAGCCATGTCGGAGTCAGATTTTATTAATAACGAAGCCAAGTAAAGAAAAAAAGTAGTCTACATGCAGTACATAGAAAGCAACTCTTCCATCCAACAAATTTGCAAACTGACATAAAGTAGATCTTCTGTTTCTCAGGCCATTTTTCATAAAATTGCATGTAGGCGGGCATTTTTTTATTTTATTTTTGCAATTATTTCTTTGCCATCAAAAGTTCATGTTCTTGGATTGTTTTATGTTTTAGGAGTCATAATCTACAAAATAGCATGGGTGGTGGTGTATTTTATCCCTTGAGTGCAAGAAGGTTTTGCAATGCTAAAGCACAGAAAAGCCTTGTTGCACTCACAGGACAAATTTTTCAATTTCATTAACATGGGTAAAATATCAGAAAAAAACCATTTTACTTTTAATTTTTTTAAGTTTGCATTGGTTATAAAAAGAAAGCATGTGGCAGCCAAAAGGACCATGTACAAGGACCTGAGAAACAGATTTTTAACTTTTTTAGGCCTAAATCTCTTTTTTTTCTCTATTACAAAATATATTGCTGAGAACTTACATTAAAAGAAGAAAAATTAGTTTTTTTTCCAAAGATTCAAAAGCTGTGCTTTAAAAGGAAGAAAAATTTTGTTTTGAAATGATCATGGCATTGACGAGGATATGAAAATTGTAATTGGAGAAATGATTGAACAAACAGAAAACTATTTTAGTCTTCTGAAATGACAGGTAAATCAACTGAGAATTATATTTTCAGAGTTTTCGTATTTGGTATAGAACCAGATGATAAAAGATTGATTTTGATTAATATAATTCCACTATGCCTGGGACAAAAAGCAATAAATATACCTGTGTTTGGTTATTCATGACTTCAGCTTCTCAAACACTCATGGTCTCAAGATGGTAAGTTGTGTATGGACTCCACTGATCTCTATACAACTTGGATTGCTAGAACATCTGCGAAAAACATTGCCAAACTCCACTCCATCCTCTCCTAAGATGGCATCAAGTCAATCAACAAGATAACTCCTCCCCAATCCATGACGTTTGATTATTTATTTATTTATCTATTTATTGGTGTTTAATGTCACATACATATGCACAATGGCTAATCGTGACCATGACAGTTTTATGGGCGGAGAAAGCCAGAGTACCCAGAGAGAAGCACTGAGCATCGATGAGCAACTGTCAGCTCTTCAACATTCTAACTCTGTCCAAGCTCTGCTCAAGCAGGGTAACAGTGGTTGAAGAGATTTGCAGCATTGACATACAGTACTCCTTAGTACACGGCATCATAGTGCCCTCATGTAGGCAACCCATGACATTTGATGATTTGAAAGCTGATACCACACTTCGTATTTTTTTTTTTAATATTAACTAAAACATGTCAGAAATATTAATTTGCATTGCCATGAAAAATGTGCATATCATCAGCATATTCATTTTTCACAGACATCAAAGTGTATTCCTTAATTGGTTGAGGGATAAATTATTTTTAGTGGTCTGAATTTGTTCCATCAAAATTTGTTTTATTACTCAAATTGTACGAAGTTAAACTTTGGACTTCAATAGAGAGCCCAAATACTAACTCCGGGACCTGATTTGTACAAACTTGAATCTGACCCCCCCTATAGATGTTGTATACCAAATATGAAAGGATTCTGACTTGTGGATCTGAAGAAGAAGATTTTTAAAGAAATTTCCTCAAATTGCACGAAATTAAACTTTGGGCTCCAATAGAGAGCCCCAAATACTCACTCAGGGACCGATTTGTAAAAGCTTGAATCTGACCCCCCTATAGATGTTGTATACCAAATATGAAAGCATTCTGAGTGGTGGATCTGAAGAAAAGGATTTTTAAAGAAATTTCCTCATATTTCACTAAGTCAAAATTCGAGCTCCTACAGAGAGCCCAATTATTAACCCAGGGACTCGATTTGAACAAACTTGAATCTGACCCCAATAGAGATGTTATATACCAAATATCAAATGATTCTAAATGATGGTTCTGGAAAAGATTTTTTTAATTTAAAAAAAAAATTTATGGGTGCTATCAGAGTAATGCCCCTTGTGGTGCCCCCTGTGGACACGGACAGTTTATTTGTACAAACTTGAATTGACATATGATAAGGAACCTGCACACCAAATTTGGTTCAATTTGGTCCAGTAGTTTGGGAGGAGAAGTCGATAATGTAAAGTTCACGACGGACGCCGGACGCCGACAGACGACGACGTATGGCAAGCGATAAGTTAAGCTCCCTTCGGTGAGCTAAAAACAAAAATGCTGTGTGAAATAGATATAGATAAATGAGAAGTAAAAGATTAAAAAAATTTAAAATTTATTAAAAAGGTTGATTGCTTTCAAAAATGAGATAACTTTTTGCGGGCTTGTACGATAAAATAAATCTCTTGAAGATCCAACTGTAAAAAATGGCCCTCTAACATGATTAAAATCAGTACAATGTAAAAGAATGTGCTCCACTGACAGCACCTGCTGGCAGGGAACACACCCTCTAACAAAAAGGAATGTGTAAGTCGTGTATGACCAATATGACATCGCATCAAAACTGCAAGATCCTTTCTACAAAGGCCACTGGACAGATTGTGATCGGAAATAGTTGGACAAAAGCGATGGAGCTTGTTATTTGTCGCTCCATCCCAATCCGCCTGCCCTACAGATTTAATGTAGTTTCTGATATGTGGTTTGAAATCACTGAAAGGGATGTTAAAATCAGTGAGAGGCTTGGTTAAAGCCTGTTTTGCTGCACTGTCTGCTCTGGTGTTACCAACGATACCTACATGTCCGGGAAACCAGCAAAACACGATATCACATTGGTCAGGCATGAGAGTTGTTAACTTCTCACAAAGTTCCAAAATGAGAGGGTTCTTCAACTTGGGGTTGAGTAAAGCAAGGAAAGAGAGTCAGAAAAAATAATCGACTTCTTTTCCTGTACATTCTCGATGTGTTCAAGTGCGAGTTGTAAAGCCTTAACTTCAGCTGTGAAAATAGAACTTTGATTTGGTATTCTGATTGAAGTGATATGATCACTAGTGACAGCGGCTGATGATACTTGATCATTATCTTTAGATCCATCTGGAAAGATCCTTGTATATGTACTATACTTGGACATGATTTTGGCATATTTTTGTTTAAACTGCAAAGAATTTGTATCAGATTTTTTGGTAGAAGCAAGGTCCAAAATAACTAGGTTTTTAAGATGCTGAGGAGGAATATGTGATTTATGGTTTTCTTTTATAGAATTAGAATCAATTTTGGCAGACTCCATGTGGGATTTAACCCTTTACCCAATGCAGACGATTTCAAAATTTATTATTTTAAATATCATTTTTTAAATTTTTTCAAAAAATTTCAACAAAACCATATCATGTGACCCCTCTTTGGAACGAGCTCAACGAGCTCATTCCAAAGAAGGGTCACAATATGGTTTTGTTAAAATTTTACAAAAAATAATATTTTTTCATCTGCTGAATTTGCATATTACGCAGGCGGATGCGGGCGATTCATTGGGTAAATGGTTAAATCTAATTCCCAATGGAGGAATATGTTTCTGTGGCAATTAAAAAAATCAACATTTTGAGGGTCTAAATCAGTTATAAGCAGGATTTGAAGGACTGGCCAAAAGTTTAGAGACATACTGGAGAGACAATATAATTCTGCGCTTCTCAAGGGAAGGCTCCTCTGCTTCAACAAGCATCAAATCTATTGGCGATGTTCGAAAAGCCCCTAGACTAATTCTAATACCACTATTATGAATTGCATCAAGTGGTTTGAGATATGACTTCCTTGCAGAACCGTAAACAATACAACCATAATCTAAGTTTGATTGAACAAGAGATCTATACAAAACACACTATTAATTGAAAATAGAATATGTTTTCATTTTTGGAATTCACTTTAAAAAATGTCCACAATCTAGTATAATTATCTCCAATAGTTCCTTGAATCCAGCACCCTATGTATTGAAATGTTACAAACTTACCCAAAGCATTTTTACAGCCTTTAAGTCATTATATAGTTTCATGTAGCATGGGATATGGCAGTTATCATTTCTTTATAACCAGAAAGTGTGACTAACCCAGTGCACTACACAGGGTTAGTCACACTTTCTGGTTATAAAAAAAATTTCATTTCTAAATGGATAACTAGCCCTGTACACTGTACAGCCTTAGAGTAAATGTCATCTATATCAACTCTTTACCGAATGTAATGGTCAAAACCAGCCAGTACTTTTCAAACTCAGCTTAAGAACCCTTGTTGGGTTTGCTTTTAGTGAATTCCAAAAATGAAAACATATTCTGTTTTATATTAATAGCTTGGAGTAATGTTTTTTGGTCAGCACCCCAATCAGTGCTACCAACAACCTTCAGTAGGTTTAGTGTTCTATTACATTTAACTTATAGTTGTTTTATGTGAGAAGTGAAATTCAGTTTGTTGTCAAACAACAAACCTAGGAATATCACTTCCTTAACAACTTTAATAGGACTACCATTGATTTTGAACTCCGGATCGAGGTGATGTTTCCAAAACTTACAAAAATGAACACAGTTTGTTTTTGTCTTTGAAAACTTAAAACCATTTTCTGTAGCCCATTTTTGGATTCTATTTAACCCTTTACCCAACGTAACGGCCAAAACCGGCCAGCGCTATTCTCAAAAATCGCCAATTAATTTTCACTATTTTTTTCATTTTTTGTCTCAAAAACATAGGTTATGACCCCTCGTTGGAACCTATGTTTTTGTTTTTGAGACAAAAAATGAAAAAAATTAGTTATTCAAGTTATTTTTTGGCAAGTGTCGTCTGCTTTTCATGTTAGGTAAAGGGTTAAACACAGCTGAAGTTTGCAATCTATAGCATTCAAGTTTTTGCTGCTATAGCAGATTAAAAAGTCAATGACATACAATGAAGAATCTACCATATTCTCAATTGCATCGATGATACTACTAATTTTTACCGAAAACAGGGTAACAGACAAAATACTACCCTGAAGAACCCACAATTCCTGTTCGTGCAGATCGGATAACGTTGAACCAACACGAACCTGAAATTGACAGTCCTTTAATCTAGTACATAAGAACAAATGAAATACAACTGTTTATACTTATGGTAACTAACCAGGTGTGTTTTCATTTTTGAGAAATACTTGCCTAATTATTAAACATCAACTTCTAATTTGGGTGCATTTTTCATAATTTGGGCACAGCATTTATCGCTGTGACTTTGAGGGAATATAGCCTGGAAGTATCAGTAATCATTTAATCCTACAGCCCAAGCACTTTCTTTCAGGAATGTCAGCATGTTAAATGAAGTGGAACACAAAAAGTGGTATAACAATATTTTCTCCACCCCCACTGCCTCCCCCCCCCCCCCCCCCCCTGCCCATTTCATGTGATCTCATGCTGGGTTAAGACTGCACATTCCCCATAGATGAAGGTCCGATTTCTTCGCAGGGAAAACAATTTTACTGCATGCATACATTTTTATTTTCATAAAATACACGCTTATTCTGCAGAAACCGAAGCGACCCATAAATATTTTTGTATTGTCCTTGGATCACATGCACAGACTATTTAACATGCTCATTCTCTAATCTGGTTGATGGCCTAAAACAAATTCACACAACAGTTGTACATTTAGCAGACGTAACTACCGACACTTACCTAAAGTGAAGTCATCATCAATATGAATGTCGAAGATGTTTAGGTAAAATATGTTAGTGTCATACAGTTTTTGTTGTGGAGATGAACCTTTTTCGAATATTGATGAGGTGACCAGACAAACATTTTTTACTGCAAAAACCTTGTATTGGTCATGAAATCCCCCATAAATCCACTGAACATATGAATATAATGCACTTTTTGATCCGAAGTATATCAATTCAGACAGTGAATGTTAACAGAAAACACACTATTATAAGGTTTTAATGTCCGAAAAGTGTTACAGAGTGAACAATTTGGCCATTGAGATGGTAACAGAAAAATAACAAGGTGAAGGTTGCTCATCGGAAGTTAGACTGGTTTCCAACAAGATGGCTTATTGACTCTTTAACTGCAACAGAATATTTCTTCTTTTATTTTTGGTTATTTTTGGCAATAATTTGTGTTTTTGATAATTTTTTAGTAAACTGTAGGCATGCAATAGATACTGAACAGCATATGGGTTTGAATTGTCATTTTTTAACGCACTCGATCGATTTTGGAGGGATAATACTGAATGAGAAGCCGAATGACAGTTCATCCATCTATATCTTCTCATGACAGTTAGGGCACCCTGGGTATTTTTGGAAAGCTTAAGTACCCAGAAATTGGAAAAATAACCATAGCAAAATGACCTAAGAAATATCAAGGCAATATTGCATGAAACAGTTTTTAAGGATTTCAGGCATAAATGTATATAAGGTTGACGTTCCTCAGGAAAAGTGTGGGGGTGGGACTATTATTATCCCTGATGGGTGAGGGTGTGAGATGGGGAAGTCTCACTGAAGGGTGAGATATTTGGGCCAGACACAAGGCTTGCAGAGTGTCTAGACCCAATATATTGTCCAAAGGGTGGGATTTCCCCATCTCACACTCACCCCCATCAGGGATAATTTTTCTCCCTCACTAAAACACCCTGACATCGTCAAATGTAATTCAGGGGCACATGCAGCTAGCTATATTGAACAATTTTGTTGTCTATTTCTGAAAAAAAATAATTTTCTTATCCGAAAGAGCACACAAAAGTTCTGTATATACTGCAGGTATATACCATGAAATTAAATTCCAAAGCCAGCAAGACATGGGTAAAATATTTGTAGTGAAATGAACACTGACACATACCGATGATGTAATTTAAGAATTCTGCAATGTATTCGCATAACTTTTCGACAGGAATTTCGAGCAACTACCTGCACTCAAAATGGTGTTCACCGAAAAATTCATATAAAAGAGTCAACTGTCCTTTGGTTTGCCATCTGTTTTTTTTTTTTGGGGGGGGGGGGGGGAGGGAGGAGGAAGGGAGGGGGGTTCGACAAACGTTCATCTGCTAATATTTCCAAAATGTGACACCATGTTGTTTGTTTACAGGAAAACGTGCAATGACTGAATAGTCCAGCGCTCATTAAATATGCTAATAAGCCAGTCACATGGGTCATGTGAGATAGATATCTATCTCACATGGCCTTCTCACATGAGACATGCATATCTTGCATTGGAAGTGGGGGGAGAATATTACTACCTGTAGCAAGGCCTCTGCTTGTCTTATAGAACAAGCAAAATCTCTCTACTATGTTAAATGGGCCAGCACTGTGTAGTAACTAACCTATGTTCGGCAATCGCATCTGACATCGGCAGATTTTAAGCCATCGGTTGACAATTTGGAGAAGTGTTTGAACATTGGTTCGTCCGATGGTAACATGGATAAAAATTGTTCACATTTACGTTTGATTCACGACCTCATACAAGCAGTAACAAGCTTAATAAGTTGCCATAATGATTGGTAGTAGTGTTGAAATGATTTGTTGATTATTCAACATTTATAATATCCCACTCCCTTACAAGTTAGACGTACACTGACAGCACCCCACAGTACTATGAATTGCTGTTTCATCATTTGATAGTTCCATATGTAAGCAATCTAGTTACCCAATTCTTCTTTAATCACTGTCAACACAAAGTGGACAATAACAAATGAACATAAAATGCACAAATCAGCTGATTGTTTTCACAGTCAGAGTCAGAATATAACTTCAATCTGTTGTGCATGTTACTTATTTATGTAAACAATCTAAAAATAGTGTATGGCCATTTTGTGCATGGACTTCTGGGATTGGTTATCATTTGTGAAACATTATATTTTTCCATTTGGGATTTTCTGGCACTAGACACATGAATATGAATCTACAAAATGGAGTTTGAAGCTATTTGAAAACACAGCCATTATAAATGTATGTTCAGTCAACGAAAGCAATCTGAATTATTGTGTACAAAACAGGACCTACTTTTGTTTTGACCGGAGATCCACATGGGTTTTGAATCTAAAATTTGAATTAGAACATAAATCAGTAATTAAATCAAGTAAATAAATATATGTTATTTAATTGCCCTTCGATATACTTGATTCAATTTTATCTTGACACTAAATTTAAATGAAGGTGGAATTTAAAATAGAATGAGTGCAAGTCACCTATTTTCGAATCGATCAAAGACACTGTGCTGTTAACATGTTTTCAATGACATTGTATTTTTATTTTGATACACACTGTGACATATCAACCTGACTGTACTGTAAAATTAAGCCTATTCTATGTGTTCTTGAACCTGCTACTCCTTTTGGTTGTGACTTCTGACATCGGCACTCACAATCGGCTTATTGTGCACCCAACTACAATTGCAAATCCTTATTGGTTAATCACTAGCACTGTGCCATGTCTCAGGCATTCATGACCAACCCACCAATATCAAGGATGCAGCTAGGCATTCATAAGTGACCCACCAATATCAAGATTGTTTATTTATTTATTGGTGTTTAAGGTCACATACTTCTGCACAATAGCTAATCGTGACCACAACATGGACAAAAAGTCAAGGTCAGTCAATCGTCTATGCCCCATGTTGCTTATTTTAGAGGACTTGCACCCCAAACATTAGTGACTGGGTCCTATTTTACCAGTAAAATGGTGCTTGTTTACCACAGTAAACAAGTCGAGTTGCCATGATTATTTGTTTTAATAATTGATAATCGGTCAGCAATAATCGACAGTCAATCGATTAATCATATCATATACCATATGGAGATTTTTCTTGAAACTACCTATGAAATATTCACTTACTGTTATTTAGTTACTAAATATTTAGATGTAGACGAATATCGTTTCTAAGGAACTAGATTGCCTTATCTTATACAACAACGGACGAAGAGTGACCAGAAAAGCTCACCCTGACTTTCAGTCAGGTGAGCTAACAAGCACTGCCTAACTTCTCGGGGAAATATCAGGATCTCAGCTAGAGGTCAACACATGGAATGAACATGCAAATCAACTTTTTTGTGTCCAGGCCATAACTTTTTATTGGGAACAGATATCATAATGGAACTTACCTATGTACCACCACTGGACAGTCAGTGGGAACAAAATTCACAAGTGACCCACCAAGGTCAAGTTCATGGATAGAGGTCAACACATGAAATGAGCAATAACATATATATCAAGTCCAGACCAAGACTTTTTAGTGGAAGATGATATCACAATGAAACATCACAATGAAACTTACACAACATATGGACCACACCTAGATGGTGTGTCGAATACAAAATTCAAGACTGACCTACCAGGATCAAGTTCACAGTACAGTGGAGTCCACTTAATTGGATATCTCTTAACTGATTAACCCTGTTAAATGAATAGAATATCCCAACACAAAACCATTTACCATACCTCCAGTACAAAATTGACCTGTTAATTGAATACAGGTTATAGAGTAAACTCCTGTTAATTGAATAAAAAATCTTGTAACCTGTCGAGAAATTACCCTGACTCTCCCCAGTTTCCCTTTGTTTATAGACCTATTTGGCCTCAATATATCCAATACAGGAGCTCTGTCAACCAAGATATAATAGAATAAATGCTAAGTTTATCTCTAGAATACAGGAAAGTGACACAATTCCTGTTAATTGAATACTCCTGTTAATTGGTTAATTTTCATTGTCAAAGTGGCTATTCAATTAACAGGGTTCCACTTTAATGGCCCAGACATGAACTAGTTGATATGCATACTCATATCTGGGCCATGACCTTTTAGTGGAAGGAGATACCACAATGGATCTTACACAACATATGTACCACCCTAAATAGTGTGTTGCATATAAAATTCACAATTGGTCCATCAAGGTCACAGATAGAGGTCTACACATGGAATCAACATGCACGTCAACTTTTCAGCTTCGGGGGCCACAGCTTTTTAGAGGAAGGAGACATCACAGTGAAACTTACACAACACATGGACCACTACTAGACTGTGTGTTACATACAAAATTCACAACTGACCCACAAAGGTCAGGATCACAGATAGTGGTCAACACATTGAATAAACAGGCACAACAACTTTTTAGTGCCCACCCCTAACTCTTTAGTGAAAGGTGATAGAGCAATGAAACTTATACAACATATGTACTACCACTAGATGGTGTATCACTTACAACATGTCTGCACAAATATGTGACTGGGGCATGTAGCAAAATAATGGGAGTTTCAGGTGGCCATCTTATATGTCATCTAGAATATCTCGAGTTCCCCAAGGTTTACATAATGGCATCATTCAGATTAGGATTCAGTGCAAAACATTACCCTAACAAGGGCAACGCGAAGTGTGAGCCACTGCCCCCAACCCGGATGAAAGTTCGAAGTAGCCTTGAAGGTATTGTGGGACAGAAAAATTTTTATAAGTGGGAAGAGTAAAAACAGAAAAATTTTCTAAGTCTAAAAAGAGCCACAACTCTGAGAAAATTATTGGATGGGACCAGTTCCTTGTGCATATCCGTTCCCCCATGCAGGTCTATTAACATACCAAGGGAGATCCAAATCCGAGTGATGGCTTTGAAATTACAATGCAAAAAGTCTGCACAGACACAGACAGATGGACAGATGGATGGATGGACAGATAGAAGACTTCACTAGATATTCCAAAATCCTCCTTCGGAGGTCGGGGCATAATACCAACAAAAAAACCTTGAACTTCCCGACATTGTATGGTTAGCCCCAAATTGCAATTTCGCTACTGGACTATCCCTCTAACAAAATACATCTCTGGATCAGTTGTTGCATAACTGATATCTGGGCATAATTTGTTTGAATTTTTATCAAATTTAGTTATGTCTGCTTCACAGCAGCCTTAACTGAATTTTATAAAAAACTAGAGATGGTCTGTTGACCAGTGTACCCCCACCGTGGTATAGCGCCTAGTGTGGGTAACTGAAAAGGGCCATTCAATTTTTTTAAGTAAAAAAAAAGTCCAATATGGCCACCAGTCGGCCATCTTGAAACCAAGTAGGAAAAAAATTATGTCACGCACTTCCCCTTATCATGTTGATCATTTTTGTGAAGTTTCATGAAAATGCGGCTATAACTGTGGAAGTAGTTCGCTCCACAAGTTTAGTAAAAAAAAATCCAATATGGCCACCAGTTGGCCATCTTGAAAGCGAGGGAAAAAAAAAATTATGTCATGCACTTCCCCTCATCATGTTGATCATTTTTGTGAAGTTTCATGAAAATGCGGCTCAAACTGTGGAAGTAGTTCACTCCACAAGTTTACATATGCAACAGACCGAGGACGACAACCGACTGACAAGTTGACTCCAATATACCCCTCTCCCTCCCCCCCCCCCCCCCCCCCCCCCCCAAAAAAAAAAAAAAAAATTTGTTTTATGGGGGTATAAAAAAAGGTCAAGAAAATACAGAGTTAATGACTTCCATTGCTTCGGAACTTTTTATGTCTGTATATAGTGATTGCTTGCTTCAGTAACACCATAAAAGCATAGAGCTCCTTGATATTTATTTATTTGCATTTAAGATCACTTTTGGCATCTTTGGCTATCTGATGGCAACATTGGGATAAAGTCAAATTTTGCCAATCATTTATACATACGCTGCCCACTTTAAAGGACTTCCTCCCCAGGTATTAGTGCCGGGTCTTATTTTAGCAGTAAAGCAGAACTTGTTTACCACAGCAAACAAGCACTACTCCACTCCCCAGATTTCCCATGGGGGAAAGGCATTAATAAATAAAGGAATTAATAACTAAATCATGCACAGACAATGGACAAAGATCAGATGGTATAACTCATTCTAAAAAGCCACCAATTTGGTGAGAGATGCAATTCTAGAAATATACCAAATTCCAATTATGTAGAAAGTAGTTTATTTCCAGAGAAGGTCTTGAATTTTTTTCAATTTATTAAGGTAATTTGCCAGTGTGATGTAAACTAATGGAAATGACAGGAAAGGACAATCATAAAGTCACGACTGTATGAAAAAATAAATGTTCTATCTTCATTTGCCTGTAATGGATGACAAAAATGTCAATCTTCAGAACACAATACATGGAATTAATCAAAAATCTTTCACTATTTCACTGCTGCAAAATACTGATCAGACCTTCATATTGGGGTAATTTGGTGAACACAGACCAACCATGTTATTTCTTTATTTATTAGTGTTTAAGGTCACATATTTCTGCACAATGGCTGATCACGACAAAGAGTTTTCTGGGTGGAGGAAGTGGGAATACACAGTGAGAACCACTGAGCAACAGCAAGCAACTGTCAGTTCCCCAACATACTAACTCCACACAAGCAGGGTTAGCATTGGTTGAAGACAGATGAACCGTCGACGTGCAGTACGCCTTAGTACACAATGTCACTGTGCCCCCATGTGAGAAATGGGGGGGGGGGGGGGGGGGGGGGGGGGGAGTGTCTTGCCCATGGACACAATGCAGTTGCCACAGGTGGGATTCAAACCGAGGACCTCTCGCCTTGCAGCTTGCACCTCTACTTACTGAGAATTGGGCTTCAAACCAGGTCCAAAGTTCGGTCCTGACCAGTGGTAACTGTGTTGTGTCCTTGGGTAAGGTAATTAATCCAATGTGGGTGCACAGTGGTGCAGTGTACTAAGTGTACTACATGTCGATGGTGCACTCGCCTTCAATCATTGCTAACCCTGCTTGTGTGGAATTAATACACTAGGGAGTCTGAGAGTTGCTTGCCACTGCTTGTTGGTTTTCTCCAGGGACTGCAGCTTCCTCCCCACTCAAAAATGTCGACACAAGGTGATCTTGGCTTTCAGAAGTGTTGTTAAAGCCCAATAAATAATGAAATAAATAAATAAACAAGCTCAAGGGCGACGCAAAACGTGGGCCACTGCCCCCAACTGGTAGGCATGTTCGAAGCAGCCTTAAAGGTATTGTGAAACAGAATGAAAGTGTAGCTTAACTTGTCTGTGTGTTGTGTTTGATGAAAAAGATAATGTTCAATGTTTATGAAAGGATTATGAAATGGGACAAGAACTGTGATAATTGGGAATATGTTAATTTCTGTTCCCTGTATGCTATGTTCTCAATAAAAATAATATGAGGTGTAGACTGTACTAAAGAATTGAGGGGTGGGTTAATGTGGCCCTCACAGAGTTAATGTTCGTGGCCCTCACAGTTAATGTATGTGTCCCTCACAGTTAATGTATGTGGCCCTCACAGTTAATGTATGTCAACAAAAGTTACCAAGTTACAGAGAAATTATTCCAAAACGAGTCATCCTATCAAGTTACAAAGAAATCCCTTCATAAATACGGCATGTAGACTGTGCTAAAGGTTTTTAAGCTTCGGACCTGTGTAGCTATCACGGTTGACCGATCGTAACCAAAAGGGGACGTCCTCATCTAGACATTATACTGAGTCATCCTACCAAGTTACAATGAAATCCCTTCATAAATACAACCTGTAGTCTGTGCTAAATTTTGGGGGGTTTTGGGCTCGGCAACTGTTATGGTTGAATGATCGCTACCAAAAGGGAACGTTCTCATCTAGGCATTATCTGGAGTCATCCTACCAAGTTACAATGAAATCCTTTCATAAATATGACCTGTATACTGTGATAAAGGTTTTCGAGCCCCTGTAGCCATCACAGTTGACCAATTGCGACCAAAAGGGGATGTTCTCATCGAGACATTATATGGAGTCTTTCTACCAAGGTACAATGAAATCCTTCCATAAATACAACCTGTAGACTGTGCTAAACGTTTTCAGATTTTGGGCTCGGGCAGCCAGCAGGGCTGAATGATCGCGACCAAAGGGGACGTTCTCATCTAGATATTATACAAAGGCAACTACCAAGTTACAATGAAATCCCTTCATAAATACGGCCTGTACACTGTGCTAAAGGTTTTCAGGCTTTGGGCTCGGGCAGCCATCACGGTTTACCGATCGTGACCGAAAGGGGATGTTCTCATCTAGACATGACCTCAAACCAGCATATGAAATTTTGTGATGATCGGACAAGAACTATGGGGTGTAGCCTGTGCTAAAGGAAAATGTGAAAAGACTCACAGACTAACAGACTCACAGACTAACAGACTTCTGCATGAGTGATGGCAATAGCTTATCTTGACTTTGTCAAGTTAAGCTAAAAATGAAAGAGGAAAAAAGCGCCATAGCGCTGGGAAAAATTAGTGGATGGAACTCATTCCTTGTGCATATCCATCCCCCCATGCAGGTCTATCAGCTTTCCACAGGAGATCCAAATCCAACCTTTGAAATTACAACCCAGAACATACAGAAAGTCGAAAGAGGCCCATAACTCTAGAAAAATAATGGGACAGATCCTGTTACTTGTGGATATTCATTTGCGAAGTGGGTCCATGAACATACCAAGAATAAATCAAATTCAACATACAGTGAATGCAATAGAGAGGTCAAAACAGTGAAAAAGGACCATCACTCTGAGAAAAATTATTGGATGGATCCCATTCCTTGTGCATATCTGTTCCCCCATGCAGGTCTATCAGCATACAAAAGGATATCTAAATTGGATAGACAGATGGATGGACAGACTGATGGCCAGCCAGGCAGATGGACAGATGGATGGATGGATGAACAGATGGACGGAGGGCTTCACTAAATACCTCTGAATCCTCCTGCGGAGGTCTGGGCATAATAGATACAACACCACAAAGGAAATGTTTAACCAAGTTTTCATGTTTTTCACCAAAATCACATTTCTGTAAATTACCGGTGAAGTTTAGTACAAAATACAACAGATGAAGATTGGATCACTTGCTTTGAAATGTGCTCATGTCAAGTTCACAAGTAAAAAACAATACATCATAATATGGATGCAGATTGCTTTCCTCCAGCAAATACCTTTTGTTTGATCATTTTGTTTTGACTGGTGGGCTTTAAACCATTAGTCCGGGAGCCGTGGGGTCAAACCTGGTTTTGCCGGTCAAAGTTTTTTCCTCTCCTGATCTGAGTAGGTGGGTGTCAGACGTTCAAGAATCAGTGGGGTGGCCGGCTGTATCCCTTGGGCAACTTGAGATATTTGCTCCTTTTTGAAGTCACCCTCTCCTAAAAGAGTAATATTGCATTTTCACCATGAGCAAATGAATGAACGGCACACATGCATTGATATAGAGCTTATTCTCATTGAATTTGGATGACAATTGCATTCCCTTGCCTTTTGTACAATTTTTGGATTTTTCACCTTGAACTTAAGTGGGGAGGTTGCCACTTACCTGCCAGAGGCCGGGGGTTTTGACAGACATCAGTGTCTGGACTTCCCTCCTCAAATAAAATGCAGCATCGTAATATAGCTGGAACATTGCTGAGAGCAACGCCTAACTCCAATCAATCAATCAATCAATCAATCAATCAATGTACAATTCTTGGACACGAAACCCTACACCAGCTGATTCTCGTGGTGTTTGCTGATATAAACAGCAGGTATGTGTTTTGGCAAAACTCAAGAAAAAGTAACACAAAATTTTCATCTATCTGGAAGAAAGATAAGACAGAAATGACAAACCGAGTAACTATATTCCTATACAATCATATTTATCAGTGACTGGACTTTCATCGTCGCGAGCAACCAACCGGATAACAAGAACAGAACATATGGCAAGGTAGACCATTGACCTGGCAACTGCACCTCCTAGATCGGCATGGAGTTTCACTTTTGCAACCACATCTGATCATTTCGTGGATATAATCAGGTGCCAATTTGACTACTTCAGGAATGGTGACTGGGATAAGCGATCTATTGCCCAAGTCTTTTTTCCAACCAAAATCCTAAACGTTTAGAGCATGCGGGCCCCTGTCCCTCAGGGTCAGCCACAGGAATGCTTGATAATGAGCTCGCTTAACGTTTTCTGTGAATGCTTCTGTTGTCGGTGGTAAGGCACATAATTTGGGAGATGACGTATGACCCTTGCCATTTTTTTTGTTTTGATCCAAACATGAAGCCATGCCTCCAACATATTTCTGCTTTTCTTCATGCCATAACATGTAGAGACAAATGTGGTTGCCTGTCGCATAACTTCAATGAAAGGTGCATGTAAATCTCTCAAAGCAGGCAACTCAGACCCTGATTTGAGTGCTTTGATCACTGAAACCTTTCCAACACCAAAATAACATGCAACTGTGTCACACCCAGAGAGTGCATGCACAGGGAGAAGTCCCTGTGCAATATTGCTGTGCTTTGTCGCTGTCAACTTAATGTCAACAATGTTGCGTTTCATAATGGGCGATTCCATGTGCATTGCTATATTGAGGTTTGCCTTTTGGTAGTAATAAACAAGAAGTGCAAATACATCAGAGTTGTCTGATACCACTGAGATACTTTGTCTTTCACTCACACATTCCAAGACTTGAACAATGATGATGTCAGCTTTTTCGTGGGAAGTTTCAAGGTCATATCTGAAACATACGTTTTCATTCACTATTTGCACAGGGCGGGAATCCTCTCCAGTGATGACAAGTTTGTGCTTCCTTGTACTGTGGATATTGAATAACTTGTCTCGGACAAGTTCCTCACTGATTATTCGGATAAGCTGCTTCTTGTTTTTCACGACTGTGAGAACAACGTTCTGAGTGGGCAGTTTTGTATTCAAATTCAATTGATGGATTCGACTGGTACCAGTTTCCCTGCCGTCCCTTGTCACAGACTTAATGCTGAAATCATGGCACCCGTCAAAAATCAGGTAAACATCGCCTGTCTCCAGGTAGGAGGTGATACGTTTCTTCAGATTTTCAACATAATCTGCAACTGTCCAATCTTTTGTCCAATGTATTGTCCACAGAAGGCTGACCTATCAATGACTGTCACATTAGCGCTGTCGGAATGTCTGGAAGACATTTCTACTTGGAGTGACCTCTTCAGGATTGACTTGCCTTTTGCAATCCGCATCCCCTCTTCTGTGAACATTGAAGTCGGTACGGGCACAAGCTCATGAGCAATGACATCCTTCATATCAATGTCGAGGTTGCTACACAACAAAGCAATAAAACGTGAATAAATAGCATTGAGATCATAGAATTTCGAGTCGGCCACTTTCACTGACTTTGCAGCTGATGTCATGGTTTTCACCTTTTTCGGTATTTTGCTGTAAAATCCCTCAGGCCAGCTCTTCTCAAAATCTGCTAATAGCTGTTCTCCAATAGAGAGTGTTTTGTGAACATTTATGTCATCGGTAGCTACAATCCCACTGTTGATGTTTACTATCTTCTCATTGTGATTTGTGGGGTTTAGTGGGTCTATGCACAAGTCCAACTTTTCGCGGATTCCAGCCCTGTCTTTGGCATCCACTTCGATACGGGCCTGGCTTTCTTCTTTATGGCAAGTTTGATTCAGGCATGCAGACCCTCCCTCCATTTCATTCAGATCTGCTTCGATCTTGCAACACAAGTGGCGACTCAGAGCCCAAACCTTAACAGCCTCCTCCTTGAGAGTATTTCCAATGATCCAACCACTGCTGTGTCCAAATCTCATAAACGTTGACTCGATGAACTGATCGGTCCAAATACCATTCCAAATACCACGAATATGGCGGGTGACGTGTTCACCCTTCATGAAGTGGCTGAGAACATCAGGAGGTAGTTTCTCGATACTGTGCAAGTAGTAAAGGCCATAACGTGCATAGTTTACATGCCCAGCGGCGAAATAATAAGGAAGCATGTCCCTGAATGTCGACAAATGGAGAAGCCAGACACCTTCACATTCTGCCCTGATGAATGCCATCATGATGAAGACAGGCTTAATGAGGACATCAACCCATAACTTCACTGTTTTGCTCTGGTTCGCTTTCAACTTCAAAGCTCCCATCAACTCCCCAGCGCTGACAAAGTGGCCACTGCTAACAACACTGCGCACTACTTCCTCGGCGAGCATCCTCAGTGCCCGCACTGGAAATCATTTTCCGCTCAACATTTTCATGACTCCACCAAATACAGCACCTAGTATGTCTGACAATGCACTGTCAGCCATCAATGTTCCTATAGCCCCCACAAAACTCATCAGAGCATGCATACCACTGAGTCTCAAATACATATTTCTGAACTTCTCTGGGTGTGCCCACAACACATGAACTGCCACATGATAGAGCTGTTGGTCATGTTAAAATGGTGAACTTCTGCCCCGTTTCAAATGATAGTGCTTGTGCCTTAATCATAGCTGTAAGCATCGTGTCAGGGTCAGAAGACTTCATGTCAATGAGCGGCTCGTATACTGCTTTGGTCTTAGAGTGCTCCTTCTGACCTAGCTCCCTACTTAGTTTGGTGTTATAGCCATTGTATTCAGGGCAATTTTCTTTTGTTATAAAATCCTGCAAGAATGCAAAGTCTGTCTCAAATGCACGCTTCTTCGTGACGGCTTGACTTGCTAAAGATTTCAGGGTCAGAGCGGATTTGGAAGCTACCCTTTCAGGCATATCTGGTTGTTTAGACCCGTGGTACCTTTGAATACCGATGTCATAAGGAATATCATCCGACATGCCGTCCTTGTTAATTCGCATTATTCTGCCGACTTGTTCGCTTTCCTCTCCGGTCTGAGACTGAGTTAAGAGGATAGCAAGGGAATGGGTAGACTGCTGTCCGTTCTGAAAAGCAATATTTGCAATGAAATTGTTGACAACAACTTGAACTAACCCATTCTGTGCATTTGATATGCCAGTGTGTTCTATTTCTCCCAAGGGTGCTCTTGCAGCTGATTTCTTAAAGTGATGAAATTCCGTGTACGAACACGTTACACCATAATCATAAATGCTATTTATAAGTTTCTTCGAGTCATCCATTTTAAGTGACAGAGCTACCTGTAGAATTGTAGCCTGCCTGACTTTTCAATGTGCTTGCTTGTAACAATAGAATCAATGAGCATAGCGGGTAATGTATTGTTCAGTTTCGGGGACACCTTCGTTAGTAGCAGCAATAGGAATTCACTAATCGATTCCTTTGCAATTTCTGTACTGATAGCAGTGTCATAATGCTCCTTGTCCATTTGAATGGCTTTCTGTTTGGCTGCTTTTGTAGCGATAACTTCTTGTTCATCGTCTTTGACTGAAACAAGGTGGTGTCTTTGAAGCAAAACCTCGAAACGTTATGATGTTTGCTATACCAGGCGATGTGAGCACGAGATCATCTCCTAATCCCTCCTTCAGTTTGAACACAAGTGACAGTTTTTCACCAGCGCAGTTTTCATATGCTGAATGCAGTTCGATGGAGTTCCATATTTTGGACCTGTCCTGTATGAGCACATGAACGAGAGTTTCAAAAGGGAGATAGTACTCAATACCATCCGAATGTTTACTCAATACTCAACTCAATCGCCAATGACTGACTTAAATGATGACCACTTCTGTTGACAGTCAGCATGGTACCGCGCATCAGCAGCATGCAGATCGCTGAGTGCCCCACCCACATGACAGCGAACATCGTTAGCAATGGCATCACCCCTTTTATCACAAATTTCCAATATAGATTGTTTTGTGTCAATTTTGCGACACAGATATGCCGGCCTCCACCTGCCGGGATGCTTTTTGTCCCTCTGAGTATCGCACAGGAGGCCACAGAAAATACAATGCTGTCGGAAACTGAATGACACCCAGGTGTCTTTGGAAAAAGAGCGTCTTGTGACTTTTGATGGAATTTCTGAATCACTTTCAAGCTGTCATTGGAGCGATCAGTTTGACGAGACATTGTGTAAGTAGAGACACAAGTTTTATGACATCGTTAATTTGTTGTTCTGATCTAATTTGTTCTGCAGCACAAAATGTTTCTCATCTCCATATATTTAGCTACATCGAATTATGTTTCTTATCCGGACAGCCGTGCCAGTAATCAAACTTTCAGACTTCTGATCACATCCATATTTCCAAATGAAGAAACATTTTTCAACAGAATCCATCATTGATACAAAGATCAGAATGAACCAGTGAAACAGCAAGAAAATTAACAAATAAAAAACCTATATATGACCAATGAAATAAAAAGCAAATTAGAAAATCTTCTGAGACAAATCACAGGACCAATGAAACAGTGAAAGAAAAGTTGAGCAATTCCTTCAACAAAAAATAATATGACCAATGGAAGAACAGGCAAATGAGAAAATCTTTCAAAGACAAGAGATATAGGACCAGTACAACAGCGGGACAACTGCCAGACTGTCTGATAACTGACCTACGTACCGCCTTTTATTCGATAGCAGCTAGAAAGTGATTTTTGCCAGAGTTACGTTTTCAAATAAAGAGCGTTGGCACTTTGTTTACCCGTAACTTCTTTATTCATGCACTGATATGGGAAGTTTTTCTGCCAGCATAATCTCCGGGGGTTTCCTACTTATTTTAATGGGCCGTGTTCACGGGTATGGCAGCGAAGGTTATTTCAAACGGCTATGCAATATTTCGACAACGATCCACAAATACCGAATTTGGCATTTACCGGGTAATCAAAGTAAACGGTCAATATCTCGAGTTGCCCAAGGGATCCAAACAGTCACCCCCCTGAATCTTCAAGAGGTAACCCTGGACTAATGGAAACTGCAAAGAAAAAAACCAGGTCTGACAAAAAATCTGGCTCCCGGACTACATATTGTGTTCTTCAGGAAACTTTGGATACTGGATGATTTGGGCTTATCATTAGTTTGGTACGATGATTACAACTGCTATTTTGGGGAAATTTAATGGCCTGCCAATTCCTTCTCACTTTTTACTTCATGGAGTACTTATTTTTCAGAGCTCAGTGTATGTTAGTGAGGAAGATATGGCAAATTACTTAACACTTAGTGGATAATTCTTCACTTTAGACCAGATGCCTCAGGGTGTAGACTTTGTGTTGAACTTCTGGTGAAATATGAAGTATTCCAGGTGCAATTTCTAGTAAAGTCTTGGCTGCCTATAAATAATAGGTGCCCCAGTCTGAAGTCCTCATGTTAAAAATATAAATGATTTGAACTTGACACAAATACACAAGTCATCACTGACAATTTCACTATCCAGTTTGTGTATCTAAGATGGGATATTGTGGGGCAGCTAGGGATTGTCTCTTTTGTCAATGTCATTTTCCCCTAGGAGTACAACAAATAATAACAGAAATTTAAATTTCATAGTAAATTTCCTTTCTTATTATACATACCACAATTGTTTACAACAGGCTTGCACTACAGTGGAAGACCCTATATCGGAAGTATACTCTCTATTTTGTTCTTTCCCAAGCGATTTTCGAAAGAAAAGTGGTGGAAAAGCACCAAGAAAAAATAAGCCAAAACTGGGTCGAGTGCAACCGTCCACACCCAGTAGGGGACACTCTTCTTCTTGTACTAATCCACAGCTTCCGGTACCAGTGTGCAGACATATAACCAACGTGTCATTCTATTTGAATCTGCCAACATTGGACTTATGTGATCAGCGGGGAGGAAGGATTCTTACCTGAATAAGAAGACAGGAGAGCCTCCAGGTAAACAACTGTGGTAGGTATAATAAGAAAAGAAATTTACTATAAAATTTAAATTTTTTATCAAACTACCTTACAATTGTTTACAACAGGCTGAATAGACAATAGGAGGAGGGAATCACAAAGCCAACCCCCACATAACCCTACTTGATTGCCCCCTTTTGACAGGAGATTGCCTATCTCTGTGCTCAAAAGTTCCGGATGTGAACCATCTGAAGGAACATGGGTTGGAAGCGGCACCCTCGACAGAGTGGGGTGCCTCCAAAAGGATATCCGCAGACCAGGCTGAACATCTAACACCCAAGGATCGGATGTGATCGTGGCCCAAGGGTCTGCCAATGCTTACTCTTACCACATGAGTAAGAGGAAGAAGCGGCAGCAGAAGAATCAGCCCTTGGCTTCACAGCAGAAGGGCGTTTGTTAGGCTTGGGACAGCCACGACCTCCAACAGAAGGTGGATCAAGGTGGCAAAGCAGCAGCTGATCTTTGAAATGATGCAGGTTGTCATCCCGGACCGTTGCCATGAAATCAAGGAATTGTAGCAAACCCACCAAAGAAGTGGATGGAAGAGCAGCACGCTGCCCTTCAGGAAGGGAACGGCTTGTGTCCAATACAGCGACCCGGTAAATTAATTCCAAATTAGCCATGTTACAGGCATGCGTGTGGGTAAGATGCATTAGCACCTTACAGATCACTCGCAAAGGAACCTGTATGTCGTCAAACTTATCTGAAGGCAGATCACAAACAGGGAATAACGGCCGACTTGGGCTTGGATTGGCAGAATCGTAGGAACGATAATGCACAGGGTGCAAAAAGGTTTCAGCCTTAGTGAAGAACGAAGCCTTCATCGCCTTGGAACTCGGCTCAGAGTTCAATGCTGCAAAAGCTTTGACCACTTGTACTGACTGGTACAGTCGAAGGTGCCCAGAAGCACGTTGCTCCACAGGCTGTAGGTGAGTGACCGATGATCACGGTCTGGCCGAAACCTCCGACGGCTTGAGTTCCGGAAGAAACTCAAACACAAAGTCAAGAGCCACCCCAAGTCAGAAGACTGATGGCTCTCGTCGTCAGGTGTGTCTGACCCATCGCCTGAGTCGGAAGACACATAGCCCATTCCGGGCACACCAGCCAATGCCTCCCATGGTGTAAGAACACCAGGGGGATCAGGAAGTGGCCTGCTTCCAATCCCGGGAGATGGCACAGTGGAGGGTGCCTGGAAGCCACTAGAAGCCTCGCTGGAGGCAACAGGAAGGCTCTTGAAAAGAACCTGAATGAGCATATCTGCTGGTTCAAATGGCCCGGCAAAGTGGCTTCATATCTGACCCTCTTAATCAGCGAAGGGTCATGATCCTCTAGAACACCCGATGAAGGGCAACGGGTGGCAGCCAAAACATCTGAATACAGATGTTTATGGGGGTATGAAATACCCTGAGGATCTGAAGAGTTGGAACTCAGGAGAGTTGCCGTGGACCTCTGAGGGACAGAAGGTCCAGGCTGCACAAAATGTGCCGGTCTCACAAAACTGGCCGAACAACAAGAGTGCGCGGACAGAATCTCAATAGAGTCCATGGTGACCCCACCATGGGTATCTGAATCCAAAGCAAAACCTGCTGGACTCGCCGGCTGAGAGACCAATGAAGAGGGATCAGAGAGAAACCACTTCCGACTTCACAGAGTTCAAGCCAGAGAAGGTTGAGGCCGATATCCCACGTCCAAAGAAGCAGAAATACCTGCAGACCCCTGCAGGGATAAGCCGAGGCTGGCTGAAATGGAGACAGATGTCACCGATGAAGCAGCAGCAGGAGCGGATACATCAGTAGCTGTTGACAAAGGCGGAAAAGCAGAGAGCAACCGAGCTCGGCTCAAAAGGAGGAGTCATAAACCTAGTACAGCCTCAGATGTCGACTGGAGGGGGACAGCAGTCCCGGAACCAGGCATCTCTTCATCAGAAAGTCAGCAGCTACCGCAGTATCCACACCAGAAGACTGCAAAACCCCCACCAAAGGGATAGAACTCTCTCCAGACAGAGTCAGATTTGGGAGACCCCAAACAACTGCATTCCACTTCCCGGGAGGAACGGCATGTGCCCGAACTACACGATAGACTGAAGCCCAAAAGGTGGAAGACCACACCGCCCACAGGGTCTTTCAATAGAACACCCATATAAAGTGAAGCATGAATCATGGGAAACTTGAACATGCTAAGACAACAAAAATCACCCACAAGGTATCATCCTAGGCATATCTAATGAGGGCAATGTAGATGGAAGGTGAACCCCCCAAAAAATAAATCAGGACACCCCCAGCCAACAGAGTAAGGTGGCAGGAAACAAAGTCCCGGCGGGAACAGAAAAGCACCCCAGCAGCCAAAAAGGGAACTGGCAGAAATTTGACCCTCAACAGAGGGTAGAAAACCTGCCACAACAGCCCCCAGCTGACACCTAACTCAGATAAAAGTAGAACCCAAAGGGTTAGCATTAATGAACAAGAGACTGAAACAGCATGGAATGCAAAAATCATGTGCAAAATATGTATAGAAATTTATCACGAAAAATACAGTGAATATTCGAGAGAATATACAAAAATACAGCCTTGTATGTCTGGATGATGAAGAAACAGCTATGAGTCCACAATTCAGACCAGGAATATCGTCAACATGGAGTCAAAAGGTATCATTGTTGATGAGCAAAAAGATATGCATCTTCACAAGATGGGGGAAGAAAAAAGAAAAAACAATGACTCATTGGTTATACGTCTTATTGGGCTTATTTTTTCTTGGTGCTTTTGCACCACTTTTCTTTTTCAAATCACTTGGGAAAGAACAAAATAGAGAGTATACTTCCGAGTTAGGGAATTCCAGTGTAGTGCAAGCCTGACAAACAACCTGGAAATGTCACATATCATTATATTAACAGGCATTCCCTAGTGCATTAACATAGTTTAGCAGGGCGGTAAAACTCCCGTAATTCATGGCGTCATTCAATCAGAAGCTGGTGGCAGGCCATTAATAAAAACAAAATTCTTTAATGGCTCACCACTCACTTCTGGTCAGAGTAATAATAGTAATAACATGATTCTGTCAGGCGGCCACAGAGTCTGGAGAAAACCGAGCAACTGTCAGACTCTCCATCTTACCATCGAGTGAAGGCGAAGATTTTTTATTCAATTACTGGGTAACAAGAGTTCATCCTATAACCTATATGCAATTAACAGGTTTAATTTCCACTAAAGGAATAGTAAATGGTTTGATGTTTGGAAACTATATTAGCCCTTTACTTAACATGAAAAGCAGACGACACCTGCAAAAAAAATTCTTGAATAACTAATTTTTTTCATTTTTTGTCTCAAAAACATAGGTTATGACCCCTCATTGGAACGAGCTTCATGGGCTTGTTCCAATGAGGGGTCAAAACCTATGTTTTTGAGACAAAAAATTAAAAAATAATGAAAATTAATAGGCAACTTTTGAGAATAGCGCTGACCGATTTTGGCTGTTACGTTGGGTAAAGGGTTAAATTGGGAGATATATAATTAAGTGGGTTCCACTGTTGAAGTGTTCCAGTAAAATCAAGAAGTGCTTTAACCCTTTACTTAATGAATCAGCTGCATTAGTGGGGCGGATTGCTATAAAAATAGTTCAGTTTGTGATACAAGCATGAAATTTGGTATGGAAGTCACTTTTGGTATATAGAGTACTTTAGGATAGTTGGCCACGAAATATCTTATTATTTTCAAGATGGCCACCGGAAGTGAAAAAATCTGCACTATTGGTGATGTGAGTGCAGCATATATGAGTGAAACATATAGCATTAAAGCAATTTTTCTGCTGTTATATCATTCCTTTATGCAAACCAAGACTGAATATGAATTGAAATAATGAATAACAACGACAAATGTGGTTTAAAAGGCTGTGGAAATATATGGCAAGGGAAATAACTCTATGCTCAAATGTGCAGTTACCAGGGATTTGTTTCTTTTTTAAACGTACACGTATTTTCAAAATAAACCTCATAATCTGCAATATCAATGCCAATGTTTTGTATCTCATGCATTTAGAATCGATGCCCGTATATATCACAGGTGTATTTGTTGATACTAACTGCTTTCTTGGCAGTTACAGGAGCAAAGTGCAGTGCATGACAATCCTGTGAGGTAGCATTTGCAATTTCCAGTACATGTTGAATGCTTGCAGCAGCACTTCTGTAGTTCTTGACAGCACTCTGCTATAGCAGAGAGTGTAGTCCAGTGTGGCTCCCACAAATTGTTGTGTTTAAGCCAACCCCAGCTGATAGGATCTGGTAACTGTTGCACTGGAGAAGAAGCCTGGCCCCAAACATGACCCGCTTGGTGGTATGCCATTGTATGGACATTGCTTTCGAGCGAACAAATCAAAGCGACATTCGTCTACTCTGCATGTTGTGCTTGAACGGTCATACATGACAACAACAAAATATTCCAAGATATCCATGTCTGCCTCTGTAACTTCATTCTGTGGTGAACTGAGTCAACAGAAAACCTCTGTTGCAGCCTCATACACATTCCATGCCCGCCAAGCAGATTTCTTTCCTTTTCCCACAATGGCAGACACTGTATCACACCCTGTAAAAGCATGAAAGAAAGGTAAAGCACTTGACCGAGGTCCAATTGATTTGGTAATGTCGTGTACTGGGAGCCAGCAGAAGTGTTGTCCCTTCCCAAAAGCTAACCACATTGAATTAATCTGAAGGTCAGTAAACACGGAGAGGCTATAACAGCAACATCTGTGTCGGAAGTATAAACAGTCATGCTATTAAAACCTGTAACAACAGTCGCATGTTTGGCATGAACAAACATACAGGTGTCTGCCTCTTCATGGTTACAGGGTGACAGTATATCTGTGTTCAGTTCCTTAATACAGGCAAAATCATCCCCTTTAGTGACAACTATAAGGCTGTTTGTCTGAGCATTTACAATTCTATCTACCAAAAATCCAAACAGTTCCATTTTGTTTTCATCACACCTCAGGAAATTGCTCCACGACTTTGGTACATTACTCTTACCGACCACTTTTCTTCGAAACCCAGCTCCCCTTTTCTGTCGAGTTCCTGCTTTGAAGCTATTTTCGAGGTATACACCAAAAAGAACATCTACTCTTGTACATTTTTGTGCACATCTTACAATGTATGGTATAATAACCTCAGCAGCATAGTCATCAAATGTTTTAGCAATTCCAGGTGGTTTTGCACTGACCATAGCTGCACCATCTATAATCATAACTTCAGTATGAGGCTCTTCTACTCCAGCAGCTATCCCTGTCTCTAAAATGTCCATCAGCTGTGATTTTACTCCAGAGTTGAGCATACCATTGTATGATAATGATGGTGGGTACTGTTGGTTTTCATGTTGAAAAAAGTTTTGAAGGTCACACTGTCGATTTTGGCACGATATAAAAAGTCGTGAAAAAAGTTGACAGTCATTTTTCAAACTCTCTATTTTCAGATTCCCCACAGTAGTATGAGGCTTGATTTTTTTGCTGAAAAGGGTTCATGAAAACTTTCTTGTCCATTAGTTGTCAATTTTTTCAGGAATTTATCATACAGTTTTCTGCCAACAGGTAAAAGCTGAGCCATCGACTCGTTTACCTTTTTATCCGCAACTTCTTTGACATCGAGGGAATAAAGGTCTTGTGAATATTCTTCAAATGGACTGCCATACTCAGATATTGTTGAAATTAGTCTACAGACTTTATCCTGAAAGTCCTTCTGAGCAGCAGTGGTATCGTCATGGTGTCTTCTGTTTTGTTTCAACTCTGATTTGCCAGCTGCATCTGCAAATTCATTGATAACCCTGCTTATTTCCGGCCCCGCTATCATCCATCGCCTCAGTGCTGCTGGGTCTTCTGTTAACCCAATAGCTCCACCGTCACCCTTAACTATGGCATTATTTTGCTCGTGAGCTTGATCAATTGCGATACCAGAGAACACTCGTTCAGTTTTGTGGACAGCAAAATGACCCTTGCAAAATTCTGTACATATATCAGGATGTAAAGTGTCAAGAGCGACCATATCACGAAGGTGAACTGGGAGCCACCGGGCATAATTTATATGGTCCAGGGCAAAGAAGTAGGGAATAAGTTCAGCTAGTGATTCTTTGTATAGTAGGAAATCACTTTCACGAAATGAGCGGACAAAACAAAGTATCAACAACTCTAGTTTTAGAATTGTGGACCAGAACTGAAACTGTGGGATCTTTTCTTGATCACCACACCACTGCTTAAAAACTTTGAAATCCTCTGCTTTGTCAAGAAATGGACCTTCACTTTTATTAAAAGCAGTTTTCGTGAGACTGAACAGAACAGCAGCTGTAACCTGATGTGCGTGCCTAGTTTTCAACACATTTGAAGCTGACAAAAAAGAGTCAGCAGTTCCGGAAGTAGCAATATCTGCGCCTGTCAATGTGGCTGTCCAGCCACTACCTTTCAGTAGATCACCTAGGAGTCTGAATGCTGCCATTTCAACATGCAAGCCACCAAACATTATGATGATTTTATCCTCATCATATGCATCTGGCCACTGCCACTGAATCTGTTTGGCTAAAGCAAATAGTGGTTGATCAGCTGCCATGACAGGTATTTGCCCAGGATTTAAAAACTGCGTTACTTCCTTTATCTTTTCCATTGAGTGCTTTATGGTTGCTACTGAATGTGCTGGTTCTTGCAAAAGAGGCATTAAGGAAGAAACACTTATACACACGCTTGGACCTGTTGTGTGAGGAGTGATAGGATGACCAAGAAACAGCATCAGAAATTACAACATCATCCGTCAAATGGATAAATCTTAACCATTCGTAGTCCATGTCAATGTGTTTATACAGATATGATTGATCTGAAATAGTTGGGATATAGATTGTGGGCAGTTGGCTTGGGCTTACTCTTGAAATATGCCGGCTTAACATTTGTATATGATTCAGGAAGCACAGAAATAGTTTTTGACTTTGGTCTTTCTGAATCTACATTAAATTTTCGCTCCCCACCATCTGAATCGGTATTCGGGCGCTGGAAGATAGAGATACTTGTGCCCTGAAATGATGACATAGCTGTTGTAGCTGATGGATTGTGATCTATGTTATCACAGGCTGATGTAGTAAATACACCCTTGCGCAATGCAGGAGGGCAGACAAGCCCTTCTTCTAAATATTGGTTAACAACCGCTTCACCTAGCTGTGTTGAAACTGTGAGAGTTCTGTCATATGAAATACTTACTCCATACTGAAATAAAGTATCAATAAGCTGTCACTTTCTTGTTTTTGCAAAAAGAAGAAGACCAACGTAAATGACAAATGGGACCCTGCGTTCAGTTGAATGTCTCTGGCCTCTAGCACCTTCTTTTACCACCTTTTTATGACAGTTGAACTGCAGTAGTTGTGCTATTGCTAGATCAGACTTTGTTGCCCCCAGCTCAATTTGGGATTCAATATTGGGCCCATGCTCAGTCATAGAGACTAGTTCTAGCAAGCTTTGTGGTACGGAATTTTGTATGTCGCCTTCCTCAAACGACCCTTTAAACGCTGATTTATGTTGTAGCATATCTCTACGAACAATTTCAGCTGTTCTTGCTAGCTGTATTGCATCTGTATCAGAGCAAGCTGAAGCTAGAGCAGGTCCAACATCTTTTTCAAAAGCAAGGAGAACTTTGGCAAGTATCTTTTCTTTCAGCCGTGTTTTATTGACTGTAACATGTTCAGTTTGAAATTGCTTTAAACGGCTTTCATACAGACTACTGAGGTCAGCAAGCTTAACAAGTGTTTGACCACCGAGGTGGTATTAGTCCCCTATGGCGCTTTTGTGACATAAGGTGTTTTTGTCACAGAAGACACTAGAGTATGTATATAAGCATCTTGGATTTTGAAAAAAAAATATTGAGCGTGCATAATCCCCTCACAACCCTTTATCCATGTACCATATATGAAAGGCGTAGCTTGAACCATGTTGGAGGGAGGGGTGGTAACATAAAATAGAGAAAAAAGGTTAAAAAACACAACAAAAATGGTCGCCATTCTGCCATCTTGAATTTTGAAAAATAAATATTGACTGTGCATCATTTCCTCAGAACCATTTATCCATGTACCAAATATGAAAGGTGTAGCTTGAAGCATATTAGAGGGAGAGGTGGTAACATAAAAACAGACAGACAGACAGACAGACAGACAGACAGACAGACAGACAGACAGACAGACAGACAGACAGACAGACAGACAGATGTTAGATTTTGAAAAAAAATATTGAGCGTGCATAATCCCCTCACAACCCCTTTATCCATGTACCATATATGAAAAGTGCAGCTTGAACCATGCTGGAGGGAGCAATGGTAACATAAAATAGAGAAAAAGGCTTAAAAAACACAACAGAAATGGTTGCCATGGTGCCATCTTGAATTTTGGAAAAAAAATATTGAACGTGCATCATCCCCTCCCAACCCTCTATCCATGTGCCAAATATGCAAAGTGTAGCTTGAACCATGTTGGTGGGAGGGGTGGTAACATGAAAATAGAGAAAAAAAGCTTAAAAAACACAACAAAAATGGCCGCCATTCCGCCATCTTGGATTTTGAAAAAAAATTTTGAGCGTGCATCATCCCCTCAGAACCATTTATCCATGTACCAAATATGAAAGGTGTAGCTTAAAGCATGTTGGAGGGAGAGGTGGTAACATAAAAAACCAGACAGACAGACAGACGGACAGACGGACAGACAGACAGACGGACACTCCAACATTTCAGGTTTATGGGCTACCAAAAAAACATTTTGTATGTCCAAAACCTTATTTTACCCAGAACCCCACCCCCCTCCACCCTAGAACTTATATTTAACCCCACCCCTCCACCCAAAAAACACACCCTAACCCTAACCCTACCCCACCCTGGCCCTAAACCCTAAAATCCCACCCCAGACCCTAACCCCTACCCACCCCCGGGACCTAACCCTCCCAACCTTAAGCTCTACTCTGGGGCTACCCCTAACCCTAACACTACCTTAATTTGGAGGTAGCCCCTAATAATAATATCCCCTAAACCTCCAATGTTGGCCTGGACAGATGGACAGACAGACGGACGGACGGACGGACGGACGGACGGACGGACGGATGGATGCACAGACAGACGGACGGAGTGCAATCCTGTAGACTCCTTACGGTTCCCGTAGGGGACTAAAAACACATCCTGCGGGACTATTTCGTTGAGTTTCCATGATGTGAGTAATAAGCTCAGCAAGAACTAAATCTTCAGCGCTATTGATTTCAACAGCAACATTCTCCTTACTTTTGGCTGTTTTATTTAAAACAGGCCTCTCTCTGTTATACAATGCCGTAAGGCAGGCTGGGTGGTACTTAAATTCCTGTGCTATAACATCACCAGCACTGAGCTTTGCAAGAAGTTTATCATCTTGAAGAACTTGTGCACACTGATTAAGTCTCTCATTCAGATGAGTGGTCATTGCTTCCCTAACTTTTGAGCGAGTTGCCTGTTGGTCACAAATAAAACAAACAACTGGGGATTCGTCAGTATCTTCCACTGAACTTCTTGTAAATTTAGAAGGTTCGCTGACCATAGAGGATTGTGAATCTTCTTCAAAATCTCTCCGTTTTTTTGCTCTTGATAGCTTCGTATTGTTAAATCTAAGCCTACATGATTCGTGATACTTTGCATCATTTTTAACAACTGTGCTCTCTATTCCACTACCATCATCCAAACGACGTAAATCAATTGCCATTGGCATTTCATTCAGCTTATGAAACTGAGGAATATTAGTGGCAAGTGTTGCATATCCACTAGCCTAATAAGTCTTTGGTGGAGACCTTAATGGTTCATCTGTATCTGCTTGACACAAGGCACATTTTGACCAATCTGTATTCCACAACCCGGTGTGGCTAGTTGAGAGTCAAATTCTTTTCGACATATTGAATTATAGATGAACAGAATAAAAAGACACAAATTAGATGGCGCTTCCCGTGACCATTAAAACATCAAATAAACAAAATACATGAAATCTCTGATTTGTAAGTAAACATTATTATGGCCAGTTTATTGTTTCCAAAGGGATAACCTCACCAATGAAAATAATACACAACTCTCGTTCCCTGGGTCGTTGTCACCGTTAGGTATCAACAGGGTACAAGCATGCAATTAAAGAGAGAACTGATTAATGTAGCAGAAAGGCAAACTGGACTCCATAGAGTTTGAAACGAAGTGGCATCAACGCTCTTTATTTCGTGCGATTAAAGAGAGAACTGATTACTAATGTAGCAGAAAGGCAAACTGGTATGGACTCCACAGAGTTTGAAACAAAGTGGCACCAACGCTCTTTACTTCTGTATTTACGGCGTGAAGAGAAAACTGAGTATTGACAAAGCAATAACGCGTGTGTCCCAATGTGTGAAACAGAGATGCACTAACACCTTATTAATACCGCACTTTAACCAGGCTTCAATTGATTTTATTTATAGGAGTTAGAATTTTAAGAAATTTATTCGCCTTCAGCCGGTTGTGATTAAACAGTCATCAAATTAAAGAACTATCGTAACTTGGAAATGTTAGCATACAAAATAAATTTGCTATGAGCGTTAACTTCAGTATCATTTGATTGAATCTACGTCGAAAACTCAATTAGAATTTCTTATTTTCGATAAAAATGGTAGTTCGCTTCAAAGCGCTGTAGAAACCCCACCCACACTCCACCCCAAGGTGAATTTTAGCAGGGGAGAAATCTCTCTTTAAAATGACACCTTTGTTGCAAATTTCCTTCAAGTAGAGCCTGATATCAAGTCACCACGGCCAGACTATAAAGCCCTGACAAAACTTCATTGACAAAAACATTATGGCCGCCCATCTATTTTTAGAAAAGTCGGCCATCTTGAAAATGGCCTAATTTTCAGTGGCCAACTATCTCAGGTTTTTCTACTATATCTAAAGAACACATGGTGAAAATTTCATGCTTGTATCATCAAGTGAACTATTTTCATAGAAAATCGCACTAATCAGCCCGTGTAATTTACAAATTGACTAGTTGAAAAAAAATATTTATACATTTTTTTAAACAAAACCATATCATGTGAGGCCTCATTGGAAAGAGCTTGCCAGATTCATTCCAATGAGAGATTACATGATATTGTTTGGTTAAAAAAATTTGAAAAATTTGAAAAAAAAAAATGAAAATAAATTTTGATAATGTATGTGTTGGGTAAAGGGTTAACACTGATAATGTAAAGGTGGAAAAGAACTTACATGGTAAAATTTCATCATTTATATTTTTGTCAGCATTTTCTGGACTTGAAGCAATGGTGCAAGGAAAGTCTTCTTGATTTCTTACAATGGCCTGAAAGTAGAAAAATTTGAAAAATAGGGTACTTTTTCTTCAGTGGATGTTCCAATCCTGTAGCAGTCACAACTCAACAAATGAAAGTGTCAATGACACTGTAGCTTAACTTGTCTGAGTGTTGTGTTTGATGAAAAGGATAATGTTCAATGTTTATGAAAGTATTATGAAATAAGACAAGAATTGTGATAATTGGGAATATGTTAATTTCTGTTCCCTGTTTGCTATGTTTTTAATAAAAATGAAAATTTTTTAGTAAATTTTGTTTCTTAACATACCTACCACAATTGTTTACAATTGGCTGTAACGTAAGTGCAAGCCCTACTTCGGAACTAACTCAAGCTTTTAGAGAACTTTTCCAAACAAGTTGGAAAAGTAAGCGAGTGCAAAAGCACGAAAAAGATCGAAAAAAGGGTCGAGCGAGACCAGCGCTCGAAATTACAGGTACTCTCTCTGCACACCTCTTGCGTTTACCGAGCGCATGCGCAACAACCGTGACGTCAATTCCGTATTTCCACCAACGAGAAGTTTGTGATTTAGCAGGGAGGCATCGATATCAAAGATATCCCCAAGGAGGGTGGGCCTCCGGTAAACAATTGTGGTAGGTATGTTAAGAAAAAATTTACTAAAAAAATTTTAATTTCTTTTCAACCTACTCACAATTGTTTACAATTGGCTGAATAAACAATAGGAGGAGGTGAATCACATAACCAATACCAACAAGAGCAAGGAGGGCAGAGAACAATAGCGAAAAACCTGTAATGAAGATAGAGAGAAGGCACCTGAAAAGAACAAGGCTGAGCGAAGCACAACCTCGATAACTATTTTAACGAGGGTGCACAACAGCCTGAGCAGCAACGAGAGGGCCTAAAGAATAAAGGTCCTCAGACTGCTGCTGTAGGTGGCGGAGATAAGAGGAGAAGGCAGAAGCATTCCTCCAGTAAGCTGCATTCATAACATCCCAGAGCCAAACAGAATTGGAAAACGCCCAGGATGTACAAATGGCACGAACCTCATGAGCATTAAACCGGTTCGAAACAAGATCCGAAGCAGACAAGTGGGAATAAGCTAGTTTGATTGCAAGACAGATCCACCTGGAAATAGAATGGGAAGAGAGAGACTGCCTTTTAGGAATGAGTGACAGAAAGAATCTCTTCCGACCCCTCCTAATGAACTGAGTGCGATTAATGTAAGTCTTGATCGCATGAACAGGACAAAGAAGAGGTCTCCGACCATCGACAGCAGGGAGAGCCCAAATGCAGATGGGAGGAGGTACCGAATCAGGAAGTTGATTCTTAGCCAGAAAAGAGCAATCAGTAGTGAAGGTGACACTGTTAGCCTCATTTCTGCAGAAAGCAGAATCAACAGATAGCGCATGAAGCTCACTGACTCGTCGAGCAGAAGCAAACGCTAGAAGGAGAGCCGTCTTATAGGTGAGAAAACACATATCGGTCTCAGATAAAGGCTCGAATGGCACCCCCTCCAAACAGTGCAACACCCATGCCAAGTTCCACTTGGGTGTAAGACGCAAAACTCGAGGCCTCTTCAAAGAAAAGTGCCGAATGAGTTTGGATAGAAAAAGATTACGACCGATGCACCACTTTCCCACATAAGAGAAAGTATCAGACAGCATAGACCGATAGCCCTTAATCGTAATAGGCTGGAGGCCCTTGGAGTCAAAAAGATATACCAGAAAATCTGCAATTTGAGCGATTGACGGATCATGGTAATTCACATTGTGATCTGCACACCAGCGGCAGAAAACCTTCCATTTCGCAGCATAAGTCATGCCCGTGGAATGTCGCCGCGATGCAGAAATGCACTCCACTGATCGTCTCGAAAAGCCTCTACGTCGGAGACTGGACCTGATAAAAGACAGGCGTGAAGGGACAGGCTCGCCAGGTTGTTGTGATACTTCCTGGGACGACCCTGGGAAAGAAGATCGCGACGTAGAGGTAGACGAATCGGTCGATCGGCCAACAGAGGCCACAGCAGATTGATCCACACCCACTGTGGAGACAGGGGTGCCATCAGAATGATCCTGCAACTGCAAGCACGAATCTTCGCTAATACTTGAGGAAGAATCGGTGCAGGAGGAAAGGCATAGCCGATCCAACCTGTCCAGTCCAGAGACAGAGCGTCTACTGCAAATGCCAGAGGATCTGGACAAGGGGAGACAAAGGTCTCTACCTGATGATTCCAGCGAGTAGCAAAAAGGTCGACCTGAGGACGGCCCCACTGCTCGCAAATCGCCTGAAACACCAGCCGATGTAGCATCCATTCGGTTGGAAGGACACTGTCGCGTCGGGACAGGGAGTCTGCTAGGACGTTGAGATGCCCGGGAATGTGTCGAATGGACACCCAAGCGTTCACATCCCACGCCAACAGAAGGAGATCCCGAGACAGCCGATACATGGGAATCGAATGTGTGCCTCCTTGATTCCGTATGTAGGCCACTACTGTCAAATTGTCCGAAAGAAGTAGGACAATATGGTCCGACAGATGAGGGATCCAAAGCCGAAAACTTTACAGAAGAGCAAGGAGCTCCTGGTTGATATGAAGGCCCACCTGCTCGCTGTCCCATTCGCCGTGAGCAGACAGACCGAGAGGATCCAACGTCGCACCCCAGCCCCGATCGCTGGCATCCACAGTAAGGATGCGATTGGCCAAAGGAAGATCCAACGGAACACCCTGTGTCAGCCAGGGAATATCAGCCCAAGGGTGGAGGTGACAAAGCAGAGACCGAGGAATAGTGAGTTCCAGGTCCAGCGGATCTACATTCGGACGCCAATGATCCAACAGGAAGTGTTGGAGAGGTCGGACAAACAAGCGACCGAGCGGAATGAGATCTGTCACCGAACCGCAAAGGCCCAGCATCCGAAGGAAAGTCCTGGCTGAGACAGAGGAAGATTGAAGCAGGTTCCAAGTCAAGGCGGAAAGAATCATCGCCCGAGCATGGGGCACCGACACTACATTGTGAAGAGTGTCGAAATCCATCCCCAAATGACAGAATCGCAGAAAAGGAAGGAGATCCGACTTCTCGCGATTGACTCTGAAACCCAGCGACGCTAGCAGGCAAAGAAACTGCCGGACATCTAACTCCAGAACAGCAGCATCGTGGTGCCGTTGGAGGATGTCGTCCAGGTAGGCTGACAAAGTCACAGCCGACTGAGTACGGTGGAAAGCAAGCACATGTGACATCAGTCAGGTGAAGGCCCAAGGAGCCAGGTTCAAACCGAACGGGAGAGCTCTGAATTGATAGACTCGATCCCGAAACGAGAACCGAAGGTATTTCCGTGACGCCAGATGAATGGGTACATGGAAGTAGGCATTCTTCAGGTCGATACTGGCAGCAAAGTCGGCCTAATGAACTGAACGTCGAACTGACCGGAAAGTCTCCATACTGAAATGAGGAGCTATAATGTACTTGTTCAGGATACTCAGATTGATGACAGGACGAAATTGGCCGTTTTTCTTCGGCACCAAGAAAAGTCGAGTAAAACCCCGGTGAAAGGGTGTTCCTGACCACCTTGATCGCCCCTTTGGAGAGGAGATTGTCGATCTCCTGCACCAGAAGGTCCCGAGAATCGGAAGAGACACGAGTCGGGAGGGGCACCCGAGATAAACTGGGGTGCCGATGGAAGGACAGTCACCGACCGGATTGAATGACATCGAGGACCCAAGGGTCCGACGTTATCTCTGTCCAACGGTCGTAAAACAGTGGCAGCCTTCCCCCAACTGGAGGCGAATCGAGGTGAGAACCTTCACTTGCGGTCTCGATGAGGCCCCCGAGAGGAGAAACCACCTCGGGAAGTGACAGAGAGTCCTGAGACTTTCCTGCCTGAGGCTGCCAGCGAGCCTGGCCACATCGGCGCTTTTTATGTGCAGAAGGAGCAGACGGAGCCGAAGGCGTAGCCGACGTCGCAGACAAGGCAGACGCAGCAGCACGCTTGGCGGGCCTGGAATGACACCACCCACAGCAGCAGGTTGGTCAAGCTGTCGCAGCAAAAGCTGGTCCTTCGAATGACGAAGAACTTCGCCACGGACAGCTTCCACAGAACCATGGAACAACTGAGGTCCCACCAAAGAGGCAGATCTCAGAACAGCATGTTGCTCAGAAGGAAGGGATGGAGAAGAATCCAACACCGCATCCCGGCGTGCCAGCTCCAAATTAGCCGTGTTACAGGCGTGTGTCAAGTTCATAAGAGCCTGTGACAAAACGCAAAAAGGCGCCTGAGTGTCATCAAACTCCCCTGGTGGAAAATATTCAGCCAGAGCAGCGACGACATGGTCCGCGAGAAATAACATGCCCAGCATCTCTCGGGACAGGCCCACCATAGATTCAACTACCGACATTGGGAGAACTGCCGACTTAGGCTTAGTTAACCCGAGGGAAGAAGAATCCTCATCCACAGTAGTCATCCCTTGGAAGACTGGTGGAGAGACGGAATCGTAAACACGAAACAGCGATGGAGGCAGAAAGGCGTCAGCTCTAGAAAAGAAGGAACCCTTGAGGCCCTAGAATGCATTTTGGCTTCTAAGCCCTGGAAGGACTCAACAACCTGAGCCGATTGCAGAGGACGCAAAGCCCCGGAGCTAGAAGGCTCAACAGGGTTACGGTGCTCCACAGTGGACCGCGGCCGGACGGTCACAGATGGCTGGTCTGAAGGTTGAACGTCCGGCAATAAGCCGAAGATGAAATCCAAAACCTGCCCCAAGACTGACGAGAGGGGCCCCATCACCTTCCAGATAATCGTCATCCTCCGTAGCAGAGGAGACGTAGCCCAACTCGGGCTGACCAGCAGAAACCTCCTGGGAAGACTGAGCAGTATCCAAGAGGCCAGACGAGACATCTCGGCGACTGACCAAAAAAGGTTGTGCCGAAACGGCCTGACGCAGGCCACCCTGAGAATCCGTCGCAGCAGCATCGCCCGACGGAGTGTCCTCCCAATGGACCCTTCTGGTAGAAGAACCCAAATCCTCAGAAGAGACCGACGTCGATCGTCGATCAGCAGACAGAATAGGGATACGGTGAGAAGACACCGGAGGACAGTCCCGATTGTGACGCCCAGGGGCCATCACTGACCTCTGCGAAACAGAAGGTCCTGCCTGCAAATCCTCGAAAGAGACCGACGGCGCACGTCGATCGGTAGCTGGACCTAGGACACAGTGAGAAGACCCCGGAGGATTGTCCCAAGAATGATAGGAACCTGTCAATGGCCTCTGCGCGGCAGACGGCCCCAACTGCTCATCCTCTGAGACCGACGGCAAGCATCGATCGACACCCAGACTTGGAACACAGTGAGGAATCACCGGAGGAAGGTTCCGAGAGTGACAGCTAACAGGGGCTGTCACTGACCGCTGCCAAACAGCAGGCCCTGGATGCCAACGTCCCTACATCATCCTGCTAGGCTGCACACTAGTAGGGGAAGGAGGAAAGATAAATGATTCGCTTGAGGGACGAGGAATCAATGCCGAAGCGACCCACCGGCTCAACCAACTAGGAGCAAACCTAGCCAGATGAGACGGAGCAGACAGCAAACCCGCACAGCCCCACCGCGAGGCTAGGGGAGGCTGAGAGCACACAGACACACCAGCAGATACAGCCTCGGTCCCCTGAGACTGTAGACCATCCCCAGAGGAGATGGAAGAGCCACCATCAGACAGAATAGGATCTGTAGTAACAACTTCCTCAGCAACTGTCGATGGCGTAGGAGGCAGATCGGAGAGGGTCACCGAGTTGACCTCGGAGAAGCTCTCTACGAAAACAGACGCCTCAAGAGTGACATCAGAAGACAAAGAGACCACGGTCTCCACGTCAGGTATCACTGAACTAGCACTGTCACCATTTGCAGAGGAACTCGCCACAGAAGACAGATCAGAATCCTGTGTGACAGAGTCACCACGTGCCCCAGCAGAAATGTCTGCAACGGCACGGCTACCCTTACCCCGAGAACAAGGGGTTCTAGCTCTGGACAGAACCACCTTGTTAACAGCAGCCCCAAATTTTGAGGACCAAACCCCACAAATACCACATGAAAGGGCCTGAGTGCAATTGTTGCAAGTGACACATGTGGAATAAGAGTCGTCCACATGCTTCACTTGCAAGCAAGAGGTACAAGGAATAGTCTTTGGCATTATATGAATGAAAATGGAATCAAGCTTCCCGCTGACGGAAAACAGCACAAAGGTCGTGTTCACACGTGGGGGAAAAACAAGATTAAGTGTGAAGAAACAAGCAATAATGATCAAAAATAACATTGATCAAAAATAACATTAATCAAAAACAATTTTGGATAGCTTGATAAAAGGATACAATCCACTTGCACACAATGAAATGCAGAGCACATAGAATAAGTTGTTCACGAAGAATAACAGCAAAGTAGCACGAGTCACAAAAATTTCCGACCATGTACAAATGGCGGAAATAAAAGGAATTGACGTCACGGTTGTTGCGCATGCGGTCGGTAAACGCAAGAGGTATGCAGAGAGAGTACCTGTAATTTCGAGAGCTGGTCTCGCTCGACCCTTTTTTCGATCTTTTTCGTGCTTTTGTACTCTATTACTTTTCCAACTTGTTTGGAAAAGTTCTCTAAAAGCTTGAGTTAGTTCCGAAGTAGGGCTTGCACTTACGTTACAGCCAATTGTAAACAATTGTGAGTAGGTTGAAAAGAAATAATATGAGGTGTACACTGTACTAAAGAGCTGAGGGGTGGGTTAATATGACCTCACAGTTAATGTATGAAGCCCTCACAGTTAACGTATGTCAATAAAAGTTACCAAGTTACAGTGAAATTATTTCAAAATGAGTCATCCTATTAAGTTACATTGAAATCCCTTCATAAATATGGCCTGTAGACTGTGCTAAAGGTTTTTGGGTTTCAGGCCTTTGAAGACATGACGGTTGACCGATCGCAACTCAACATTATACTGAGTCATTCTACTAAGTTACAATGAAATCCCTTCACAAATACGACCTGTAGTCTGTACTAAATTTTTGGGAATTTTAGGCTCGGGAAGCCATCATGGTTGAAGGAACGCGACCAAAATAGGACGTTGTCATGTGGGTATCATCTGGAGTGATCCTACGAAGTTACAATGGAATCCCTTCATAAATATGACCTGTAGACTGTGCTCAAGGTTTTTGGGCTTCGGGCCCCTGAAGCCGTCACAGTTGACCAATCACGACCAAAAGGGGATGTCATCATCTAGGCATTATATGGAGTCAACCTAACAAGTTGCAACAAAATCCTTCCATAAATACGACCTATAGACTATGCTAAAGGTTTTGGGCTCGGGCAGCCATCAAGGCTGAATGATCACGACAAAAAGGGGAAGCTCTCATCTAGACATTGTTTGGAGTCATCCTACCAAGTTACAATGAAATCCCTTCATAAATATGACCTGTAGACTGTGCTAAAGGTTTTTGGGCTTCAGGCCCCTGAAGCCATCACAGTTGCCCAATCGCGTTCAAAAGGGGCCGTTCTCATCTAGACATTATATGAAGTCAACCTACCAAGTTACAATGAAATCCCTTCATAAATATGACCTGTAGACTGTGCTAAAGGTTTTTGGGCTTCAGGCTCGGGCAGCCATCATGGGTGAATGATCGCAACCAAAAGGGGACATTCTCATCTGGGCATCATCTGGAGTGATCCTATGAAGTTACAATAAAATCCCTTCATAAATATGACCTGTAGACTGTGCTCAAGGTTTTCAGGCTTCAGGCCCCTGTAGCCATCACAGTTGACTAATCACGACCAAAAGGGGATGTCATCATCTAGGCATTATATGGAGTCAACCTCACAAGTTACAATGAAATCCTTTCATAAATACAACCTATAGACTATGCTAAAGGTTTTTGGGCTCGGGCAGCCATCAAGGCTGAATGATCGCGACCAAAAGGGGACGTTCTCATCTAGACATTATTTGGAGTCATCCTACCAAGTTACAATGAAATCCCTTCATAAATATGACCTGTAGACTGTGCTAAAGGTTTTCGAGCTCAGGTAGCCTTCATGGTTGAATAATCGCAATCAAAAGGGGATGTTTTCATTTAGAAATTATTTGGAGTCATCCTACCAACTTACAATGAAATCCCTTCATAAATATGACCTGTAGACTGTGCTAAAGGTTTTCGGACTTCGGGTCCCTGTAGCTGTCACAGTTGCCCAATCGCGTGGGCGTTGTCATCTGGACATAATCTGGAGTGATCCTATGAAGTTACGATGAAACCCCCTCATTTATAAGGTTTTCAGGCTTCGAGCTCAGGCAGCCATCATGGTTGAATGATCGCAACCAAAAGGGGAATTCTCATATGGGCATCTTCTGGAGTGATCCTACAAAGTTACAAAGAAAGCCTTTCATAAATATGACCTGTATACTGTGCTCAAGGTTTTCGGGCTTCGGGCCCCTGTAGACGTCATGGTTGACTAATCATGACCAAAAGGGGATGTCGACATCTAGGCATTGTATGGAGTCAACCTAACAAGTTACAATGAAATCCTTCCATAAATACAACCTATAGACTATGCTAAAAGTTTTTTGGGCTCGGGCAGCCATCAAGACTGAATGATCGCGACCAAAAGGGGACGTTCTTATCTAGACATTATTTGGAGTCATCCTACCAAGTTACAATGAAATCCCTCCTTAAATATGACCTGTAGACTGTGCTAAAGGTTTTCAGGCTTCGGCAGCCATCATGGTTGAATAATAGCAACCAAAAGGGGACATTCTCATCTGGGCATCATCTGGAGTGATCCTACAAAGTTACAATGAAATCCCTTCATAAATATGACCTGTAGACTGTGCTCAAGGTTTTCGGGCTTTGGGCACCATTAGCTGTCACAGTTGACCAATCACAACCAAAAGAGGATGTCATCATCTAGGCATTATATGGAGTCAACCTAACAAGTTACAATGAAATCCTTCCATAAATATGACCTTCTGACTATGCTCAATTTTTTTGGGCTCGGGCAGCCATCAAGGCTGAATGATCTCAATCAAAATGGGACATTCTCATCTAGACATTATTTGGAGTCATCCTACCATGTTACAATGAAATCCCTTCATAAATATGACCTGCAGACTGTGCTAAAGGTTTTCGGGCTTCGGGCCCCTGTTGCCATCACAGTTGCCCAATCACGTCCAAAAGGGGACTTTCTCATCTAGACATTATATGAAGTCAACCTACCAAGTTGCAATGAAATTCCTCCATAAATATGACCTGTAGACTGCGCTAAAGGTTTTCAGGTTTTGGGCTCGGGCAGTCGTCACGGTTGACAGATCATGCCCAAATGGGGAAATTCTCATCCAGACATCATATGGAGTCATCCTACCAAGTTACAATGAAATCCCTCCATATTAAACATGACCTGCAGATTGTGCTAAAAGTTTTTGGGTTTCGGGCTTGGGCAGCCATCACGGTTGACAGATCATGCCCAAAAGGGGATGTTCTCATCTAGGCATTATACAGAGGCATCCTACCAAGTTACAATGAAATCCCTTCATAAATATGACCTGTAGACTGTGCTGATGGTTTTCGGCTCGGGCAGCCATACCGGTTGACCAATCGCAACCAAAAGGGGACACTCTCATCTAGACATGACACCAAACCTGCATATGAAATTTTGTGACGATCAGACAAGAACTATGGGGGTGTAGCCTGTGCTAAAGGAAAATGTGAACAGACTCACAGACTAACAGACTTCCACACACGTGATGGCAAAAGCTTATTTTCACTTTGTCAAGTTAAGCTAAAAATTGATGTTGAATCAGTTTAACAGTGTACAGTAAATTCAATCATGCTCACTTTGGACATTTGGAAGAGGGGGGAGGGGGGAGGGAAGGTAATTCATTTGCAATCGAAGAAATATTCTTGAGATTACCCACATCTGTAATATCATTTCCAAATCCAAAGAGAGCATGAAGTAAATAACAATTTCATCCCCTAAAATATTCTAACATTCACCTAACATTAATTGTACCAGGAGAACTTCTTGCTGCAGCATCTTGGGATGCATTTGTTTGTTTATTGGGGTTTAACAATACTTTGTACATTTAGTGTCACATGGTGTCGGACTGTTGGGGAGGAAGCCACAGTGCCTGGAGAGAATCGAGCAACTATCAGACTCTCTTACTAACTCAGCACAAGTAGTGATAAGAGCGAGTGAAGGCAAGTACACCACTGACATGCAGTACACTTTAGTACACAGTACCACCAGAATTAACTGTCTTGCTCAAGGACACAATGCTGTCACTGCTCGCTGGATCAAACCATCAAATTTTCAGTTTAACTCTTAACCTGCTTTGTATTTTAAAAATATTTTTCATCAAATCTACTCATGACTACTGTGAAGCAGCCATGACTCGATTTGATGAATAATATAAGAAAATTTGACTTCAGAAATCAGTGGTCAAAAACTTGATGCAATTTACAGAAGAAAATTTGGTTAAACATGCTCAAATTTTTGTTATTTTAGAGGCAAGAGTTTTCCTGTCCTGGGCAGGAATATCCGCCAACAGTATACAAGGAGTTAAAGTTCAATGCTTGAATCACTGAACCACCATGCTCCGTGGTATGCTCTTCAGATTGATACTTTACACATGTGAAACAAGTTATTAATTGAAAAATTTAATATGTTTTCATTTTTGGAATTCACAGAAAAACCTCTTCCCACAATCCATTTCAATGAGGGTCCATAAGCTGAGTTTAAATGCTTTTCGGTAATATTACTGGCTGGTTTTGGCCATTACGTTGTGTGAAGAGTTGTTATAGATGAGATTTACATTAAGGCTGTGCAGGGCACAGGGTTAGTGACTCAGCTAATAATGAATTTTTTTTATAACCAGGAAGTGTGACCAACCCTGTGCAGTGCACAGGGTTAGTCACACTTTCTGGTTATAAAAAACTTGTACCTGCCATATCACAAAGTACATGAAAATGTACACTCACTGATGGTTGTGTGCTGAATAGTGTTAGTCGCATAATAGAGATGAACTTGATTGTAACCAAAAAGAAAAGAGTGACTAACCATGAGCATTGCAAAGTTAGTTGGTAAGCTAACATACACTGGCTGTCCACATGCATTATGCAGAATTAGTTGATAGGCTACCATATCACATGAAAATATACACTAAGGCTATACAAATGCACAGGGTTATAATTGGTTACATGTTACATAGGGTGCAGGATTCAAGGATTTAAAGGAAATACATATACAGGATTTTGAAAAACTTTTTAATGTGAATTCAAACAAGAGGCCCACAGGGGCCTGAAGCGCTCATCTTGAACAGAACACAATATAAACAGAGTTCAAGAATGAGTCTACATTAAGCAATCCATCTTCATAGGATACACTGTCAATCCTTGAGTCCCTCAGGAGTGACAAAAATAATCCGGGCATCATGCCTTTTTTTCAGTTGATCATAATGTAAAATGTTGAGCTCCTCTATGAAGCCCTTTGATACAACCCATGTGGATTAATCTTAGTTACACACCTCTAGAGGGTACTGAATACAAATTTTTTTAATTCTTCAGCAACATGGCCAATTCCAGAGCCCAAATATTAAACCAGACTCTCAATTTGAACACAGTTGAATCTGACTTCCCTAGAGATGTCGTGTACCAAATATGAAAGCATTCTGACTGTTGGATCTGAAGAAGAGAAATTTTAAAGTAATTTCTTCATATTGCACTAAGTTAAAATTTGGGCTATAATAGAGAGCCCAAATATTAACCTTGAAGAAATTCCCTCATATTGTGTACTAAGTTAAAGTTCAGGTTTCCATATGGAGCCCAAATATTAACCCAGGCACTTGATTTGAACACACTTGAATCTGACCCCCCTAGAGATGTTGTATACCAAATATAAAAGCATTCCGACTGGTGGATCTGAAGAAGATTTTAAAGAAATTTCCTCATATCACACTAAGTAAAACTTTGAGCTACCATAGCGAGCCCAAATATATACCTAGGGATCTGATTTGAACAAACTTGAATATGACCCCCTAGAGATGTTGCATACCAAATATGAAAGCATTCTGTCGGGTGGATCTGAAGAAGATTTTTTAAAATTATCCCCCATATTGAACAAAGTTAAAATTTGGGCCAAATATTAACCTAGGGACTTTGTTTGAACAATCTTGAATCTGACCCTCATAACAATGATGTATACCAAACATTAAAAGATTCTGACTGGTGGTTCTGAAGAAGATTTTTAAAAAATATTCCCCATATTACCCTATGTTAAAAATTCAGACTCGTGTAATGATCCCAAATATGAACCAATGGGCTTTATTTTAACAAACTTGTATCTGACATCCCCCCCCCCCCCCCCCCCCCTATGAATGCGGTATACTGAATATCAAATTCTGATGATTGGTTCTGAAGAAAAGATTTTTTAAATTTTTGCAAATATGCTGACTCATCATTTTTTTGACTCCCATTACAGAGCACCCTAACACAACCAATGGCAATGTTTTTTTTACATTTCAATTCTACTGGTCCTAAGGATACTTCATACTAAATAACAGCTCTCTGTTCCATGTGGTTTGGGAAATATGGGCATTTGAAACTATTTCTATTTTTAGCTCCCAGGGTTCCCATGGGGATGCGGGAAATTATTTTTGCATGAGACAAGTACTTATGACCCAATAAAACCACATACCAAATTTGGTTCAAACCGGACCATTGGTTCAGAAAATAGAAATTTTGGGTGGGGCCAAAAATCTTTCCCCTCCCATTACAAAGCCAAATATTGCTTCACAAACTTCGTTTTAACAAAATTGATTCTACACCTCAAAAGGAAGCTCCATAGCAAATACCAAGTAATTGTGTACACTGGTTCATGAGTAGAAGATTTTAAAAATATTTTGGAGCATTTTCTCCCACTTCTTCCCTATGGGGCTGGGCATGTTGAGTTGAATAAAAATTCAATGCCCCTGTGGGACCATCACTCACACAAACTTTCACTTCAATTGGCCCAGTGGCTTTGGAGGAGAAGACCAAAACATGGTGTTGATGGACGATGGACGGACGGACAGACGACGGACGGAGAGCGATGAGATTAGCTTAGTTTGACTTTGTCAAGATGAGCTAAAAATGAAAGCATATTCCATTTTTAATTGATATGTTATGACATTAATGAAATGCTTCAATGCAAAACAGTATCAAGCAAGAAAGTAAACAGATTGCTGATGGTGATATTTTTCTAGAAAAATATCAGCTCCATTCAATTAATTCAAGTTTAATCATGATATATACATATCACAACTCAGGTTGTGACCGTCTCTCCCCCTTTCTCTCTTGATCAATTGTTTCCTTTCTCAGGAATTTCTGTTTATACAGACATTAATAAAGTCAACTAATTTACTCCCTACTGACAGTCTTATTATTCTGTTTACTCCAACCATTAACCCTTTACCCAACGTAACAGCCAAAACCGGCTAGTGCTATTCTAAAAAATCGCCAGTTAATTTTCTTCATTTGTCTCAAAAGCATAGCTTATGACTCACTCCTCGTTGGAACAAGCTCGTTCCAATGAGGGATTGTAACCTTTGTTTTTGAGATAAAAAAGGAAAAAAAAATAGTTATTCAAGAATTTTTTTTGCAAGTGTCATTAAGCAATGAATTGAAGGTATCATGGTCTGAGGTTTGCGGCTCAGAGCATGTGTTCAACCGAGACATGAAACGTCTCGGTTGAACATAAGCTCTGAGCTGCAAACCTCAAACCATGTTACTGTCAATTTATCACAATAACGTTTATGTTCCAACAAGAGGCCTGCATTCAAAAGCGCTGCTAATGCCTCCAACCGCAAACAATTTTCTACATCAAAAGAGTGAAAAAGGGCCATAACTGAATAACTGTAGAAAAAATGTGTGGAAGAAACTCATGCTACACAGGTATTATTCCCCCACAATCCCACATCACAACACCTAATATCATTCAATTTGGAGTAGCAGGGGCTGAGATACTAGGGAAAATGTTGGTATAGATGGACGAACGGACAGATGGATGGAGAGGTCCAACTGATACCCCCTTCGACTTTTCAAGTTGGGGGCATAATAAGACCCTACCCAAAGTCCAAAACCCACACCGTGAAATGAACAAGGCCACTGGAATGAACAAGAAAACTTTTAATGATAACAGATTTAGTAAATAAACCTCTGGTGTACCCAATGTCATCCGACAACAAAAAATCAATAAGACCCCAAAAAGTAGATCTTCTATTTCTCAGGCCATTTTTTATAAAATTACATGTGGACAGGTGGTTTTTATTTTATTTTTAATTTTTGTAATTATTTCTTTGCCATCAAAAGTTCATATTCTTGGTTTGTTTTATGTTTTGGGCCTCATAATCTACAGAATAGCATGGGCGGTGGTGTTTTTCATCCCTTGAGTGCAAGAATTTGCACTCAAGGAACAAATTTATCAATTTTATTAACTTGGGTAAAAAGCCCTCAACCAACAATTTTTATTTTTTTTAAGTTTGCATTGGTTATAAAAAGAGAACATGTGGCAGACAAAAGGACCTCGTGGGAGGGCCTGAGAAACAGACTTTAAACTTTCTGAGGTCTAAAGATCGAGGTTACTCCATCTCAGTTCAAATTATGAACTTATAAGTGGGTTGTGAGATTACATTCATAGAATGATCACAGGTCACAAAAAATATGATTTTATAGGCATTGTGCACTTTGAATCTTCTCCCATTGTTATCCTCTTTTCAAATATTTCATGTAGTGACATCAGACGGTATCATATGCCACTGGAGCAGAAACATAGAAAAAACTAAGCGAGCTCTTGTCCAATCAGAGAGTGAGAATTTTAGTCATATTAGAATATAGCTTAATTATGGCCTATAAATGGAATAAGCTCATCAAGCTTGTTCTTTTGCGTGGTCACACTCAGCTTTGATTTATAGGCCCCAAGAGGCCTTAATCGCTCACCTGACAATGTGTTTCAAAGAAGTATTTTGGGGGTCACATTCAGTCATGGTTCATCAACACTCCAAAGGAATGAAGACATAAATTTATTCAGAACTGTGGTGTCCATGTCAGATAATTATTATTACTGGTCTTCATGACTGCTTCCAGTTCTATCCGCTGCAGGCAAGCACTGTAAAACTTTCAAGGGCTGTTATGTCACTGCAGTTTGAAAGCCAAATTTTATGGTAAAACACTAAGGAATGGATTTGTACAACCTTGAACCTAACCTCCCCCACCCCTCCCTCCAAGAGGGCCCAAATATTAAGCCAGGGACTCAAATTGAACAAACTTTAATCTAATACCCCTAGAGATGTTATATAACAAAGATGAAAGGATTCTGGGTGGTGGATCTGATGAAGAAGGTTTTTAAAGTTAAACTGTGACCCAAATATTAACCCAGGAGCCCCAAGTTGAACAAGCTTGAATCTGCCCCTACCCCCTCCTCACCCACCCCTTAGAGATGTTGTATACCAAATATGAAAGCTTTCTGACTGGTGGATCTGAAGAAGAAGATTTTTAAATAAGTTTTCTCATATTTCACAAAGTTAAAATTCGGGCTCCCATCGGGAGCCCTAATATTAACTCATGGACTCTATTTGAACAAACTTGAATCTGACACCCCTAGAGATGTTGTGTACCAAATATCAAAAGATTCTAATTGATGGTTCTGGAGAAGATTTTAAAAAAACATTTTTTTCACATATATGGGTACTAGGAGTTATTCCCCTTGTAGTGCGCCATGGGCGTGGTAACTTTATTTGAGCAAACGTGAATTGACATATGATGAGGGACATGACATCAAATTTGATTCAATTCGGGCCAGTGGTTTATGAGAAGTCGATCATGTAAAGCTAACACTGGACAGATGGATGGATGGAAAGTGATTAGTAAAGCTTCCCCTGAGCTTTGCTCAAGTGCACTAAAACTACTTGTCATTCAAACAATATTTCGCAAGTATTTTCAGTGAGACATGTTACGTAAAGAGTTAAATGTTGTACTCTCCAATATGTATTGCTGAACTGAGAAATAAATGTCGACATAGCTGATTGCAATTTTTCCCCATCCATCAGGATCTGGTTGACAGTCAACTGGCAAAACTGACATTAAGATATTGCTAATGTACCTTGTTAGCAGACTTCTTACTGGAGATTATCAGTTCTAATGAACATTTGCACCAAATGAACCCTTTTGAAGCTTATGGTTTTATCTTTCATTATCAATCAGGGTTCCCCACACCTTCAGAAATTAATTCAACTTTCAAGAACATTTCTTTCAATTGAAGTCAAGAATTTTCTAGGAATCTGTTAGTCTGCTATTCAATGAATCTGTAATGTTAACCCCAGTTAAAAGAAAAACAACAAAATATATAAACGATTTCAATTAAACAAGAGGCCTCATGAGGCCTTAATCACTAACCTGACAAAGTGGTTCAAAGAAGTATTTTGGGCCACATTCAGTTAGTCATGGTTCATGAACACTACAAAGGAATGAAGTCATGAATTTACTCAAGTGTCCTTGTCGGGTGATTATTATTACATGTCTTCCTGACTACTTCCAATTCTATCAGCTGCAGACAAGCACTGCCAAATTTTCAAGGGTTGTTATGTCATTGCAGTTTGAAAGCCAAATTTTATGGTAAAACACAAAGGAATGGATTTGAACTGTGACCTAACCTCCCCCTTCCCCCCAAGAGGGCCCAAATGTTAAGCCAGGGACTCCACTGTATCAGCAAATCTCTGTAAAGTCAAATACCGAATACTGAACCAATACCGAGACATTCCCCCCTTAAAAATACCGAAACTGATATCGAACTTAAAATTCCAATACTGCCCATCTCTAAGTGACATGTCCTTTTACAATCAGATCCACAATATAATACCTGATTTTCAACTTATTAAGTATTTGAATATCCATTACAGTAATATTCAGCTCGCTGTGATGGAAGCTGACAATGGATAAAATGAATCTCCTCTGATCATCTTTTAACCCTTTACCCAACGTAATGGCCGAAACGGGCCAGTGCTAGTCTCAAAAGTTATTTATCTATTTATTGGTGCTTTAGGTCACATATTTTTGCACAATGGCTAATCATGACCACAACATGAGTATCAACTCAAGACCAGGGGTGAGCGTTAATAGGCCATGTTGCCCATTTTAGAGAAGGTTTGCACCTTTCAAGCATTGGTGACTGGGTCCTATTTTACCAGTAAAACAGAGCTTGTTTACCATAGTGAAGAGGCACTGCTTTACTTCACGGGGTTCGCACGGGGACGCAATTCTCAAAAATCGCCAATTAATTTTCATGTTCATTATTTTTTCATTTTATGTCTCAAAAACATAGGTTATGTCCCTCGGTGGAACGAGCTTGTTCCAATGAGGGGTCATAACCTATGTTTTTGAAACAAAAAATGAAAAAAATTAGTAATTCAAGAATTCTTTTTGCAGATGTTGTCTGCTTTTCATGTTAGGTAAAGGGTTAAGTCAGTTTTGATGGAAGGTTCCTGTATTGAATGATTTTCCAGACCCTTAGCCATGACATTCTAAATTCCAGGACACAAGATATTCAACGACCCATGGGACTGTAGAAACAATTATTCAGGTTATGCATTCTCTTTTCAAACCCCAATACAAATTGTCACTAACAAAGAACTTCACATACTGCATCACAAGTCATTTGGACTCAAGTTTGGGACTTTGCGTGTTAATATATCCCTATCGTGTTACTGTCTATTTCCAAGCAACAGGACCTCCTTGACAACAACAAAGTGAAAACTTTTTGTGTTAATTAGAAACCCAAAGAAAAGGTGTCATTAACAATACTGGTATTTCAATAAACAAGACAATGAAAAGAAGAAGAAAAATGAAATAACTTATTGATCAAACACTTCAGTTACTAAAATTAATATTGCAAGCAGATGTCATGGCACTTTGCTTTCCAACAGTTTTCTCCGGAAGTGGGCCATTAACACTGAATATTACTTGTGATATGCCTTGCTTTATTACTAATGCAATTTTCTAGTGTTTCTGTGACTGTCTGTAAGTGATGTCAAAGACTATTTACCCTTTATTATAGTGAGTATGGAGTTTTACCCTAATCAAATTGTAACAGAGTTTATTTCTGCTACTAAGTGATCCCAATATATTCTGGAACAGCATACTATAAGCTGGCAGATACTGTCAAATATGAGGCGAAGTGAGAACAATATGAGGTAAAGCTTTTGCTGAGCCTAATATTCTACTCATTGAGTCTCATAATAATATAATAACACTTTGGTCAGCCGCTGATTTGTCGCGGTTCTCGGACGAGAAGGCCATGGTTACCCCTGTACTCCCAACTGCCTCCCAATTCCCACGCTTCTCCTCTCCTTCCAACACTCGGAGACGAACTGCTTGATGATATCCCTTGTCCCATTCTTCCCAATCTCTCCGATTAGCATATTAACCCTCTCCTTTGAGTCTCCCCCTAACCACATGTCCTTCATTCTCCCATCCCACTTCCCCATTATACTCCCAGTGAATCTCATTCTTTTAGACTGATACTTTGGGCATTCTAGAAGAAAGTGTTCCAGGGTCTCCACCATGCCCAAGTTACACATCTGGCACTCATTTTCACCGTCTTTCCCAATTTTTCCCCTCAGCTCAAGGGATCGCGACCTCAGCTTGAACAACAGTGACCCCCCAAAGGTGCCATCAAGGTACTCTTCAAAACCTGGCTTCTCTTTATCACGCAGGCCACCCAAAGACCTCTTTGATTTGACCCCCTCTCGCCAATTACGGTTACAATCCTCCATGACCCTTTCTCTGATGATTTTTTTTACCCTGGTTTGCCCCAACGTCCAGGTCCGAGATCTCCAATGAGCAGTTCTCTACTAGCTCCCTCATTTGGACCATCCACCCCATTTTGATATTTGAGTTGAAAATTCTCAGGAACATTACTTTACACCATCGGCTGTCGGGGAGATTTACCAAATAATTAAGATAACCGAGCTTCAACAGGTCTATCCTGTCCTTGATCCTCATCCACCCAAGCTCACCCCTGATTGCTTCTAGCGCTGTGGGATTACTCGACCCCGTTATCCATCGGCCTGCATCGTTCTGCAGGATTTCCAAGCTCTTTACGGCCGTCTGGTTTAGGGGTACCACTTCCGTACCGTATGTTATACTTGGTAGCCCCACCATTTCCCAAATGGTTTTCCCCACAAAAACCTTATTGAAACTGTTTCTCCCTATAAGTTTCATTTGGTTAAGGATTCGCTTCCCCTTCAGAATCAATTTATTTGTTTGGTTCCGGTAGATGCCTCTTCCTGTAATGTTTATATTTCCCCCAAATACTCGTAATCACCTGTCTCTCCCACACTGAGAAGTTTGCTGCTCCCTTCCGGAATGCAGAACTCACCCACTCTCCACCTTCGAGTGGGGTCCACTTTGCGGCCCACAGGTATAACTTTCCTCTTGCTTTCATTAAGTTCGAGTCTCCATTTGCTCCCATATTTCCCAACAATTCCCAGCATTTTTGTTAGCCCCTCTTCGCTTTCTGACACTAGAACCATATCGTCTGCACAAAATAGCCCTAGGATCTTCAAGTCCCCAACTGCTACCCCCTCCTCGTTATGCAGGAGTTCATCTCCTAAACCTTTGATGTACAATGCAAACAGGATCGGCGAAAGGATACACCCCTGTTTTAGGCCTATCTCCATTGGCACACGTTTCGTTGTAATGTTTCCCAGGCTTAGTTCACTCTGTACATCTTTATATAATGCTTTCATAATTCCAACAAACTCGCCTCCTAAGTCCATAGCCTCCAGCTTGCGCCACATACCTTCCCTCCATACTCTATTGTATGCCTTTTTGATATCCAAAAAGGCCATAAACATCTTTTTCTTTTTTGCTTTCGCGGATTCTATCATTTGGGATAGTGTGAAAAGATGGTCAGTAACTCTCCTTCCCTTCCTGAAGCCATTCTGGATTTCTCCCAAAAAACCCTTCTCCTCAATCACCTCCTCTAGTCTCCCATACAGGACTTCACAGAAAACCTTTCCAATGTTGCTACTGACAGAGATCCCTCGATAGTTATCCAAAACGTCTTTTTCCCCCTTTTTGTGAATAAATGTCACGTTACTTTCTCTCCACTCCTTTGGGACCTCTTGATTTTCTATGGCAAGACTGAATAGGGCAGTAAGGCTTTCCACGAGTTCCTATCCCCCTTTTTTGATAAACTCGTTAGGAATTTCATCCACTCCTCCTGCTTTTCCATCCCTTAATTTTGATATCACCTTTCTTACCTCCTCCGTTTTAATTTCGCTGAAGCTCGATAGGTTTTCCTCGACATGATTCGGACACTCTGGTGGGCTCTCCATTTACCTTTTCCCAGTGCTTGACTAGTTCTGATGCGACTTGATCTTGCTCGTCTGTAACTCTGCCATCTGCTTTAATACTCTGTGGGTTACTTCCTTTGTTACGTTTATTCACCCATTTCCAAAATACGTTCGAACTCGACCCCCCTGTCATTCTTATCGTCCTAATAAGACCGCTATTTCGTACTCTCCGATTATCGTCTTTAATCTTATCTGCTTTATTTCGTGCTTGGGGGTATTCTTCCTTAGCAACTGTGGCCTCATTGCTTTCCGTCCCCTTAAGGTTTCTACTTCTCCTGTATGCAGCACATTTAGCTTTTCTTCCCTTTATGGCCCTTTTCAGTTTTTCGTTCACTCTGTACCCAAGTTCCCGTGTTGGCACACTGACCTTTCCTACACTTTCCTTTCCTGCCTCCATACCACAAGGACACGCAACTAAAGAGGTGCTACTTTTATCTAATGTAAAGATTCGTGCATTCCATACTCTCCACACACACACAGCAGATACCACAAGGACACGCAACTAAAGAGGTGCTACTTTTATCTTTACAGTTTACATATTCTAATGAAAACTAATTCTACCATCTTCTTTTAAGCAGGTACACAGAAGATGTTTTTTGACCAGCACCCCAATAACCGCTACAGACAGTCTAACCGTTATGGAAACAGTCACCCCCATGGTTCCTGAACATCCTCCGCTCCATCCCTAAAAGTGGTCAACCACTTTAAGGGAGGCGAGCATTGGTCCTGCGTCCCACCTCTGCCCCTTTTTGTAAGCGCAATGCGCATCTTTTGTCCCAACCCAATAAGATTACAATGCAGGCCTGCCCCCAAACCAGGGAAGTTCGGGTCTTCTTCTTGGTGGTCCCCGAAAGGGGTCGTTGTTGCTTTCCTCCAAAGAGTCAACTATAACAGAGACAGCCTGAGGCAGATTATACTTGCCAGTGATGGCCATCACTCATTATCATCCTCGAAGCAGCAGACTATACATGCCCGAAAATCCAGAACGAATGCACCCTCGGGGAGAGGTAGTACCTTGGTGAGAGGACCCAACCTCCCACACTGGTCCTCACTCGAGGGTTCAACCGACATCTGCCAATGATACTACCCATCCACAACTGGACACTACCAAAGACACCTGCCGAGTACCGGATCCTTTTCCTCCTTCAACACGCCTTGACATGTGAGAGCCATCCTATACAGCCACAGAGGGTCGAAAGAGGCTTGTCCCCCATGCCGTCCCTGCACGCCTTCGGCGCACGAAATCATCATTTCGGGATCATTCCTGCCTCCACCAGGCTCGCAACTATGACGTCGGCCATCTTCTGGACACTGACCCTCTTGGGTACGGTTGCAAGCTTTGGTTTCAGTTTTTCATTGAACATCGCCCAGTCAGCATCTTTTTTTGAGTTCCCAAATCTCCTTAGAGCTTCCTTTGCTTTTTACTAGAGTTTTTGCCCTGATCGTCACTGTAATCAAGTTGTGATCACTATCCACCTCCATTTTACCCTCATCATCCACTTCTACCCCTATCACCTCCCTCCATAAATTAATATCTGTGAGGATGTAGTCGATTATTGATTTCCTGTCGTTCCTCTCCCAGGTCCATTTCCCCTTACACCTCGCGTCCCTGTTCAGAATCTTCAGACCGAGCTCGTTTGTGAAGTTCAACAGCTTCCTTCCATTCCTGTTGACTTTATTGTCCCCACCCTCTATGCCTTCTTCATCATTACCTATGTGGCCATTAAAGTCACCCATCAGAATTATACCGAGCCCCTTGTTTTGTAATTCGGTGATATCGGACCTTAGTGTTGAGTATATCGAATCATTCCATTTGGGTTTGCTTCCCTCCACCGCACAATACACAACCCCAAGGGCAATACTTTTGTTTTTCAGACTGATCCTTACCCATCCATTTCTTTCGATACCTCAGCCATGGTGCTGATGTCTTCCAGGTCTGTGATCAGCGATGGTTTTAAATCCTCTTTAATGTACATGCCTACCCCTCCCCCTTTTTTCTGGCCTTCCGTTCGCCCTACACCTATCCATACGTACCCCCTTACTTGGTCTACCCGTTCCTCGTGTCTTACCCACGTTTCGCTATATATATATATCCTATGACACCATATCTACCAACGAATCATCTCACAACATATTTATTATGCCAGCCTTTTTTTGCTCTAAAATTTCATCATCAGTTGTGATTGCAAATTGTTTCATGTTTTTGTTAAAATTTACTGGTTGTGATTGCAAACTGTTTCATGTTTTTGTTAAATTTTCCTATTGGCATTCTTTTGTTTACAAAAGCAGACAAGTAGTGATGCAATGGAAGGGAAGTTAAACAATATCAAGGTCACTAAGAAAATTATTGAGTTATTACTTCTGACATTTTTGGATGCATTTACAGTTCTGCCTGCCTTTGGATGCTTTGAACAAAAACAAACTTTGTCAAGTGCTAATTAGCCAAATTAAGACTGAGATTTTTGTGATAAAACAAAACAGTGGGAAGTGACAGAAATCAGGGACTTGTCACCCACTTATATTCTAACAGTAAGGCAAATTTTGTTCACAGTGACCAATAACAGTTTGGAAAACAACATTTGGATGGGGCCCAAAATCTGGATTTGGATTATTTATTCTCCATGAAACAAAAATAATAACATGTTGGTCAGCTACTGATTTGTTGTGGTTCTCAGGTGAGAAGACCTTGGTTACCCCTGTGCTCCCAACTGCCTCCCTACAACCATGGCTCTTCTGTCCTCCCAACACTTTGAGACGAACTGCTTGATGACATCCTGTGCCCCATCCTTCCCAATCTCTCTGATAACCATACTAACCCTCTCCATTGGGTCATGGACTAACCGCATGTCCTTCATTCTCCCATCCCACTTCCCCTTTATACTCCCAGTGAATCTTATTCTGTTCGAATGGCATTTTGCACATTCTAATAGAAAGTGTTCCAGGGTCTCCACTATGTCTAAATTACACATTTGGCACTCCTTTTCACTGTCTTTCCCAATTTTCCCCCAACCGTGACTTCAGCTTGAACAAAAGTGACCCCCCACCCCACAAAGGTGCCATCAAGGTACTCTTCAAAACATGGCTTCTCTTTATCCTGCAGGCCACGCAAAGACCTCTTTACTTTGCCCCTCTCACCGATTAAGGTTACAATCCTCCATGCCGATTAAGGTTACAATCCTCCATGCCGTTTAAGGTTACAGTCCTCCATGACTCTTTCTCTGATGATTTTTTTTACCATGGGTTGTCCCTACTTTCAAGTCCTAGCTCTCCAATGAGTAGTTCTCTATTAACTCCCTCACTTGGATCATCCACCTTGTCTTCATGTTTGAATTCCAAATATTGTGGAACATTAGTTTACACCATCAGCTGTCGTGGAGATTTACCAAATAGTTAAGATCAGAGTTTCATTAAGTCTATCCTGTCCTTGATCTCATACACCCAAGTTCACCTGATTGGTTTAGTGCTGCGGCATTACTCGACCCTGTTATCCACTGGCGTGCATCGTTCTACAGGGTTTCCAAGCTCTTTAAAGCAGTTTGGTTTAGTGGTATCATTTCCATACCACACGTTATACTTGGTACACCTATCATTTACCAAATGGTTTTCCCCACGAAAACCTCACTGAAGCCGTTTCTTCCTACAAGTTAAATACTCGGTACACCCATCATTTACCAAATAGTTTTACTCACGAAAACCTTACTGAAGATGTTTCTCCCTACAAGTTTCATTTGATTAAGGATATGCTTTCCTCTCACAGTTTGGTTATTCTTGTGGGTTCGGTAGATGCCTCTTTCTGTAATGTTTATATTTACCCCCAAATACTCGTGAGTGATGAACCATTTATTAAAACTTGCTATGAACCAATTATCGATTATTTCACCAAACATTCTACCAATTTCGATGGTTGGGATAGGACAAAATAATCTGTTGGTGCCTGTTATACAACTAAATTTTGATGACAAATCACCTGTTACTGTTTAATATTACATTAAGTTCTCAGACTATGCATGTTTAGTGCTGGGCGATTTTAGCCAAAATAATATTCGCTTTTTTTTGGAAAGGAGATTATAATCAATGATATAATAACACTATTGTTCTCTTGTGAAGGTTATGTTTCTTCCGGTAAATAGTGTTAATAAAGTTCAGTATGAATACCTGAAATATACTGAGCACATATACTTCATATCTCAATTTAATAAAAACTTTGAGGTGAAATGTGTGTTGTGAACTGTGTCCATGCATGGTCTGCTTTCAGATTGGAACAGGTCGTATTTGAACATAATGTTCATTTTTCAACTTTGTACCTCCCTTGATGTGTTTCTCCAACATTTACTTTGCAGTCAACATTGGGGAGACACATCAAGGGAGGTAACTGAATTGAACAATGAATTTGACAAACTGAAAACATGGTCGTGACAGCCATGCGACATACATGTTACATAACAATCATCCTGCCAGTGAAAAAAAAAAGGATTATATTTGAGTTTTTCTCTCCATTTTATCCCTCTATTGTGTTGTTACGCCTGCATAATGACATACTGCAGACTACCAGGTGAACACAATGTATTCATTCTTTAATGTTATGTGCTCAATGCAATGTTGCATCATGGTCAAAGGTCAGTGGCTTTGATCAGCTGGGAAACTGTGCTGATCTTGAACCTATTGCAAATGGTTAATCCCGTAATATCTCGGCTCGACAAATTCTTATATTCAGCTTTGCATTTCAAACATTTTATGGGCAAACTTCATTGAACTGGCTACATATCAAAGATATTTTTAATTGTCAGTGTTAAGTATAGAATAATTGGAAGCTGCCAGATTTTAACTGAAGGCTGTCATAATCAGTCGATGCCCCATAACCGGCAGATTCTGATTGCTTATTCTGATTATTGGTTGATCACTAATACTCATAGTTACCTGTCTCTCCTACACTAACCAGTTTGCTGCTAGCTTCCAGAATGCAGAACTACCTCACTCTCCACATTCAAGTAGGTTCCACTTTACGACCCATGTGTATAACTTTGCTTTTGCTTTCATTTAGTTTGAGTCACCATTTGTTTCCATATCTTGCAACATGGACTATGCAAAGCATGGGCCACTGCCCTCGACCCGTAAGCATGTTCAAAGTAGCCTGAAAGGTATTGTGGGACAGAAACATTTTCCAAGTCAAAAGAGTGAAAACAGAAAAACTTTCTAAGTCCAATCAGTGAAAAAGAGCCATAACCCTGGGAAAAATTATTGGACAGAACCTCTTCCTTGTGCTTATCCGATCAGCATACCAAAGGAGATCCAAATCCGACCAAGGGATTTCAAATTACAATGCAAAACATTTGTATGGACAGATGAACAGACACATGGACAGACAGAAGGGCTTCACTAGATACCCCCAAATCCTCCTTATAATAATTGTCAGCATTTTTGCTAGCCCCTGTTTGCTTTATGACACTAGGTCCATGTTGACTGCAGAAATAAGCCCAGGGATCTTCAGGTCCCACCAACAGCTATCCACTCATCGTTATGTAGTTCATTTCCTAAATCTTAGATGTACAATGGAAAAAGAATTGGCGAAAGGATATACCCCAGTTTAGGCCTATCTCAAGTGGAACACTTTACAATGTAACAATGTCAGTCAGTTACTGAATATTTCAATTAGGTTCTGGTTCTCACTAGTCGATGACACCTATTTTTAGTATTTGTAATAACCATGTCATTGCATCCTCATGAGAATGTCTCACTCAAAACATCTTAAAAATAGAATCTACCTCACAGCAGAAACAAATGAAAGTGTCAATGACACTGTAGCTCATCTTGACAAACTTGAACTCGGTAAGTTATAAATGAAATGGCAAAATTGAAGATCATTGGTACCAATGTCATTTTTTTTGCCAGTGGCAACATTTTTTGACAGACACCGCAGAAAATCGATAGCTCCCATCTAGAGGCCTCCCCAAACAAGCATGCCAGGTTTCAAAGCAATCCGATCATAAATGTGCCCTGTAGGATGTACAAAAGGGAAATATTGTGGTCTGACTAGACTAAATTCTAAGAACGTTGGCCGTGGCAACATTTTTTGACGGAAATTGAAGAAAATCGATAGCTCCCATCTAGAGGTCACCCCAAACAAGCATGCCAGGTTTCAAAGCAATCTGATCATAAATGTACCCTGTAGGGTGTGCCAAAGGGAAATATTGAGTCTTCTGACTAAACTAAGTTCTAAGAACATTGGCCGCGGCAACATTTTTTGACAGAAATTGAAGAAAATCGATAGCTCCCATCTAGACGTCTCCCCAAACACGCATACCATGTTTCAAAGCAATCTGATCATAAATGGGCCCTGTAGGGTGTGCCAAAGGGAAATATTGAGGTCTGACTAAACTAAGTTCTACGAACGTTGGCCGTGGCAACATTTTTTGCCGGAAATTGAAGAAAATCGATAGCTCCCATCTAGAGGTCACCCTAAATAAGCATACCAGGTTTCAAAGCAATCAAATCATAAATGTGCCCTGTAGGGTGTGCCAAAGGGAAATATTGTGGTTTGACTAAACTAAGTTCTAAGAACGTTGGCAGCGGCAACATTTTTTGACGGAAATTGAAGAAAATCGATAGTTCCCATCTAGAGGTCACCCCAAACAAGCATGCCAGGTTTCAAAGCAATCTGATCATAAATGTACCCTGTAGCGTGTGCCAAAGGGAAATATTGAGTCTTCTGACTAAACTAAGTTCTAAGAACGTTGGCCGCGGCAACATTTTTTGACAGAAATTGAAGAAAATCGATAGCTCCCATCTAGACGTCTCCCCAAACAAGCATACCATGTTTCAAAGCAATCTGATCATAAATGGGCCCTGCAGGGTGTGCCAAAGGGAAATATTGAGGTCTGACTAAACTAAGTTCTAAGAACGTTGGCCGCGGCAACATTTTTTGACGGAAATTGAAGAAAATCGATAGCTCCCATCTAGAGGTTACCCCAAACAAGCATACCAAGTTTCAAAGTTATCTGATCATAAATGCGACCTGTGAGGTGTGCCAAAGGAAATTGTGGATGTACGTACTAACGTACTAACGTACGTACGTACACCAACGGACGAGAAGTGATGGCAATAGCTCAGCTTGACTTTGTCAAGTTGAGCTAAAAATGCTGATAAGATCACCGATCCAATGTCAAGTTGTGGCAGCACAAAAGTGGGTTTAATCATTATCAACTTATTGTCCAGAAATCAATTGTTTACAATTTACTATGTGAAGGGTCACTGTGACCTTGACCTAGTAATTCCAAAATAAATAGCGCTCTTTCTTGCACCAATGCCAACAAACCTATGAAGTTTCATGAACGTGGGTGGAACCATTGTCAAATTATCATCTGGAAACCAATTGTTTATGATTTATTATGTCCAAGGTCACTGTGACCTTGACCTTTGATCTAGCGAATCCAAAATAAATAGGGGTCTTCCACTCATGTAGGCCAACGTACTTATGAAGTTTCATGAATTTGGGTCAAACCATTATCAAGTTATCATCCGGAAATCAATTGTTTACAATTTACTATGTTCAAGGTCACCGTGACCTTGACCTTTGACCTAGTGAATCCAAAATAGGGTTCTTCCTCTCATGAAAGGCCAACCTGCATATGAAGTTTCAAGAACGTGGGTAGAACCATAGTCAAGTTATCATCTGGAAACCAATTGTTTAATTTATTATGCTCAAGGTCACTTTGACCTTGACTTTTGACCTAGCAAGTCCACAATAAATAGACTTCTTCCCCTCACCAATGCCAACCTACCTCTGAAGTTCCGTGAACATGGGTCTCACCATTATCAAGTTATCATCTGGAAACCAATTGTTTACTGATTTACTATGTTGAAGGACAATGTGACCTTGACCTTTCACATAGTGTGTCCAAAATAAATAGTGTTCTTCCTCTCACTGATGCCAACCTACCTATGATGTTTCATGAATGTGGGACAAACAATTAACAATTTATCATCTGGAAACCAATTGTTTTGATTTACTATGTTCAGGGTAACTGTGACCTTGTCCTTTGACCTAGTGAGTCCAAAATAAATAGGGTTCTTTTCCTCATGAAGGCCAACCTACATATGAAGTTTCATGAATGTTGGTTGAAGCAAAGTCAAGTTATCATCCAGAAACCAATTGTTTATGATTTACCATGTTCAAGGTCACTGTAACCTTGACTTTTGACCTAGCAAATCCAAAATAAATAGGTTTCTTCCCCTCATCGATACCAACCTACCTATGAAGTTTCATGAACATGGGTCAAACCATTATCAAATTATCATTCAGAAACCAATTGTTTATGCCTGCCCGAGCACCTGCCCGCCTGCCATTCACCAAACCATAAGTCGAGTTTGACTTCGTCACAGCTCGACTAAAAAGAAAGCAAAATGGTCTTGTGCAAATGCAAAATTTGCAGTATGTTTTGGAAAACTCTGAGCAAAGGTAAGGAGAGGTTTGTTCATGCTGCACTTGTAGACAAGGTTTCCAGACATTTAGCCATAATGAATTTCATAAAATGGACACTGGATTCTAAAATAATTTGACAATGCATAATTCTGAATCGAAACTTGCCAAGAGTTTTTGGGTTCATTTATTACCCACTTGAAACTAAGCAGACAAACATTTGCCTACGATCTCACTGGCCTGCTTTGGTCTTTTTTCTGTTTTATTTTCATTTTTCATTTCCTCGGTTGTTTTTACACTACTTTGTCACTTATAATTAACCCTTTAACTAAGGAATCAGCTGCATCTGCCCACATAATTTATAAAAAATGCTGATAGGATCACCGATCCAATGTCGAGTTGTGACAGCACAAAAGTGGGTTTAATCATTATCAACTTATCGTCCGGAAAACAATTGTTTACAATTTACTATGTGAAGGGTCACTGTGACCTTGACCTTTGACCTAGTGATTCCGAAATAAATAGGGCTCTTTCTTGCACCAATGCCAACCTACCTATGAAGTTTCATGAACGCAGGTGGAACCATTGTCAAATTATCATCTGGAAACCAATCGTTTACGATTTATTATGTTCAAGGTCACTGTGACCTTGGGCCTTTGACCTAGTGAGTCTAAAATAAATAGCGATCTTCCACTCACCAAGGCCAACAACCTATGAAGTTTCATGAATGTGGGTCAAACCATTATCAAATTATTGTCCGGAAACCAATTGTTTACGATTTACTATGTTGAAGGTCACTGTGACCTTGATCTTTCACCTAGCAAGTCCAAAATAAACAGAGTTCTTCCTCTCACTGATGCCAACCTACCTATGAAGTTTCATGAACGTGGGTCGAAACATTATTAAGTTATCATCCGGAAACCAATTGTTTGTGATTTACTATGTTGAAGGTCACTGTGACCTTGACCTTTCACCTAGCAAGTCCAAAATAAATAGAGTTCTTCCTCCCACTGATGCCAACCTAACTATGAAGTTTCATGAACATGGGTCAAACCGTTATCAAGTTATCATCCGGAAACCAATTGTTTTGATTTACTATGTTCAGGGTCACTGTGACCTTGATCTTTGACCTAGTGAGTCCAAAATAAATAGGGTTCTTCCTCTCATGAAGGCCAACCTACATATGAAGTTTCATGAATGTGTGTTGAACCGTAGTCAAGTTATCATCAGGAAACCAATTGTTTACAATTTACTATGTTCAAGGTCACTGTGACCCTGACCTTTGACCAAGCAAGTCCAAAATTAATAGGGTTCTTTCTCTCACCGATACCAACCTACCTATGAAGTTTCATGAACATGGGTTGAACCATTATCAAGTTATCATCCGGAAACCAATTGTTTATGCCCACCCGCCTGCCCGCCCAACCGCCCACCATCAAACTATAAGACGAGTTTGACTTCATCACAACTCGACTAAAAATAGGGCGATGAAATCCATACCCATATGTGCAACTAGTTGAAAGCTGTATGACGGAGGGCCACCCCGGATGCTGACATTATGTACACCATACATAGTATGGCTACATATAGAAATGGACTGGAGGAGTGCCTAATTTGATGGATAAAGGGTTAATATCTCTGGATCAAATTATTAGATTTACATAAAAAACTATACAGCACAGCACATCAGTAACCTGAATACATATATAAAGTAACCTGATAATCGGATTAATATTTTTTGAGTTATCACGTGCCAAAGAAATGGATTGGAGGAGTTTTCAATTTGAAGGAAAAGGGTTAATATCACAGGATCAAATTATCAGATTTACACTAGAAACTATACAGCTCGGCACATCAGTAACCTGAACACATATATGAAGTAACATGACAATCAGATTGATATTTTATCTCAGCCAAAGGGATTGGAGGAATTTTCAATTTGAAGGATATAGGGTTAATATCTCAGGAACAAATTATCAGATTTACACCAAAAAGTATACAGCTCGGCACATCAGTAACCTGAACACAAATATAAAGTAACTTGACAATCCACACAATCTTTTTCAAGTTATCGAATGCCTAAGGGATTGGTGGAATTTTCAATTTGAAGGATAAAAGGGTTAATATCTCAGGATCAAATTATCAGATTTACACCAAAAACTATACAGCTCGACACATCGGTAACCTGAACACAAATATAAAGTAACTTGACAATCCAAGCAATATTTTTCAAGATATCGAATGCCAAAGGGATTGGAGAAATTTTCAATTTGAAGGATAAAGGGTTAATATCTCAGGATCAAATTATCAGATTTACACCAAAAACTATACAGCTTGGCACATCAGTAACCTGAACACAAATATAAAGTAACTTGACAATCCAAGCAATATTTTTCAAGTTATCGAATGCCAAAGGGATTGGAGGAATTTTCAATTTGGAGGATAAAAGGTGAATATCTCAGGATCAAAATAACAGATTCACACCAAAAACTATACAGCTGAGAACGTCAGTAACCTGAAGATATATATAAAGTAACATGACAATTGGATTGATATTTTTTCAGTTATCTCATGCCAAACGGATTGGAAGAACTCTCAATTTGAAGGATAAAGAGTTAATATCTCAGAATCAAATTATCAGATTTACACCAAAAACTATACAGCTCGGCACATCAGTAACCTGAACACAAATATAAAGTAACTTGATAATCCAAGCAATATTTTTCAAGTTATCGAATGCCAAAGAAATGGATACGGATGCCGGACGGATGGAAAGACAGACAGATGAAGGATGGACGAACGACAGATGGCCACCCCAGATGCCGGCATTATGTGTACCATACATAGTATGGGTACACATAAAAAAGCAGTTGAAAAACAAACATTTTAAAAAAATTTCAACCATATCATGTGAACCCACTCTGGAACAAGCTTGTCAAGCTCGTTCCAATGAGGGGATCGCATTATGTGGTATTTGTTGACATTTTTTTTTTAAATCTGACAAAAAAAGTAATTAAAATAAGAAATTTTGATATCAGGTTAGTTGGGTAACTGCAGTCCTAAATCAAATGAAAGTGTCAATGACACTGTAGCTCAACTTGTCAAGACATGCACATATATATATATATACTATATACATATAGTATGTGACACAGCAATGACAAATATCTAGGTAATGATAACAAAGGTACATATAAAGTATTGTAATGGTCTGTACATAAATACTGACAGTAGCCTGTAACAAATGTATAGGTAAAGTATTGCAAAGGTGGGTGACAGTCAGATGCTAAACTAGAAAAGAAATCTTTGAGACCCAGAGTGGGTCTGACTGAACCCCAAAATATTTGTTCTCATAGCACAGTGATAACAAAGGCACCCCAAAACACATTCATTCCTGTCCCAAGGTGAAAACAAAGGTACACAAGAAGTTTCGTGAAGATCAGTTCATAAATACGAGCTGTATAGAAGTTGTGACAAAAAACTGATTGGACCTAATTTCGATACAAAATGGCCACTGGCAGCCATCTTGAATTTTGGACTGCACTCAGAAACACTCGTTCTCGTCCCAAGGTCATAACAAAGGTACCCAAGAAGTTTCGTGAAGATCGGTTCATAAATACAGCATCTAGCCCGAGCCGTATTGACATGTGCACTTACAGTGTATAAGTAGCACTGAATAAATCAAAATTCATCTAATTTGCATAATTTCTGCATGAGAAAAAAACCTGTACTGTATGTGATGTATTCCATTTTACTAAACATTCATAAAAAAATTTATTCAAATCAGAACTTTCATACAGAAGTTCTGTACAAAAGACTGATTGCACTAATTTTGGTACAAAATGGCTGCTGGTGGCCATCTTGAATTTCGGACCACACCCAAAAACGCCCGTTCTCATCCCACGGTGATAACAAAGGTACCCAAGAAGTTTTGTAAAGATCGGTTCATAAATACGGCCTCTAGCCTGAGCCGTATAGAAGTTGTGTACAAAAAACTGATTTGACCTAATTTCGGTACAAAATGGCCACTGGCAGCCATCTTGAATTTTGGACCGCACTCAGAAACACTCGTTCTCGTCCCAAAGTGGTAACAGAGGTACCCAAGAAGTTTCGTGAAGATCGGTTGATAAATACAGCCTCTAGCCCAAGCCGTATTGACATGTGTACTTACTGTGTGTAAGTAGCACTGAAAAAATCAAAGTTCATCTAATTTGCATAATTTCTGCATGAGAAAAAAAACGTATTATATGTGATGTATCCCATGGTACTAAGCATTCACACACAAAATTTTTCAAATCAGCGCTTTCATATGGAAGTCTGTGCAAAAATCTGATTGCACCTAATTTTGTACAAAATGGCTGCCATCGGCCATCTTGAATTTTGGACCGCACCCAAAAACACTCGTTCTCATCCCACGGTGATACCAAAGGTACCCAAGAAGTTTCGTAAAGATCGGTTTATAAATACGGCCTCTAGCCCGAGCCGTATTGGCATTTGCACTTACAGTGCTGAAAGAACACTAAATACATCAAAGTTAGTCTAATTTACATAATTTACGTACAAGAAAAATACCTGTATTATATGTGATGTATCCTATGGTACTAAACATTCATACAAAATATTATTCGAATCAGCACTTTCATATGGAAGTTCTGCACAAAAATCTGATTTCACCTAAGTCTGTACAAAATGGCTGCCAGCGGCCAACTTGAATTTCGGATCGGACCCCAAAACACTCGTTCTCGTCCCACGGTCATAACAAAGGTACCCAAGAAGTTTCGTTAAGATCGGTTCATAAATACAGCCTCTAGCTGAATTGTTCGCTGAAGTTGAGCTAAAAACGAGTAACCAAGGATAAAGATTTGAATGGTGATCAACAAGGAGAGTTCGAAGAGGTTTATATCAAAATCAAGTGGATCTCTGTGGATGATGATAATCCTCCTTCCAAACCATACGTGTGTTATTACTACTTTGCATCTATCATAATTATATTGAATGACCATCAAGATTTAATTCAATAGAAAAGTTTGCCCACAGAAATAAGCTCGATCATTAGGCAGTCAGAAAAATCAAACTAAAATGTATGAAAATTATACAACTTCCAGAGATTATCACTGATTGGACATGTCTATAAGTGGTGAGTGATGACTTGTACACACCACAACATAAAATGAGCATTCGATAATCAATTTTAGAATGCAATCATGGAAAAAATGACCCAAGTTGGAGTTTTGTGTTTTGCGATTACATCACAATTAAACTTGAATTGAAAGAAAAATATCACCTCAACGGTCTATTTTCTTTCTTGCCTGACACTTTTTGCTTCTGCGCATTTTTGTTTATATTGGTGTTTAACTTGTTGAGGGGAGGGGGAGGCGGTGGTTCAGTGGTAGACTGTTGGGCTTCTATGCTAGAGGTCCCGAGTTCGATCCTCGTCCGGGACGACCCATGTTGTGTCCTTGGGCAAGGCACTTTATCCCAGTGGCCTACATGTGGGCTCGATGATGCTGAGTACTAAGGCGTACTGCACGTCTATGGTGAACATGTCTTCAACCGCTGTAACCCTGCTTGAGCAGAGCTTGAACAGAGTTAGAATGTTGAGGAGCTTACAGTTGCTCGTCGATGCTCGGTGGTTCTCTCCGAGTACTCCGGCTTGCTCCACCCGTAAAACTGTAACGGTCACGATTAGCCATTGTGCATAAATATGTGACCTTAAACACCAATAAATAAATAAATAACTGGTTGAGGACTAGTTTATTTTTGGTGGTCTGAATTTGTTCATCGATATTTGTTTATTACAAATTATTGGAGAGTGCATGCACTCTCCAATAATTTGTAATAAAACAAATTTATATAATCGAAATATTATTTGCGTTCGACTTAATATGGAACATGAGCAAGGAAAATGTTGGCTTTTGCTCTGGTACTCTCATTTTTTGGAAAATCCTGATAGTGGCTTCTAGCACTCAACCAGTTATGGTCACTTTCAGCATCTTTGGCTACATCATGACCACAATACAGGTAATGATGTCAAGTTTAGCTTATTGTTAATACCTATTCTGCTTACTTTAGCAAACTTCCACCATTGGCATTGGTTCCGGGTCCTGTTTTACCAGTAAATCAAAATGTGTTTACCTCAGTAAACAGGAACATAAACATTATATTGTTTATAGATCAAGTACTGATTCAAATGACTACTATGAGCTGTGGTAATTTGGAAAGAACTGGAAAAAAATTCTTATTTAAGATTCTGCAAGGTACGTTATGGAAAAGAATTTTGCAATCAGTGAAAACAGGTTTTGGAAAGTGGGTATTTCCTAAATTCATTTGTAATAATAATAAATATGATTTAAAATCGACTTGTTGTGTCTGTGATAGGTCAACAAAAGGCTCCCCTAAAGTAGAGATGGCTCTCCTAGGCAAAATAAAGTGGGCGATTGACAGCTCATCTAACTGTCAGGGGGTGATTTAAGTTGGGTGGTGATTGTGGCTCCCCTGGAAATTTAAATTACTATAGCTTGCAAAGATTAAGCCTTTACCTAACATGAAAAGCAGACAACACTTGCAAACAAAATTCTTGAATAACTAATTTTTTTCATTTTTTTGTCTCAGAAACATAGGTTATGACCCCTCACTGGAATGAGCTCAATGAGCTCATTCCAAAGAGGGGTCATAACCTGCACTTTTGAGACAAAAAATAATAGAAATTGTATAGTGATTTCTGTAAATAGTGAGGGGCCGGTTTTGGGTTAAGTCTCTCTTCACACATCAGCCATCCATTTTATGTCCACACCTGATAGGACAGTAACCTAATATTTGATGCTGCCAAAGATTCCCCGATTGGGGATCGATCCTGGACATCTGGTATGAGTCACCAACCCACTTATCAACTCGGCCGGGGGCATGGTGGTGTTGCGGTAACTGGTTCTTGTCAGATCACCAAAGTTAAGCAACGTCGAGCCCAGTTAGTCCTCAGATGGGTGACAGTCTGTACGATCAATTCGGACTCCCGCATTGTGTCCTTGGGCAAGGCACTTAACCCCGATTGTCCACATGGGGGGCATGATGACACCATGTACTAAGGCGTACTGCACGTCGATGGTGTGCATGTCTTCAACCAATCTAACCCTGCCTGTGCTGCAGTGCGGAGTTACGATGTTGGGGAGCTGGCAGCTGCTCGTCGTTGCTCGGTGGTTCTCTCTGGGTACTCCAGCTTCCTCCACCCATAAAACTGTCATGGTCCTGAGTAGCCATTGTGCATAAGTATGTGACCTTAAACACCAATAAACAATCAACTCGGCCCCACCCTCTACCCACTCAGGGACAGCTCTCTCTTGAAAGTGCCGAAATCGTACTACTTCAAGTGATAAAAGATTTGATATTTTGGGTAGGGATATCCACCAGCAGCATGCAAGGAGGAGAAATGATAAGAAGTAATTGCCCAGTGCAACATGGCAACCCTGTTGAATAGCAACTTTGATAGTAAAAATTATTCAATTAAAAGGGATAAAATCACTAATTCCATGTATTCTTTGATAAACTGTGCATTCATTCTACTATATCTTGTTTGACAGAGTTAGTGCGGAGCTCTGTCAAATGAGATATACTAGACTAAATGCCTGTACTGAATGTAGTGAGGCCAAATAGGTCTATAAGCAAGGGAAATTCATTGTTTGTCAGGGTAATTTCTTGACATATTACAAGATTTTAATTCAGTTAACAGTAGTTTACTCTATAACACATCTGCAATGAACAGGTCAAATTCATGTTGAAGGGACGGTAAATGATTTTGTGTTTGTGTTTGTTCATTATCAAATAAGAGATATTCGATTAAGTGGGTTCCACTGTATTCTCAGTAATATGAAATTTTCAATGGTAAAGCCGATCAAGGCAGATTAAGACTGCATCATCAGTGTCACATGGCACAGTGAGGAAAAACATTGTATACTCTCCTACAATATCCTGCAATGTCTTTGAAAATTATGCAGAATAAGTTTCCAAATCACTAAATATCAATGCTTCAGATGTTTTTGTTCATAAATCATTTCCTGGGTTGGTTACTTGATTACAAAGGCTTCTGCCTTGATTATCTTTTGTAACGTTCATTAGATAATAGGAAAATGACTTCCAAATGTCTAAATTTGCGGAGAATACTTGAACTTCCTTCAGAGAACATGACAGTTCTGACTGTCATCAACAAGACAAGGCAAATTTATCTTCTGAAAAATCAATTTCTTGAAGTAACTGATAGAAAGCTACCCTAAGGTTGACTGTTAGCTATCTACCTGATTTGAAGTAAATATACAAAAACAAGTCTGGTGTATTCACCGGAGAAGACAGAAAGCTTCAATTCTGTTCACTGTTTCTGCATCACCACACATTTTCACTGAGCTCTCAGGCTCCCAGTCTAATTCTTACAATAAAAATGACTAAAAGTCAAGCCTGTTCAAACCATAAAGAAGTATGGTCTGGAAGGATAAAGATCCAATGTAGTTCTTTATGACTCCTCATCTGTGTATTTTCATTGAGGTCAGGGTCACTCTGAAGCACGTCAATAATACGGAACTCCATATTGGTGGATGAATGGTCCAGTTCATTTTTCTGATTTCCCTAAAGTGTTTCAAGATTCAAGCGTGGAATGCATGTTTTGTTTCACCGACAACCTATATTTTGCATATATTGCAAGTCATGAGGTAAATTAAATTTGAACTTTTACAGTTGTCTACCTTTTGATTTACACTTATGCAGGATATTGCATACTTTCTAATAAATCTTATGTTCCTCTGAGATTCTAGATTCGACAAGTTGTTCTCGTGTGATGGTCTCGCCCAGATCAATTTTCCTCTTTTAGTGGCCTGACGGCCATTAACTCTTAACCCACTGTGTATTTTTTTTAGATATTTTTCATTAAATCTAGTCATGGCTGCTACCTAGCAGCCATGACTAGATTTAATGAAAAATTCATCTAAATTTAGCTCAAGGAATGATTGGTAACAAAAATCCATTCACTTCACAGGAGACAAATTTGAATAAATGTACCCAAATTATTCTGATTTTAGTGGCAAGGAAAATCCTGTCCTGGGCAGGAATATCTGCGAGAGCATGCAAGAAGTTAAAAGAAGAGCCAGATGATGAGTTGTGAAATCTGGCAACACTACAATCTTACAACCATACATTACTAGATGAAGTCGAAGGTATAACCTTTGAAAATAGTGTACTAACATGTCAAATAATTAAGGAATAGTGCATGGCTTGGAGTTGACTATGCCCATATAGTGCCCAGTGAGGTGGTGTAGTTCCCGCCGCAAAGCGGAGGGAACTACATCACCTCACTGGGCACTATATGGGCGTAGTCAACGACAAGACATGCACTAATCCTTATATTATATCGAACACTCATCAAGAAAAACATCTGTCCGATTTGTTAATCTATTACCAAGGTTGCAGCCCTACCAACCAGCGTTATATAGAAAAAAATTACCATGTAATTTTTAAAGAACATTTTCTTCTTCCAAAACACGGCTAACTTGGATTATTGATATGAGCAGAAGACAGATTTTGAATCGGTCGGCAAGGGTAAACAAAACATTTCCCCCAAACGGAACTGTGTATTCTAGAATCGCTCAACTCGCGAATGAAAACTAAAATTTTCGAAATTTGACAACGCAGTTTGATAATTTCCACACATTTGTCACACATATACATTACCGAATGAGTCAGTACGGGATACCAAACGCCGAAGATTCAAATGAATTCCATTATTTATTCGTTTACTGCCCAAAACATACAACTGAATAGCGAAATAATATGAGCAGCGAAACAAACGATTTTTCATATCGGGACGCGTTCTCAACAAAGTTGTACCCAGGTATGGATCATTCTCTTCGAAACAAGATATGGATCATCTTCTCAAGGAATAAAATGAACGCCTCAGAAAATGTGACTTCAACAATGGAAAAGCGATACATTTTTCCACAATGATTTCTTTCTGGGTCGTTTTGTGGATGTTGTGCCTTTGTGAATCGATATTTAAATTTAGCCTGATTAGTTTTATTCGCCCAGTATGAAAAGAAAACTGATATAGTAGTGTGCTAAAAATAGAAAACGTGTAGTGCCTAGGTGTAGTGCCTGGTCAGTTCTGTGGATTCAAACTACACGAAATAGGGTATCATCTTTCAGCCAATCAGAATGCAAGGAAGTCAGGTGAGATATAATATAATATAATATATAACTGAGGTTATACATTATATTTCATTTACCAGTCCAATTCTGTTAGTAATTTGATTCTGTTATGGGCTATTCACTCCTCCACCTTTCATGGAGTTTGCATGCAGTCTACTGTTGATGTAATGTTATGTCTTTTTATTCACAATGACATTCAGCTATTCTTTGGGTTCCAGTTATAGATATTCCAATCATTAAGTATTTAATTCACCTCGCAAACATAGTTGAACTATGTGGCATAATTATAAAACTGCTACTGTGACGAGTCTCCATTCAAAACTTCTTTAATAAACAAACATCTCTGACGGTATTGGTAATGTCATTAAAAATTCCATCAAATCAAGTCTCAGTTGAGAAATATTTCTTTTGCGTAGATTCCAAGAAAATGAATTTTTATGGTATTTCTTAGATGCAATTGTCTGAAATATTTTAGGTTCACTTTTGTGACTAAATGAAATGTTCTTGACAAATGAATATAAACATATATGTACTATTCAAAGGATAGACTGGCTCCAGACCATAAAAGCATTGATTTCCTTACAGAATTTGAGAAGAAAACAGATTCACGAATTTACACCAAAATGTTTCAAAATAGTTTTTCATGATCATATCTGGATACACTTGGTAAACAGTGGGGACCCAGGCCACCTTCAATATGACACCAGAGGCTAATGTAAGCTTCTGACTTAATTGGTATCAATAATTGGGTCAGATTCCAAATGATATAACTGTAAAATTTGAGACACTGTAGCTGTACTTTCAATATTTCCATCCACAGCTGAAAAAAGTGCAGAAATACAATACCAGAAGAATTATGGAAGTTTTTAGGCACCAATCAAATTACATTTGTATGGTTACTTTAGGGTTAATTATCCACAGATGTCTTTTTGTCATCCTTCAGTTATTTCAATGAGCTCACTGTCATCTCAGATTGGGTTGGTTTGCACGAGTTAATTATGACAGCACTCCGGACATGTGTGCTTGATTTCTCGCTGTGTATTTGTGATCAGTCAGTCTGTGAATTACATCCAAGCGACTGGGACAGGTGGTGAATTTCCAATTAAAATTGGGATTGGTGATCAAAGGACTGTGTGGTTTGCTATACTGGTATTTCGCAGAGTATCAATACATCTGTATTTAGTGCTTAGTTTTCCCCATACAGCCAGTATATATTTTCGTGTGATTTTAAATTATGGATAAATGTTCCAAAGTCTTGATCATCAGCCACTCCATGATTTCTCGACTCGCATGTTTTTTGAACAGGACAGCACGTCACCAAAGTAACTTGACAAATGATTTTTGCCTCAATGAGGTCAAATGTTGTAATGTGAGCTGCAGTGCTGTGGGAAAACTCGGTGCTACTATGGCCTCCTTCCGTGGATATGCAATACGTTACAACCAGGAATTCAAACCCAATGTTGTCATATTACAAATCAGGGGTAATGATTTAGCAGAACAGGACTCACTTTCACTGGGAAGTAATATTGATGACCTCGCGACCGACATTCTTAAACAATCAAATGTCCAATTTGTTTTTGTGTGCCAGTTATTTCATCACACATATATGTATGTTCATCCATCAACGAAATGTCCCACTATATCCGTTGTTGAATATAACAACAGAGTCAATGCAATAAATAACTATTTAAAGGAAGTATTGCCTTCTTCATCCCCAAAAATTAAGTTCTGGACACACACGCGGCTACGTTCTATTGCCACACAGCATTTGTGTGATGGGGTTCACTTTACTGAGGCAGGGCTTAAAAAATATTGTCGCAGCTGACGTGGCTGGATCTTGTTTTTCTTCAATAAGGTAGACCTCCAGTAAAATAATTACATTTTATGGAATTATGTCATGTATTCATATTATTAATGTTTAGCAAAGCTTTGCTCTCTACATACAAGTATGCTGTGTCATGTTACGGCCCGGTGGCTGACATTGACGTTGATTAAAAGATAAATTACTAAATACTTTACATAGATTGAGTTTTAGTGGGGGGCTTGCCTGTCTTGGATAATGTTTTGCCTGTCTTGGATAATGTTTTGCCTTTCTAGGCTCTTTAAGTCTAACTTCCACCTGCTGGGGTTAGCAGCGCACCTCTATGTTACTCTGTCGTTGCCTCGGGTTCAAGCTGTTGCACTGGCCGCTTTGTGTACAATCTGTGAATCAATTGGTAGCTTCATCTTGTTAATTGTGATCGGGCACGGGGAAGCTGTTCCAAGTCTCTCACATCATCCACAAGAAACTTTACATGTATATGGTTTATACTCCACGATTCCATGAAACAAATTGCCTTTGATTTTATCTCTTCTTGTGGTATGGCTCCCTGGGCTAGATCGTCAGTTGCAGGAGCGACAAACTTTTATTTGTAGCTCCTATATGGGTTACCTATTGTTGATCTTACTGGAAGATCTTCTTGAATGGCTAACATTTGTCGTACTTTGGCCAGATTTTATCTGGTCTGTTACATATATATTCTGTTGGGTATGTAATGGTGCATTCATGCTTCTTCCTGTGAGAGCTTTATATCCAGATCGGCGAGCCTTACCCGATGTTGTGACTGCTTGCTTGTGTTTATACTACTTTTTATTCATTTTTTTTTCTTCTGTATTTTTTTCAGAATGCCCAAACGGCATAATGATCTTACTGATGGTCTTTCAGAGTTATTTCAACCATCAAATGCCAAAAGGCCAAGGATTCCTAGGGTTCACGCTTCGAGTACCACCACTCATGACAATCCTGGGCAGCCTGGGTGTCTGTACGTGCTCCAGGGGACATCATTGGCAGTCCTATTGCATCCACCTCCACAGCTGTTCCAGAAAATAGGTTTAGGCCACAATCCCAGAATGCTAAGGGTCGCAAGAATAAATCCATGATGACTCATTCTTCTGCACAGATAAGATCTGGAAATAGTAGGGCTAGTCCCCCCAGTCCAACATATATTACTCTTGCACGTAACTCTACAGGGTTTTCCCCATCAGCACGAGTTTGTATGAAGTTTTGATTCACCTTTTCCCCTGTTACATCTGTATACAACTGAGGCTCTCAGGGCAATCTAACACACACTTGGCTCAATGGTTTCGTGCTTTTTGAGATTTTTTGTTCAGGTTCAGCCTTCCTATGGATTGTGCCTCTTCTTGTAAAATTTTTGAGAGTTTTAGCTCCGCTTTGCAATGGGTGGCCAAACCAAAATACTCAGTGCATCAGGTACTGCATGTGTTGGATGACTTTTTCTTTGTTGCAAAAGGTTTTACAAACTGCCAATTTTATCTCCATCAGTTTTTGAAGATGTGCAATGAGCTGGGAGTCCTTATCGCATGTGAGAAGACCTTCGAACTTGTATCCTGTTTAACATTTTTGGGTATTGAGTTAGATTCTGTTGCAATGGTTGCCTGTTTGCTGTCTGATAAGTTGCTTAAATGACAATCATTAATTACAGCTATGATAGGTCGGAAAAGGGCTTCATTACAAGATCTGCAATCTATAATTGGCCTGCTTAATTTTGTCTGTTCTGTGGTTGTGCCAGGTTGGGTGTTCTTATGACGTATGATTAATCTTACCATTGGTTTATCATCGAGTTTGTGTTTCTGAGCAGGTACGGCAAGATCTTCGCTTGTGGTTGTTGTTTCTTGATAGTTTCAATGGTAAATCTGTCTTTTTGCTGCCACAGTGGGCTGATAATGACCAACTTACCTTTCACACAGATACTGCAGGTAGTTCCGGTTTTGGTGGTATTTTCGAGGCTGAATGGTTTTATGGTGCTTGGTCTGAGGTTGATAAACAATACAACATTACTGTTCTTGGGGTGTATCCCACAGTTTTGTCATTACATTTGTTTGGGCCCCGGTTCCATGATCGACACCTTCTTTTTTTAATTGTGACAATTCGGTGGTGGTCCAGTGCATTAACACCCAAACCTCCCGTCATTCAGTCCTCCAGAAACTTTTACAAGTTGTTTTAATCTGTCTGCAATATAACATTCTTTTTAAAGCTTGGCACGTTCCTGGCAAATCTAACAATTTACCAGATGCTCTCTCTCGGTTACAGGTTCAGGAGTTCAAGAGACTTGCACCTTCTTATCAGCAGCATCCTGTTCCCATTCCACACCATTTCAGCTTAACAGCCTTGTTGAAACCCTTGGGACATTAATGGACAATGTGCTAGCACCATCAACCAGCCGGTTTTACCAACTCTCTTTCCATCTATTTGCATGTTTTTGTACAGAATTCTGCTTGGGGCTTGAGCAGTTCGCTGCCCATTACTGTTGATAGGTTATGTTTGCTTATTGCCCATATTTATAATGTTGGAAATTCTTCAAAATATGTTGTCTCCTTGCTTTCTGGCCTCTTGTACATTCATAAAGTTCATAATTTGTGTGATCCATCAGATAATTTTGTGGTCAAGAAATTGTTAGAGGGTATCAAACGTCTACGACACTCTGTGGATGTTAGGCTTCCCATAACATTGCTTGTTTTAGACAAGCTCATTACTACTCTCTCCATCTGTTCTGTGAGTGATTACCAATGCAAATTATTCCAGTCACTTTTTTCCTTTGCCTTTTTCGCCTTTGCAAGGATTGGGGAGTTCTGTCCACTCCAGATACAAGATACAGGTAAGGTACTGCAATTATCTGATGTCAATTTTCTTCTTACTCCTTTTTCGACATTTTGAACACAATTTGGGATGTAAACCCCACTATGTCAAGGTCACACCGCAGTCTGATCCTTCTGTCAGCCCTGTTGTATTCTTGAAGATTTTTCTTGCGCTGAGGGGCCCGACGTATGGTCCCCTTTTCGCTCATCCTGAAGGATCACCTATTTTACGTCATACATTCAATGCTGTTTTGCAACGTTGCTTGATCGTTTGTCAATTGGACACATCCGCCTTCAAAGGTCACAGCTTCCGTATTGGCGCTGCCACTTGGGCAGCCAGTATTGGTTTTACTGATTCTCAAATCAGGATGATGGGCAGTTAGAAGTCGAATGCTTTTCGCAATTACATCCGCCGCTCTCCTTTGATGTGGACTCTTAAAGTCGTTCAGGGTCAGGTTGCGAATTTGCAATCAAAATTCCATCCGCCTCCCCTACCAACACCTTCGTAAATTCATTGCACCGGTATAGCTTGTAAAGTGTTCTCAGTATGGATACAGGTTAGGTTTTGTGGGCATTTTTTCATACCACCCACAATGTATGCAACATTTTCCAAAATGAAACTCCCCATAGAGCAGTCATTATAATTATTCTATTGCTCCTTTATTGGCTACACTGTACTTATGATACATATATCTAACAATAAAATCTACATTAGTAATTTACAGTGTAGTCCTAAAACACATACATTAGTTCTTATTAATTGCTCATTGCAAGTAGGGTTTTCCAGTCCATGATGGCTGCATAAAACTTGTTTTAACTGTCAAATTCCCAAGTTCAAGAGCAATAACTCTGTAATAAACCAACTGAGCAGAATGGAATTGAAACTTGATCTGTAAGCACCCTCCACGAAGCTACATACAAAAATCATTTCAATATTTCTATCAATAACTGAAAAAAATGTATGGAAAACATGGGATGGATGGATGAATAGACAAATGGATGAATGGACGGACAGGCTGATCCCTAAAGGGCGCCCACTGTGGACATAATTTTTTTTGTTCACAAATGTGGGATTGACTATTTAAAGCACAAATCATGGAAAGGGATTAGTTAAATAATTAAACCTAGAAGAGGGATATAGATGGTACTTAGTGTCTTTCCATGAATACCGATGATCATTTTATGAGTGAGCATGAGAAATATATATTTCCATGAGCATAAATTTGCAGGCTGTCATTCACATGAGAATTTTTATCTGGTCCACAGTGTCAGTAATGCAGTCATAATGTATTTGCTGTAACAGTAATTCAAATCATCACCCCATGTTCAAATGAAAGTGTAGCTCAACTTGTGTTAGACAAGTACATGTTTTGTATGTGACACAGCAATGACACACATCTAGGTAATGACCTCATAACAAAGGTACATGTAAAGTATTGTAAAGATCTGTACATAAATACTGACTGTAGCCTGTAACAAATGTACAGGCAAAGTATTGTAAAGGTGGGTGAGAGTTAGATGCCTCCAGCCAGAGCCATATTGAAATATGCACTTACTGTGTATAAGTAGCACTGAATAAATCAAAGTTTGTCTAATTGGCCAGTGGCGGCCATCTTGAAATTTCGGACTGCACCGAAAAACACCCGTTCTCATCCCAAGATGATAACAAAGGTACCCAAGAAGTTTCGTGAAGATCGGTTCAAAAATACAGCTTCTAGCCCGAGTCGGATTGACATGTGTACTACATGTAACTGTGAATAAGTAGCACTGAAAAAATCAAAGTTCATCTAATTTGCATAATTTATGCACGAGAAAAAAACCCATATTACATGTGATGTATTCCATGTTACTAAACATTCATACAAAAATTTATTCAAATCAGAAACTGCATATAAAAGTTCTGTACAAAAAACTGATTGCACCTAATTTTGGTATAAAATGGCCGCCAGCAGTCATCTTGAAATTTGGACCGCACCCAAATGCACTCGTTCTCGTCTCAGGGTGATAACAAAGGTACCCAAGGAGTTTTGGTAAGATCAGTTCATAAATACAGCCCTTAGACCGAGCCGTAGTGACATGTGCACTCACTGTGTATAAGCAGTACTGAATAAATCAAAGTTCATCTAATTTGCATAATTTATGCACGAGAAAAAACCTGTATTATATGTGATGTATTCCATGTTACTAAACATTCATTCAAAAATTTATTCAAATCAGAACCTTCATACAGAAGTTCTGTACAAAAAACTGTTTGTACCTAATTTTGGTATAAAATGGCTGCTAGCCATTTTGAATTTCAGACCGCACCTAAAAACACTCGTTCTTGTCCCAAGGTGATAATAAAGGTACCCAAGAAGTTTTGTGAAGATCGGTTCATAAATACAGACCCAAGCCCAAGCCCGAGCCATATTGACATGTGTACTTACTGTGTATTAGCAGCACTGAATACATCAGTTCATCTAATTTGCATAATTTCTGCACGAGAAAAAAACCTGTATTATATGTGATGTATTCCATGTTACTAAAACATTCATTCAAAAATTTATTAAGATCAGAACTTTCATACAGAAGTTCTGTACAAAAAACGGATTGCACTAATTTCGGTACAAAATGGCTGCTGGTGGCTAAAGATCAGTTCATAAATACAGCCTCTAGCCCAAGCCATATTGAATTGTTGACAGATGGACAGATGTACGATGGATGATGGGCCATAACATAACCTCAAATTTGACTACGTCAAAGTTGAGCTAAAAATGAATGTAGCAGCAACTTTTGATATGGACTAGTAGCAGTGTACAAAGGACAACATGATATGTATCGCTTTTCGGCAATTCCATCTTTCCCTAAGAGTACTGAGCTTCAACAAATTATTTTTACTGTAGGCTGTTTCTTTCATATTTTCATCTTAGAGAACAAGTTAAACACTTGAAACAAACATTTCGAGAATCTCTCACTTTCGCAATTTAAAAATAATTCTTTGAAATGAGCAAAAAAACCAAGTGTCTAATGCACCAAAAAAAACTTCACATAATCAAACTAATCTAAGAATTGATCGAAAAACTGTAGTTTCTTTATGCTTGATCTCATTAATCAATGAATTCCAAAATGGAGGGTAGACTTCAAAATGGGACCCTGTACCCGGGATAAGCTTGGGCTCTGGAATGACAGAAAGAATATCCTCGTAGTAATATAATATAATAACTATCACCATCATCTCCCACGCCAGAAAAAGTATGTATCATCATCCTGTTAATCCTGAAACAGATGTTGTATATCATGTAACAAAAGTAACATTTCACACACTTATATGCAACACCTTGTCAACATTACACCTTTTTTTCAATTTCTGTGTGAGAATATGCCACTTTAAATCCAGAGACATCAACATCAGAAAATATTTATGGAAAAACAAAGTTTGTCAAGAACGTTTATAATGTAACATGAACTGGTATTTCCTGTAACATTTTTTGTGATGTGATGCCTCTTCCTTGTATTTTTATTAAATTATGATGTCCAATCCCAGATAGCTCATTCCAGAACACCAATGGACACTCTTTGATCAACTGTCAAACCAAAATCAACATATCCGGTAACTAGACTCACCTTGAGTTGAATTTTAACTATTCTGTAATAGAAAAGGTAGTTCCTGTATCATTTTCAATTGTTACATAAGGAGACCGTTACATGAGGTATGTACTCGTATTCAATGTACATTATTTTAAATGAGTTCTCCCTCCCGAGCAAACTGCACGCAAATGTAGGGAGTACACAATTGAAGCTTCAAAAAACCAATATGGGAACATTACGTTTTTCATTCAGATTAATGGAAATTTAAATTTCATAGTAAATTTCCTTTCTTATTATACCTACCGCAATTGTTTACTACAGACTTGCACTACAGTGGAAGACCCTAACTTGGAAAATATACTCTCTATTTGATCTTTCCCAAGAGATTTGGGAAAGAAAAGTGGTGCAAAAACACCACAAAAAAATAAGCCAAAACTGGGTCGAGTGCCATCAGCACACACCCAGTAGGGGACGCTCTTCTCTTAGTACAAATCCACAACTTCCGTTAACCAGTGCGCAAGGAGGTCACCAATGAATCATTCTTTTGAATCTACCAACATAGGAGTTATGTGATCAGTGGGGAGGAAGGATTCTTACCTAAATAAGAAGACGGGAGGGCCTCCATGTAAACAATTGCAGTAGGTATAATAAGAAAGGAAATTTACTATAAAATTTAAATTTCTTATCAACCTACCTTACCAATGTTTACTACAGGCTGAATAGACAATTGGATGGAGGGAATCACATAACCAACCCACACATAACCCAATTGCACTGGAACCATGGACAGAGGAAGAGATCCCTAGGCCCATCAAACCATAGCATCACAAACATTAGTAAAAGACAATGAGAGATGAGGCGTATGGTTATGTGCAACGCACAGACAGAAAGGGCAGTAACAGCACAGAGCTGGAACTGACCATGTAAGAAGCCGAATGGCTGGGATAGACAACAGCTGGAGCAGAAGAAAGAGGGCCCATAGTACAAAGGTCCTCTGCCTGCTCCTGCAACTGTTGCAGATAAGTGGAGAAAGTAGCATTTCATCCGACAACATGACGGAGTTAGTATAAGCCCCAAGAGGTAGACAATGCACGCACCTCGTGGGCAGAAAAACAATTGGTAATACAATCGCCAGTCGCTAGATGAGTGGAAGCTGCACAAATAGCAAGACAAATCCATCAAGAAATGGATGCAGGAGAGATCTTCTGTCAACCAGGAATAAGAGACAGAAAACCGTTCCTACCCTTCCAAATGAACAGCGTCCAATTGAGAGAAAAGCGAGTTGCATGAACCGGACAGAGCAAAAGGGTGTTTACCCTCAGCAGAAGGATGAGTCCCGATACAGATAGGAGGCGGAGTAATTTCTGGTATCTGATTCTTGGCCAGAAAGGAGCAATCACTGGTAAACATAACACTGGTTGGAGAGCTCCAGAAAAAGGCCGAGTCAACCGAGAGGGCGTGAAGCTCAAAAATCCATCTGGCTGAGGCAAAAGCCATCCAAAAAGCCACCTTGTATGTGAGAAAATTCTTAAAAATGCAGGAGGGCTAAATCACATGGATTAGGGGAGCGATTAGCTCTCCTCAAGCTTACATAAGCTAAAAGTGGCAAAATGAAGTTGTACTATTGATGAATTCTGCCTAGTGGGCTTTGTACATTTTATTTGGTGCTGCTAACAAGGTAGTCTCTATGAGACAGCTACAGTGCCCCTTCCACACCTCCAAGCATTGGCAAGGCCCGGAGGTGTGGGAGGAGCAGTCTGGCCATCTCACAGAGACCACTAACATAGCAGATCTGAAAACCTGTGGGTTTTAGGAATAGGCTGTTGTGGTAATCATTATTTTCTTAGGCTAGGAGGGCTATTTTTCGCCCTCCTCGGTCTGTTTAAGGCAAGCAGTAGGCGAGCGAATAAATCGCTCTCCTGAAAATGCCAGGCCTGGAGTAGTGCCAATATGACGCTGTCCCACATATGAAAAGGTTTCCGAAGAAAGGAGCTGTACCCTTTGATGGTAACAGGCTGGAGTCCCCCAGAATCAAACATATACCAGAAAACTCTGCAGTCTGTGTGATCGAAGGAGTGACAGAAGCAACAGGGTGATCCACACACCATCGACAGAAGACCTTCCACTTAGCCGCAGAGGCTAAACCAGTGGACTGCCTCCTTGAAGAAGAAAAGCAACTCCACTGCTCATCTCGAAAAAACCACTATGCAGGAAACAGGACCTGACAAAAGACATGCGCGAAGGCACAATGAATTTGGGTCGACATGAAACCTCCCTGGGCGACCTTGGCAAAGAAGGTCGTGACGTAGAGGGAGATGTGCCGGAACCGCCGCCAACAGAGAACAGAGCAGATTGATCCACACCCACTGTGGCAACGGGTGCGATCGAAATGATTCGACAACTGCAGGTTCGTATCTGGGCTAGAACCTGAGGCAAAATTGGAACCGACAGGAAGGCGTAGCCGACAAGACCATTCCAAAGGAGGGAGAGAGCATCCACGGCGAAAGCCAAAACATCTGGACACAGGGACATGAAAGTGTCCACCTGATGGTTCCAATGAGTCACAAGGAGATCAATGTGGGGACCACCCCAGAGATCGCAAAGAGACTGGAACACCGCCATGTGGAGCATCCACTTGGTGGAAAAGAACCTGCCCCGTCGGGACAGGGATTCGGCTAGGACGTTCAGACAACCAGGAATGTGACAAACCACCACTCTGGCATTGACACCATGTGCGAGCATTAGAAGATCCCGAACCAATTCGTATATGGGAACACAGTGCGTGCCGGCCTGGTTCCGAATGTAAACAAGCACTGTCGAATTGTCGGACAACAGAAAGACCTGACAATTCAAAATGTGGGGGATCCACTGCCGGAAATTCAGAAGAAGAGCAAGAAGCTCCTTTGGTTGACGTGAGGAGCTGCTGGATCCTGGTCCCATGACCCGTGAAGGGAAAAACGTCACACCCCATCCGAGATCGCTGGCAACTGTCGTCCGAACACAATCGGACATGGGGAAGTCCGGCTTGGGAGTTGGAGTCCTGATCCAAAACTGTCAGAGTCTGGCAGACTGATGGATTGGCGGAATCATAGAAACGATAATGCACCGGAGGCAAAAAAGTGTCAACCCTGATGAAGAACAACGTCTTCATAGCCTTGGAACTCAGCTGAGAGTCCAAAGCTGTAAACGCTTCAACCACCTGTACCGACAGGCATGGTCGAAGGTACCCAGAAGCAGGTTGCTCCACAGGCAGTAGGTGCGTGACCGATGATCGTGGCCGGGCTGACACTGTCGGCTGGTTTGATGGTTTGAGATCTGGAAGGAACCCAAACACAAAGTCAAGAGCTGCCCCCAAGTCAGAAGACTGTTGGCGGAAGACACATAGTCAGAAGACACATAGCCCATCATGTGCAAACCAGCCGACGCCTCCCATGGCACACCAGGGGGATCAGAACGCAGCCTGTTTCCAATCCCAGGTGGCGGCGCCACAGGGGGTGCCCGGAAACCACCCGTAACCTCGCTGGAAGCAACGGAAAAGGCTCATGGACACAACCTAAGTGAGCAAGGAGAGGGCCTCCCTAAGCTCACTCACTGTGTCGGTCAGTTCGACATGGGAACGAACTGACAAAGTGGCTTCACTCCTGACCCATTTAACCAGCGAAGGGTCACGATCCTCAAATACTTCCGATGCGAGGTGATGGGCTGCAGCCGAAACATCTGAAGGCAGATGTGTATTGGGGTATGACATACCCCGAGGATCTACAAAGCGGAGAGTCGCAAACCTCTGCGGGACAGAAGGTCCAGGCTGCACAAAAAGCGTTGGTCCCGCAAAACTGGCCATGGGACCAGAGTGCATGGACAGAAACGCCACGGAGCTCATGGTGACCCCACCATGAACATCCGAATCCAATGAGAAAAACTGCTGTACTCGACGGCTGAGAGACCACAGTAGGGTTTGGCCGGCAGCCCCTTCCGACATCGCCAAGTTTTAGTCAGGGAAGGCAGATACGATGGGAGCTGTTGAAACTGGTGGAAAAGGGGCGAAAGTAACCGAGCTCGGCCTCCAAACGAGGAGTCACAACCCTAGTGACAGCCTCAGATGTCGACTGGAAAGGGACCATAGTCCCAGAACCAGGCATCTCTTCACCAGACAACTCAACAGCTCATGCACCACGATTAAAAAAACCCTGCACATCCCCCAGGGAGGGGGTATAACTCTCACCAGACGTAGTCGTGTTGGGAGGTCCAGAAACAACAGCGTTCCTCCCCCCTCCTCTGTGGGAGTGGGAGGAACTGCACACCCCCCACAGAGGGGGTATAACTCTCACCAGACGTGGTCACATCAGGAGGCCTCAAAAGCGATAGCGTCCCCCCCCCCCCCCCCCCCCCCTCAGCAGGTGCGGGAGGAATGACCATGAGAACGCACCAAAGCGAGGGCAAACGGAATTGCCTTAAACGAACCGTACTGGACATAACAAAGGAGAGAGCAGTAGAAGAAAAAGGTGAACTCAACAGATATAGACAGTAGAACACCCCAAACTACGAGACAAAGGTGGCAGAAAAAGTACCGGCGGGAACATAACTGAACACAGATGGCAGACAGGGACCTAAAAAACAGAAATTCTGCTCTCAACAGGGTGGAGAAATCCTGTCCATACAGTCCCCCAATTGACACCTAACTCCAATAATAATAAAATTTATCAACCGAAAAATTGTAAGTACGAACCGCACGGTATGTGAAAGTCGCGAGCGACACGTAAAATATATAAAGTACAATGAAAACGAGGTTGAAAATAATAATGAGAATATATAAAACACAGTCCTGTTATTATACGATCCTCAGATCCATAATTCCAGTCACAGGAAACCGTTGTCAACGAGTTGAATTATCACTGTTTCTAAATTTGCAAATGGCCGTCCTACTCATGAGGATGGATGAAAAAAGAGTGATTCATTGGTGACTGCCTTGCGCACTGGGTAACGGAAGTTGTGGATTTGTACTAAGAGAAGAGCGTCCCCTACTGGGTGTGCGCATGGCGCTCCACCCAGTTTTGGCTTATTTTTTCATGGTGTTTTTGCAACACTTTTCTTTGGGAAAGATCAAATAGAGAGTATATTTTCTGAGTTAGGGTCTTCCACTGTAGTGCAAGCCTGTAGTAAACAGTTGTAAGGTAGGTTGATAAGAAATAGCACTACATTTAATACGTTCCCAAAATATATGCTTGAAGGTGTACACACCTGAATGTCAAAGTATCAACCGCGTAAAGACATTTTTTCTCTGGCACCTTCAGTCAACTTCGTGCTATTAACAGCTTTGTAAACAAGAAGTGAACAAGTGTCTGACCAATGGGGAAAATTCAGTATTCTTTAATAGTCTGAAATTGTTACAGGAGTTACTTTGAGTTGAGGGACAGAAATCAGTGGGCCATTTTTTTCGTTGGGATCAAGGTAAGTAGTTTTTTTTTCCCATTGTACTTCCGAGTGATGAATTGTTATCATCTTCACATGGAACCCACGCTAAAAGTCGCCCAAGCATTGCCACACTGAGATGATAAACATGGGAAAAAGACATTTGGGACATGCATTTGTCTGAGATTTCTGCTTTTCAAGTCATCAAAAAGATGTGGGAATGATAATGGATTGACCCTTGCCTAGCTTCAATTGGTAGAACTCATGGGCTGCCAGAGTTAGAACCATGATTAGCCCAATTATATTACGTGTGTGAAGAGCCTGGGTGCGAGGACAGAAAAATGGACAAAATTTGACATTGCCTCATATATATTATTCCTCACTTTGCAATAAATTAAAATTTGAGCTCCAAATGGGAGCCTAAATATTAACCGCGGAACTATTATGAATGAACTTGAATTTGTCTCCTGCAAGGATACTGTACACTAAATACCAAAATATTCTGACTGGTTGTATTGGAGAAGATTTTTGAAGAATTTTCCATATATTGCACCACGTTCAAATTCAGGCTCCCATTGGGATTCCACATCAAAACTCAATGACTTGATTTGAACAAACTTGGATCTGACCTTCCTAAGGATGCTGTATACCAGAAATCAAAAGATTCTGACTGGTGGATCCGAAAAAGATTAATGATTATTCCTCATATTGCATTTAAAAGTCAGGCTCCCATAGGGAGGGCTTAATTTGAACAAACTTGTGTCTGCCTCTCCTACGGAAGTTGCATACCAAATTCTGCCTGGTAGTTCTGGACAAAAAGATTTTTTTTAAATTTTAAAATAGATTCCCCCAATGGTACTCTACGACATAACCAATCGCAACTTTTTTGCCCATTCGATTGTACTGGTCCAAAGGATGATTCATAACAAATAACAGTTCTCTGTCCTGTGTGGTTGGGAAATATTGCTGTTTGAAAATAATTCTATTTTTTGCTCCTGGGTTCCCAGGGGGGGAGGGGGGGAATATTTTGGCATGAATCAAGTACTTATGGCTCAGTGATACTACATGCCAAATTTAGTTCAAATCTGCTCATCGGTTAAGAAAATACAAAGTTTGGCTAGGTCCAAAAATCTTGCCCCTCCCATTACTAGGCAAATAAAAACTTCATTTAAACAAACTTTATTCTACACCTCAAAAGGAAGTGCAGTACCAAATATCAAGTCATTGTACAAATCGGTACAAATTTAAATAATTTGGTAGCATTTTCCCACACCCCTTCCTATGGGGCAGGGCAAGTTGATCTGAACGAAATCAAAATGAGATGTCCCAACAAACAATTACCCCAAATTTCATTTGAATCAGTTCAGTGGTTATGAAAGAGAAGTCACGAACACCATGTTCACAGGCCCTCAGATGGAGAGTGACCACTGTAGCTTACCATGACTATCAGTCAGGAGAGTAAATTAATTAAACCAAGAAGAGGAATGTGATACAGATGGCATCTAATGTATTTCTGTGAATAACAGTCCTTATCTTATGAGTGAGCTTGAGAAATACCTATTTCCATGAGCATCTTGTGGAAATATATAATTTCTTGTGCCCACTTGTGAGATAATGGTTGACATCCATGCAAAAAATACATTGGATTTACTTTTTTATTGCAAGCTTCTGAAAATGATAGGCCTATTCGATAGAGTCATTAACCCTTTGAACACTAGAGGCCTCTTTACCAGCCAAGGAAGAGATGATGTGACCCGAGAGAGAGAAAGCATGTCCAGTATCTCTCTGGATAAGCCCAACATGGACTCCAAAGTCGCCATAGGAATAACGGCTGACTTGGGCTTGGAAACCGTCAAAGTCTGGCAGACCGACGGATTGGCGGAATTGTAGGAATGATAATGCACTGGGGACAAAAAGGTATCAGCCTAGTGAAGACCGAAGTCTTCATAGCCTTGGAACTCATCTTTGAGTCCAATGCTACAAAAGCTTCGACCACTTGTACCGACAGTTTGTACAGTCGAAGGCGCCCAGAAGCAGGTTGCTCCACAGGCTGTAGGCACGCAACTGATGATTGCGGCCTGGCTGAAACGGTGGTTTGAAGGAACTCAAACACAAAATCAAGAGCCGCCCTAAGTCAGAAGATTGATGGCTCTCAACGTCAGGTGTGCCTGACCCATTGCCTGAGTCGGAAGACACATAGCCCATGTCGGGCATACCAGCCGATGCCTCCCATGGTGTAAGAACACCAGGGGGGTCAGAAAGCGGCCTGCTTCCAATCCCAGGAGGGGGTGCTGCGGAGGGCACCTGGATGCCACTAGAAGCTTCGCAGAAGGTGCTTGGAAAGAACATGTGTGAGCAAGGAGAGGGCCTTCCTAAGCTCATGACCCGTATCTGACGGCTCGATGAGGGAACAGGCCGGCAAAGTGGCTTCGCATCTGACCCTCTAAACCAGTGAAGTGTCATGATCCTCTAGAACAACCGGCGTGGGGCGACAGGTGGCAGCGGAAACATCTGAATATAGATGCTTATAGGGGTATGAAATACCCTGAGGATCTAAAGTGTGCGAACTCAGGAGAGTCACCGCGGACCTCTGAGGGAGAGAAGGTCCAGGCTGCATAAAATGCGCCAGTCCTACAAAACTGGCCAAAGGACCAGAGTGAGTGGACAGAAGTGCAACAGAGTCCACAGTGACCCCACCATGGACATCTGAATCCAAATCAAAACCTGCTGGGCTTGACGGATGAGAGATCACAGCAGAGGGATCAGCCGGCAGCCACTTTCAACTTTGCCAAGTTGAAGTCATGGAAGGTTGAGGCCAATATCCCATGTCCAAAGAAGCAGAAATCCCTGTTGACCCCTGCAGGGATAAGCTGAGGCCGGTTGAAATGGAGACCGATGACGCCAGCAGTAGCAGGAGCGGATACATCAGTAGCTGTTGACAAAGGTGGAAAAGTGGAGAGAGCAACTGAGCTCGGCTCCAAATGAGGAGTCACAACTCTAGTGACAGCCTCAGATGTCAACTGGAGGGGGACAGCAGTCCTGGAATCAGGAATCTCTTTGCCAAAAAGTCAGCAGCTACTGCGGTATCGACACCACAAAAGACTGCAAAACCCCCACAGAGGGGGTATAACTCTCTTCAGACAGAGTCGAATCAGGAGGCCCCGAATTACTGCGTTCCCCTTCCCGCAAGCATGGAAGAATACGGCACATACCCGAACTACACGATAGACTGAAGCCCAAAAGGTGGAAGACCACCCCACCCACAGGGTCTTTCAATAGAACACCCAAATAAAACGGAGTAGAAATAATGGGAAACTTCAACATGCTAAGACAACAAAAAGGTATCGTCCTAGGCATATCTGGTGAGAGCAATGCAGATGGAAAGGTGAACCCAAAGAAAAAATAAATCAGGACACCTCCCAGCTACCAGAGTAAGATGGCAGGAAACAAAGGCCTGACGGGAACAGCAAAGTACCCCAACAGCCAAAAAGGGATATGGCAGAAAATTCTACCTTCAAAAGAGGGGAGAAAAGCTGCCTCACCAGCCCCCAGCTGACACCTAACTCAGATAAATGGAGCTCTGTCAAACAGGATATAATAGATTTAAGTGCCTCTACTGGATGTACTAAAACCCAACTGGTCCATAAACAAGGTGAATTCAGTGATTGTCAGGATGGTTCCTCGACATGTTGAAAGTTTTTTTGATTCAATTAACAGGAATTCACTCTGTATGCATTTAACATGGCAAATATGTGCTAAAGGTATGGAAAATGGTTTTGGGTTTGGAAGTTATATTCAATTAACATGGTTATTCAATTAAGAGATATCCAATTAAGTGGGTTTCATTGTATTTGTGTTGGGAAAGGGGTTAATAAATGTAAGAAGCACAATCAAAGTTCTAGCCAGTGGACATTTGTGCAAGACAAGAAGAAATGAACAAGATTTTCCATTGTAAATAAATTTGTATTACATTCAAGTCACATAGATGACTAATTCCAGAAGAGGTTCTTGTTACTGAAAGAAGCAAAATTTCATCTTGGGTCATCCTGGTGTCAACTATCAAGAGTGTATGCTGACTGCATCTTGAAAATCCAATCTTTGATTATAAACCATCCTTGCAATACAAATCAATATTACTAAACCCAGTTGTATCTACACATCAAAATAAACCTGTCATCAGAAAAAATATTTCCTGAAGGATGTACTCAAGAAATAATTGCTACGTTGGAAAAATCCACAACATTGATCAGATTTTAATTAATTTGTAGTTAACATGAATGTACATGTTTTGTTACATATGAAATTTATTTATATTTATTTATTTATTGGTGTTTAAGGCCACTTATTTGTAAATGGCTAATCGTGGCAGCAAGATGGAGATAAAGTCAAGCTCAGCCAATCGTTGATACATATGTTGCCAATTTTATAGGATTTCCATCACAGGCATTTCACCATGTCCTATTTTATGGTTAAAAAAGAGCCTGTTTACCATAGTAAACAAGCACGGCTTCACTCCTGGGGGTTCCAACAGGGACATAACCCCAAGAAAAAAAAATGTAAAAAAAGAGCTATTGTTTACCACAGTAAACAAGTACCGCTTCACTTCTGGAGGTTCCCACGGGGACATAACCCCAACAAAAAAATGTAAAGTACACAGCCTTTCAAACATAATGAAGACATTTAGTGTCAACTACTTACAACAAATTTCAACCAAATCTGTCAATGTATGTTAAAGCTATCATGCTAATAGTGAAAAAATGAGCAAAAAAGGACAAACTGAGAACCATCAGTAAAAATATTTTGGAGAAGGCAGGTTTTTGAAACTGATCAAGGCATTGTTTAGTAGAAACCAAATGCCAAGTCTGTGAGTCTGTGAAAGTATGTTAGTTATCAGGCTACCAGAGAAAGAATGACAAAAGAGCGACAAAAAATTATTAACTAAGAACCATAACTCCATTGAAAAGTATTTGGAAAAGACAGGTTTTTCAACTTGATCAAGGCATTCTTTGGTAGAAACTAAATACAAATTTCAACCAAATCCATCAACATATGATATTATTATGCCTTAACGTTAGTTTGTCCAATCACAATGCTGGAATACCATCTTCAGGTTCTGCCGTATCAGGTAACTCACCTGAAATTATTTGATTTTGGGTGAGTAGTCGGCATTAGTATTTTGATGCATTTCCACTCGCTTCGAATGTTCAAAAGCTGAATTAAAACAAATTAAGAGAATTTAAGTACCAAAAATATTTTCAAGGCACCGTATTTATTGATTTAAAACATTAATATTTAAATCAAAAGATCAAGTGAGCCTAAAATATCTGGCTCAAGCTGTCAAAAGAGATGAGTGTGCCAGAAAGTGATGGACAGCAAGAGAAATTTTTTGATTTGCCATGACATAACCAAAGGCAATTTTTTGGGCCATTCATTTCTGCTGGTCCTAGGAAAGCTTCTCAGGCAAAAACAAAGCTCTGTTCTGTAGTCTCAAAAAAGTGTCCGTACAAATTTTGTTGGTTTTTAACTTCTGTGGTTCTCACTTTCTCATCCCCCCCCCCCCCCCAATTTTTTATGCCCCCCCCCCCCCGACTAAAGTCGGGTGGCATATAGTGACTGAAGTGTGTGTGTGTGTCCGTCTGTGTGTGTGTGTGTGTGTCTGAGCCAATAACTCGAAAACAGTTAGGACCACAGTCATCAAACTTAACACAATTATAAAGGACTATGGGAGGATGTGTCACACACTATAGCCGGGTTCGTACCTTCAAGGTCAAGGTCATATTTCAGAGTCACACTAAAAATCGGTCAATATTTGTGTCTCAGCCATAACTCAGAAACGAATCATAGTACAATTGTTAAACTTTTTACAAATGTTAAGGACAGTCAGAAGGTGTGTCGCGTATAATAGTTTTTGAGGCATCTGCAAGGTGGAGGTCACAATTGACCTTCATATGTTCAGGGTCACAAATCGTGTCTCAAGCATAACTCCAAAACTATTAGGGCTACAATCATATAACATCGCTCAATTATAAAGGACAATGGGTGGATGTGTCACACACCATAGCCAGGTCCATAAGGTCAAGGTCACATTTCAAGGTTACACTGAAATCGGTCAATATTCGTGTCTCAGCCATAACTCAGAAACGAATCATAGAACAATTGTTAAACTTTTTACAAATGTTAAGGACAGTCAGAAGGTGTGTCACGTATAATAGTTTCCGCCGCATCTGCAAGGTGAAGGTCACAAGGGGGTGGGGGCTCTGTCTGATTCCATTGGTCCTCAGAAGGCTTCACACCACAGAGAGCCCAAATATTGACCTACCAACTTGCCTGAAACAAAATTTAATCTTCACCACAAAAGGAAGTTCTATACCAAATATCAAAGCATTCTCTCTGGCGGTTCATGAGAAGAAGATTTTTAAAGATTTTTACGCTTTTGGGGTATTAACCCCAACCCGAAGATGGCAGCAGCTTCATTTGAACAAAGTAGAAAGGTTATATGCCAAAGATGATCTCTGCTGTATATGAATGAATTAGGCCAAGTGGTTTTAAAGAAGACAAGTTTAAAATTAGTTGATGGAGAACAGTACAAGAAAGATGACTCAGCATTTTCCCATTGCCAACCATTTTAAAATAGGCATCCCCATATGGCACCCCAGGACAAAACCGATAGCAATTTTTGGGGTCCATTTGATTTCACTGGACCTGGGAAGCTGCATACCAAAAAACAATATTCTGGTCCGGCAGTTTCTGAAATATGGGCGTTTTAATTTTTTCTATTTTTAGCTCCTGGTGGTTCCCACGGGGTTGTAAAAAAATTTTTTTCGGGCATCAAGTACTTATGACCCAATTATACTACTACCAAATTTGGTTCAAATCAGCCCATCAGTTCTTGAAATACAAATTTTAAGCAAAGCCCAAAATGGGCATGCTCTCACAGAGAGTCCAAATATTGACCTACAAACTTCCCTTGAACAAACTTTATTCTTCACCACCAAAGGAAGTTCCATAGCAATATTAGCAAATATCAAGGCATTCTCTCTGGTGGTTCATGAGAAGAAGATTTTTGGATTAACCACAGCCTGAAGATGGTAATGACAGTAAATGTATGTAAGGGTATTTCAGATAGGCTTGTAGCGATACGTTTTATTTTGTAAACAAATATCTCACTTCAACGACTGTTTACTGTCACCACGGATAAGTACCAGTGCCAGTTACTGTTGATTCTGCACAGTGTTGTTAATAACAGTTTCTACAAAATACAAGTCCGGTCATTCTTTGTTTCTCACGAAAATTTATTAATCCCTTGATTTACATGGACTTTCGACATAATTTGCCTCACTTGATATGAACTCTCATTGCCTTGTATGGAAATATATCGGCCAGCTTCAGGCCATGTAACTTATAAAATCATGCTAATGGAGCTAATTTGGAGAAGGCTGGTTTCCAAACTTAATCAAACATTGTTTATTAGAATCCATATACTGACTTCACTCAAATACATAAATGTATGTTAAACCCCTGCACATTAAAGTCAAAATACTGAAATTACAAGAATCAATTTTTTTCCAGTAATGCAACTTGGAATTTAATCTTCTGTACACTGATGTCAAATACCAACATTTCAAACAATATATTTTTCATATATATAATGCAACTGGAAGTTTAAGCACTTTAATCTTTTTAGCAGAACTCAATCAATGAACTTCCTAGTTTCATTATGGGAAAATGTGCAGCTAGAAATTTTCATATTTTCTTGCATCATTTGTCTGGGGTATTTGAGTTATTGTGCTAACGGAAAAAATCAGCTAAACTAAGAACCATAACTCAAGTTGAAAAATTTGGATGAGTCTGGTTTTTTAACTTCATCAAGACATAGCCATTTTATCCATATACTGACTTCACTCAAATCCATAAATGTATGTTAAACCCCTGCACATTAAAGTCAAAATACTGAAATTACAATAATCAATTTTTTCCAGTAATGCAACTTGGAATTTAATCTTCTGTACACTGATGTAAAATACCAACATTTCAAACAATATATTGTTCATATATATAATGCAACTGGAAGTTTAAGCACTTTAATTTTTTTAGCAGAACTCAATCATTGAACTTGGTCAAAAAAGACTGAATCGGTTAACTTCCTAGTTTTATTATGGGAAAATGTGCAGCTAGAAATTTTCATATTTTCTTGCATCATTTGTCTGGGGTATTTGTGTTACTGTGCTAATGGAAAAAATCAGCTAAACTAAGAACCATAACTCAATTTGAAAAATTTGGAAGAGTCTGGTTTTTTAACTTCATCAATACATAGCCATTTTATACAAACAACATACCAAATTTTAATGAAATCTATCAACATATGTTAAGGTTGTTGTGCTAACAGAGGAAAAATTGGCACACATGAATGCACAGACACACAGACAGTCGTAGTTCATTTCTATATCCCTGCCAACTTTGATTGGCAAAGGATGAAAATTGTGGTGCTGACATCTTGACTGTAATACATGTATATTTTATACCTATGGAAAGCTAATTACTATTGATGTTGCGGTTAACTGATGGATAGAGAAGGGCAGTATTGAAATTTCATGCTCGGTGATCACACACACTACCCATATCTTTGTCGACACTTGGAACTATTTATGGCATACTGCAAAGCTCCAATAAAAGCAAGAGACCCAGAATACTCGCATTCAACCATCAACTGATGAAGATGATTGGACATGGAAAATTTCATTCAACATAATGGCCAAAACCGGCCAGTGCTATTAACAAACATCAGCATTGAGCAGTGGCAAGCAATCATCAGACACCCCAACATACTTATTCCACAGGGGCAGAGTTAGCAGCAGTTCCAGGAAAGTGCAGCACCGACAAGGAAAACTGTCTTATTTCCCACTGCCACCATGCCCCCATGTGGGCAATCAGGATTAAGTGTCTTTCCCAAGGACACAACGCAGCTACCACTCATCAGGATTGATCCATTGACTTTTCGATCTCCAGTACAATGCTCTAACCAATGGGCCAATGCACTCCCTAACTTTTGTATTAACTCTTTCAACACGAGACCGCTTTTCCAGTCCAGCAACATGATACGTCATAATTTCATTACGTAGGATGGCTACTAAGTGAACGTGTGTGGTAGAACAATTAATATTTTCAATGTTCAGCCTGAAGGCTGCACGTTGAAAATATTAATTGCTCTACCCCAAAATAATGGATATGGACTCTTCCAATTTCTGCCACTTAACTGGCATGGAACATACCACCTGTGTTCAAAAGGTTACTTACAGTGGTTGACTACTGTTATTTTGATGTTCATGTTTTTTTGCAAATACACGGGAAAGAAATAGTCTACATACTCTTCTTGTCAGTGATTTTGGGTTTAATGTTCTGATCTAATTTCTACTAAGAGCAGGAATATTTTTTCAATACTGAAATTTCAATATTTTTGCTATGCTCACAATACAGGACATTGACAAGTATTGGAGTTATTCTGCACAGTATACAGGGAACCTATAATGAGTCACAATTTGATATGAAACCAATTCTAGGGATCAGTTCAGAAATTTCATATCAAATAGTGATGAATTTCAGATTCTTTCTATCACATAATGTGTAATTTAACCCTTTGTCAAACGTAACAGCTAAAACGGGACAGTGCTCTTCACATAAATCAGGGCATGTTTTGATTTGAGCATCTGCAGGGACTGTTTATGGGAGTCTTTCCCAAAAACATTTGGGCATGATTTTTCCCAATTCTTAACCCCAAATTTCACAATCTCAGTTCCCACTCAATCAAAAAATTAATGCACAACTGGTGCCCTGAACTGGGTAGTCATAAGACCACAGATTTCTGAGGAACCTATGAACAACCAGTTCAGGACACCAATTGTACAATAAATTAAAATTGCTTGCCAAACAAAGTCTCTTAATTCAAAGGCAAATGACAATTTTTTCTTTGAAAGTATAAGAACAGTTTGACAAAGAGTAGAAACTGCGTGAACATGATTCCATGTAACTATTTGTTATAAAACTTACTTAGAGTATACAGGCAAGTTGCTTTGGTATCGGTCTTAAGGTTCTCTGCACAATTCAAATGTTAAATTTCTTAATCTTGGTATGTTTTTCCCTTCAATAACAAATTCCCAATTGGAGACCCCATGATGTAAATTTTCCCATGGGCATGAGCCCTGGACCCTTTCCCAAAAAGGGCAGAAGAATCTCAGATAAACAGCCCACCAAACTTTACTATTCATTCAATTTCAGCTTCGAAAATATAACTATGGCCACTCACTGGAACAAGCTGTGAGCTTGTTGCAGTGAGGTCATAAATGTTTTCAAGGCAAAAAATTATATGTTTGTGGTTATTTAAATGTTTTTTTGCTATTCCTATTCATATTAGATGAAAAAGAAAAGGAAATATAAGAGAAGATAATAATTCAATTCTAATTCAAACAAGAGGCCCCAAGGGGCCTTAATCACTCACCGGGCAAAGTGATTCAAACAAAGTCGTTCAAAGAAGTATTTGGGGTCACATTCAGTCAGACATGGTTCATCAACACTACAAAGGAATGAAGTCATGAGAGACAAATTTTATGGAACTAGGGACATGGCTTGAACAAACTTGAATCTTACCCCCCTAAGGATGCTGCATACCAAATATTAAAAGCATTCATCTGCTGGATCTGAAGAAGATTTTTAAAGAAAATTCCTCATTTTGAAGTAAGTTATCATTTGGGCTCCCACAATGAGCCCAAATATGAACCCAGGGACTTGGCTTGAACAAACTTGAATCTCACCCCCTAAGGATACTGCATGCAAAATATCAATATCTGAGGAAGAAGATTTTTAAAGAAAAATTCCTCATATTGACTAAGTTATAATTCGGGCTCCCACAGGGAGCCCAAATATGGACCCAGGGTCTTGGCTTTAACAAACTTGAATCTCACCCCCCTAAGGATGCTACACACCACATATCAAAACATTCCGACTGCTGGATCTGAAGAAGAAGATTTTTAAAGAAAATTCCTCATTTTGAACTAAGTTATAATTCGGGCTATCACAGTGAGCCCAAATATGAACCCAGGGACTTGGCTTGAACACACTTGAATCTCACCCCCCTAAGCATGCTGCATACCCAATATCAAAAGATTCTGCCTGCTGGATCTGTAGAAGAAGATTTTTAAAGAAATTTGCCTGAAATGCACTAAGTTCAAATTTGGGCTCCTATACTGAGCCCAAATATGAACCCAGGGGGCCGATTTGAACAAACTTGAATCAGATCCACCCCACAATGTTGCATACCAAATATCAAAAGATTCTGCCTGCTGGATCTTGAGAAGATTTTTAAAGAAATTTGCCTGAAATTCACTAAGTTCGAATTCGGGCTTCTATACTGAGCCCAAATATGAATCCAGGGGGCCGATTTGAACAAACTTGAATCAGATCCACCCCACAATGTTGCATAACAAATATCAAAAGATTCTGCCTGCTGGATCTGGAGAAGAAGATTTTTTAAGAAATTTGCCTGAAATGCACTAAGTTCGAATTTAGGCTTCTATAGTGAGCCCAAATATGAATCCAGGGGGCTGATTTGAACGAACTGGAATCAGACCCATACCAAGATGCTGCATACCAAGTATCGAAAGATTCTGCCCACTGGTTCTGGTGAAGAAGATTTTTTAATAATTTTCCTATAATTCATTCGGTGCTATCAGAGTTATGCCCCATACAGAGCCCCAAGGGACGTGGCCACTTCATTTGAACAAACATGAATTGCCATATAGTAATGAACATCCACATGAAGTTTCGTGAAAATCGGACCTGTGGTTTCGTCGGAGAAGTCGTTTGAAAAATGTTCACAACGACGGACGACGAAGGACGCCGGACGGCCAGTGATAAGTTAAGCTCCCTTCGGTGAGCTAAAAACCAACTCCCTCAGAATATTACGATGTTGACTTCTGATTTATTGGAGTTTAAGGTCACATACTTATGCACAATGGCCAATCGTGACAGTTTTATGGGTGGAGGAAGCCGGAGTACCCGCTGAGAACTAAGCAGCGACGAGCAACTGTCAGCTCCTCAACATTCTAACTCTGTTCAAGCACCGCTCAAGCAGGGTTACAGTGGTTTAAGACATGTGCACCATCGATGTGCAGTATGCCTTAGTACACAGCATCATCGTGCCCCCATGTAGGCAACCGGGATAAAGTGCCTTGTTCAAGGACACAACGTGGGTCATTCCGGACAGGGATCAAACTTGGGACCTCCAGCACAGAAGTAAAAAAATCTACCACTGAGCCACCGCGCTCACGTTGACTTCTGATGTCACACATTTATTAGATGTGTTGTGAATGATATTCTCATAATGAGCTATTAGATGGCGATTATGTGATAAATATAGTTTATTACATTCCTGTTCTATGAAATCATCATCTCCAGTAACTCAAAACCATGCAGAAAATGAAAATCTGTTCTGCATACATGTGCCGAACATAAATCATTGAGCAGACGACTGATCACCTGAAACTGAACCGGTTGTGAAATAACTGAATAAAATGTTTGAAATTGAAGGATATGGCAAGCTTGATGTGTACGAAAATAGAGTAGAAGAAATAAAGTTGATATATGAAGGGGACAATGAATATCCAAAAGAAGAGTATGACTACACAAATTTGGTTGGCAATAAAATGTATTCTTTTTGTTGACAGTTGTCAAATGAATTGTTTAGTGTCCTTGTAATAATTGTTTTTATAGATGTGAAGGCATGTAATCAACAAAGAACGGCATGTGCGTGTGAATGGGTTAATTGATATGTCACTTGTGCCATCGCAGAGGATAAAACTCAAGGCGGGCAACCTCTCATTTTATCCATCAGCGCTGGCACAGGCCTGCACAAATTGGGCGAAGGGTTGTTTCATTCACCTAAAGGTTGCCCTAATTTTTTTATGGTGAGCTATTTCCCGTTCACCCAAATTTTCAACAGTGTTTCGGACATATCCGACTGAATACAAAACTTGAAAACCGGTCATCTTTTTCTTATGGTTTAAACATGGAGACCGGCTGATGCTAATTTAATTAATTACTTTCGAAAGTACAGTTGTTACTTGTACAACATGTGTGGAAATCCCCAGCAAATGTTAGAGATCATATGTGTGACGTATTTACTATTGACAGAGCTAACCACTTATATAATAAAAAACTGTGGAGACTGCACATTCATCATAGAATGTTTTATTTTTGTCGCAACTTACCTTGACCTTCTAGATCTCCATATGATCGTGCATGATGTCAATGATTCTTCCCAAGCAGTGGGCTAAACTAATTGATAACGTTGTCAAAATAAAACAGTGCAACTGATGATTTTTGGTTGTTGAAACCATGTTGTAAATATATTTATTTATAGGAATAATTACTTCCAGTTGAAAAGAATAAAATTTTCTTACTGAACTCGGTCATAGTCCTTGAATTTTATAGTTATCAATTGGTACAGTATCAGTCATGAGAAATCATCTCATGGAGGCACTTCAGGTCTGTAAACAAACTGAACAGCAAAACAGCTGAGTTAGCATGTGTTACGGTGCACACCAATGTGGTCTTCTAATATAATTATCAACCTCTTTGTTTTTAAAATTGTTATTAAAACCTGGTTATCATGTTTAGCAAATGGAAAAAAAGAAAGTGACTGAGTCTGTCACTGATTAAAACTTTAACTAAAGCGCACTGTCACAGTGCCAAAGCTGCGACGATTCGTGCAATGCCAATGATGTTTTAAAACTCGTTGGTGACAAAAAACCTCGTTGGTGACAAAAAAACTTGTTGGTGACAAGTCCATAAATGTGACAGAAATTATCCGAATGACATGCACTATTGAGAGGAGGGTGTAGACATCATGAAGATACACTTGCATACCAAGTATGATGTCATTCCATGAAGTATCTTGGGAGTTATGGTGTTTGAAAACTTGTTGGTGACAAAAAAACTTGTTGGTGACAAAAAACTTGTTGGTGACAAGTCCATAAATGTGACAGAAATTATCCGAATGACATGCACTATTGAGAGGGAGGGTGTACATCATGAAGATACAATTGCATGCCAAGTATGGTGTCATTCCATGAAGTATCTTGGGAGTTATGGTGTTTGAAAGCTCATTGGTGACAAAAAAACTTGTTGGTGACAAAAAAACTCGTTGGTAACAAAAAAACTTGTTGGTGACAAGTCCATAAATGTGACAGATATTATCTGAATGACATGCACTATTGAGAGGGTGTAGACATCATGAAGATACACTTGCATATCAAGTATGGTGTCATTCCATCAAGTATTTTAGGACTTATGGTGTTTTTTAAACTCGTTGGTGACCAACCGACCGACCGATAGACAGACAGACATTGCCACATATAGAGCTGCTTGTCGTAGCTAAAAAAATGGAAATTTGCATGGATTCTGTTTAGAAGAATCAGGAGCATGTCTAAAGAGATAGTATTTTAGTGGCTCACTATTAACGTGTTGAATGGTTTCCGTTCAACATTATTACAATGTACAGCTGAAATGGGTTACCTTAATTGAAAGGGTTACCTTAAACAAGAGGCCCCAGGGGGCCTTAAGCCACTCAAATGACATGGTAGTCTAAATATCAAACCAGGGACCTGACTTGAATAAGCTGCATAAGCCCCTCCTAAGAAAAGCATATACCAACTAGACGAAGCTATTGTGTCCACCCAATACACAGGATTTTCCTTCTATTTTCAGTTACTGCACTTGTACGTGTTCCAAAATTGAGATAAATGCATAAAAAACAGATTTTTTTTATTTTTGTTCAGAAATTTTCGAAATCCCAAACAAAATTTTTTCAGACTAAAATTTTTTTTTCTTCTTTAAAATGGACCAAAACGCATAAAAAACCAAAGAACTGCTTTCCGGATTTTGGTCCAAAATTTTCCAAGTCCCACCCGGTCCCAAAATTTTAAGTGTAAAAAAAATAATTTTTTTTTTGTCTTAAAATTTTCCAAAATGCATAAAAAACAAAAAAAAACTCATTTCCAGATTTGGGTCCAAAAATTTCCAAGTCCCACCCGGCCCCCAAATTTTCAGTGTAAAAAAAATAATTTTTTTTTGTCTTAAAATTGACCAAAATGCATAAAAACAAAAAAACTCATTTCCAGATTTTGGTCCCAAATTTTCCAAGTCCCACCCGGACCCCAAATTTTCAGTGTAAAAAAAAAAAAAAAAAATTTTTTTGTCTTAAAATTGACCAAAACGCATAAAAAACCATGCTGCATGCCTAATATCAAAAGATTCCTATTGGTAGATCTGAAGAAGATTTTTAAAGAATATTCCTCATACTGCACTAATTTAAACATTTGGGCTCCAATAGAGAGCCCAAATATGGACCCAGGGAATTCATTTCAATAAACATGTGAGAGCCCAAATATGGACCCAGGAAATTTATTTCAATAAAAATGTGAAACAATGTTCCAAAGATGTCATATGTGAAATTTGAAAGCTTTTGGAGCAGTGGTTTGGAAGAAAAGTAGTCTTAAATGTTTTTCCCATTACCCACAGTGTTAAAAAATGCTGACTCAGCACTTTTTCAAAGTCCCCAAAAAGTACCCCAAGATGAAACCAATAGCAATTTTTTTTTACCACATTCCATTCTGTTGGTCCTAAGGAAGCTTCACACCAAATAAGAATTCTCAGTGCCGGGTAGTTTTGGAGATATGGGGTTTTTAATTTTTTTTATATTTTTAGCTCCTGCGGTTCCCATGGGGCGACAGGAAAAATAATTTTGGCATAAATTAAGTACTTATGACCCAAGAAGCCTTCATATCAAATTTGGTTCAAATCTGCCTCTCAGTTTGGAAAATAGAAATTTTGGGCGGGGCGAAAATTCTTGCCCCTCCCATAACAAAGGCAAATAGAGCTTCTTGCACTTCTCTTGAACAAATCTGAGTTCACACCTCACAAGGAAGCTGCACACCAAATATCAAGTCTCTGCTACTGCTGGTTCATGAGAAGAAGATTTTTTAAGATTTAAGCACACTTTTTAGGCGTGGCCCTACCGAGGGGCAGATCAACTTGATTTGAACAAACTTGAGTTGACATATGATAGGGAATATGCATAGCAAATTTTGTTGAATTTGGTCCAGCAGTTCGTGAGAAGTCGATAATGTAAAGTTAACGATGGATGACGGATGGAAAGCGATCAGTTAAGCTCCCCTTGAGCTTCTCTCAGGTGAGCTAAAAAATTAGGGGAACCCATAAACAGGTTGCCTTAATATTCAAATTGTGCAGGCCTATGGCACTCATGCCATATCAATCAACCCAAACACATGAGCGTGTCATTCTCATCTGTGAATATATCCCCAGTTCTACCACTGGATAGCTTTTCCAACTGGTTAAGTCAGTAACTGCTTGTGAAACAGCTAGGTAAAGAACCAGTTGTGAAGCGCTTAACTGCTTTAGCACCAGATGGGAGGAGTGCTGGGAGGATGGGAAAGAGGTAGTTAGGAACATATACTGACAGCAAAATACTACAGCTTCCAGCATTCAGAAAAGGTGGTGGACTGAACAGACATATTGCAATATCTGAAAAAATAGGTTTAAAATTACTTCAAGTAGCAGTGCCCATCAATCATTTGGAAAGCTCTGTCACCAAGGCTTCTAAGAAGCAGAGACAGGATGTAGTATAGTAACTTGGAAATCGGACAGAATTTTTGAGCTGGTTACTCAAATTCATTGTTCTGGAACAACAGTTGATAATGTCAAGACAATAGATTTGACAGCATCATATGATCATGATGATTTCTCCAGAGTATTTCTTGATGGCAAAATAATCTTCGTAGTACAGTGACAGAATACTGACCCTGTTAACTGGTACAGAGCTAAATTAATTTAGACTTAATCACTTTTAACTATCTTTGTGCCAAGGATTACTATCTCAACCTTATTGAAAGGGCTGGTATAGTGCGTTTCACTGAAACGGATACTGCCTGAATAGTTCTGCTTATTGTAAATAATTTTATAACTACACACCAAAATTGATCATTCAGATGTTCCAGTCATTTGAAAATAATTGGTAGTTTAACCCTTTAACTAACATGAAAAGCAGACGACACTTGCAAAAAAACTCTTGAATAACTAATTTTTTCATTTTTTGTCTCAAAAACATAGGTTATGACCCCTCTTTGGAATGAGCTCGTTGAGATCTTCCAATGAGGGGTCATAACCTATGTTTTTGAGACAAAAAATGAAAAAAATAGTGAAAATTAATTGGCAATTTTTTAGGACAGTGCTGGCGGGTTTTGGCTGTTACATTGGTAAAGGGTTAATACAGATTTAATCTGACAGAAACAAAAAATCTCAAATTTTGCAAGTCAAGGAAATTCACATGAAGGACCGTTGTTACTGTGAAATCATGTTAACCCTTTACCTAACAAACTGGAAGCATCCACCAGCATAATTTACAAAATAAGCAGTTGAAAAACATTTTTTTTTAAATTTCAATAAGACCATATCATGAGAAATCTCATTGGAACAAACTTGTTAAGCTCTTTCCAATGAGGGGTCACATGATACAGTTTTGTTGAAATTTTTTGAAATATATTTGAAAAACAATAATTAAAATTATAAAAAATTTTGATATGCTGTGTGATGGGTAGAGTGAAAGCTATTGCCAGAAATCTTGTTGGGCTGGAAAGTAAAGTCAACAATGTGTGTTGCTGAAAAATTTCATTGAGTGATATATACAACTATCAATTGAGGGAAGGAAGGAGACAGGGATGGAGGTACAGAAATCTTATTGCAACACACCACTGCTTTTATGGAAGGCAGTGAATTATAAACTGAACTTTAATTTCATTTGAATCAACTAAATACAAATTCCAATGAGTTATTCACAGATCCACAAGTCATGACATGATATTCACAGGAAACAATTTTTAACCAAGTTTTATTAAAATTAACAGTTTCACGATCTTTGAAAGGGCAATTTCCAATAAGACTAAAATCCCTTCTTTCTGATTGGACGAGAGCTAAGTTTTTTCTAAGTTTACAGCTTCAGTACGATATGTTACCATCTGATTCACCAAACAAAATATTTAAAATGAGGAACCTTGCTCATTTCACAATTATTCTGTCAATGGAGAGACTTGCAAACTGCTTCAATTTTGTAGATTTTTCACACAAGCAGCGGACGGTGTTCCGATTACAGTGTTGTTAAAATCACAAATCAGATTACGATTTCAAATATGATGGAGTGACCTCAACCTTTAACTGATTTATTGATTATTTGTGCAGTGATGTCGTGGGGAACACAAGAGGTTTATTTACTAAACTTGTGATCATTAAAAGTTGGTTGTTCATTTCATGATCTAGGTTTGGGGCTTTGGATAGGGTTTACTGGAACATATACATAATTGTGATGAATTGACTATAACATGATCTGAGGTTTGCAACCTCAACACTTCATGTCTTGGATGAACAGAAGCTCTGAGCCACAAACCTCAGACTATGTTACTGTCAATTCATCACAACAACTTACAATGTGATGACAAGAAAGTGTAAGTCTAGAAGAAAGAAATGGGGCACTGCTGCATGGATAAATGGAAGGACAGCCCAGCAGAGGCATAGATGGATGAATGAACACATACCTATATACCTCTCCCATAATATGGGGAGAGGAGGAGGGGTAATAACCATCCAGTCATTCCAGTGACCGTTGGCACTTCAACTCCCAATTCCAAAATTCACAGAATTTTTTCTCCCTATAAGCAAATATTTTCTGCAAGTTTGGTGCAATAAATATACTAATGTTATCACCCAGAGCTGTGATAAATAAACTAAAGTTATCACACAGAGCTTAACAAATGAACTGATATAGCCCAGAGCTGTAATCAATAGAAAAATATTATCGCCAAGAGCTGTAATAAATAAACCAATGTTATTGGCCACAGCTGAGATAAATAAACTAATGTTATTGCCCAGAGGGGATCGTGGCGTCTCATTGGTTATGGCATTGGACCTCAAACTGAAAGGACCACAATTTGATCCCCTCCAGGGGTAACTGCATTGTATCCTTGGGCAAGGCACTTAATCCAGATTGCCCATGTGGGGGCACAGTGGTGCTGTACACTGAGTCATATTGCACATCGAAGGTGCACTTGTCTTCAACCAATTTTGCTTGTGTGTGTTTTATTACATTGTGGCGTCTGACTAACAGTTGCTTGCCACTGCCTCTAGCTTTCTCCACCCATAAAACTGTCTGACACAAGGTGACACTGCCTGTCATAAGTCTGTCAATAAAAAACTAAAAAAAGCTAGACTGCAGCAAACAGTGATTTGTTACTCATACTTGTGCTGTGTGTGTAAGACATATGATGCCACCGCGAGTTCTACCATGTACTTTAATTTACATATGTATTTCATATGTATTTCAAAGTAAAATTGAACTATATATATACCTTGCAAAACAAAACATGTGGATTCACTTGAAAACTTTGGAAGGAGTTAGCTGGACAAATCATGTACCCTGTATTTGAAATTTCACAATAATTTAGTAATTGCAACATGGTGCAATTTTGTGAAAAACTGAACAAAATCAAATTGCTGGCAATATGCGCACCTGTATGTAAAATAAAAGATTCCACCTTGAAAATTGTAGGCGGAGTTAGACAAACCTTATACCCTATATGATGGATGGATGAATAGAAGGATAAACAGAACAAAGGACAAACAGAAGGATAGGGGCAAAACAATATACCCCTGACTTTTCATCACAGGGGCATAAAAATCACCCAGAACTGTGACAAATAAGCTAATGTTATTGACCAGAAACGAGGTTTCGAAGTGTTATTTCTGGTAATAGTGATCTTGACCTTTGGACAAAAAATACAAGTGTTCTTTCCTTCCATGACACTGTAAGTGTGGTGAACCTGTGTAAAACAGAACTACGTAAAATATAGCTGAAGTTACTGCCTGGAAACCAATTATTCACCCTAGCACATCCACATTTCTTAAAAAGTTCTATTTATAACAGTTCTGCGATCTTCGACCTTACTATAAACTTTAAGTCAGATTTAAGTTCGCCAGAACACAACTAATCAAACATTAAATTTAAGTCTGGTCTTTTGGCAATCTTCATCAGACCCTAGAAAGGGTGGGGTGGATGGGGGTCAGTGGGAGAGGGTTTCTGGTACTGAATCAGCTGTGTATTTATTGTTTACTGGAGTTTAAGATCACTTTCAGTGGCTACATTATGACAGCAACATTAGTATAAAGGCAAGTTAGGCTGTTTATATTGATGATGCCCACTTTGGAAGACTCACGGTCAGGCACTGGTTACCCTTTTTGTGATACCAACTGTCTCAAAATGCCATTTTGGGCTTCTCGGGGTTTGATTGGTGCCTCAGAATACCTATGGACTGCTGTTTATTTATTTACTGGGGTTTAACAACACTTTCGACAGTCAGGGTCACCGTGTGATGGAGGAACCCGGAGTATCCAGAGAGAACAACCAGGCGATGGCAAGCAACTGTCAGGCTCCCCAACATACTAACTCCACACAAGCAGGGTTAGTATTGTTTGAAGACAAGTGCACCATCAATGTGCAGTATGCCTTACAGAATGCCACATTTCCCCCACGTGGGCAATGGGCTATTGACTGCTAATTCCATCTTTGATCACTTGTTGCAGAAAACATGCTACAACATGCAACCTCTGAATAAACTTGAAATTACAGTAAAAGTTCCTTGGCAGTTGTTTCAAGACAAGTCCCAGCATATAGGCAGCCAAGACATGCCTAGATACTGCTGCAAAGCCCCAGGACATCAATGTCAAGCAAAAATGTATAACAAGAAAATCAGTAAAACTGATGGATGCTCCCCGACAGTCAACTTCGTTAACAAGCAGATGGGTAAAATTGTGGTTCCCCGCTATGGGAAATCATTTATCACATGTCTTTTCAAACGCAAGAACCATAACTCTGATGAAAAATATGCAGCAACTTTTTTATAACATGTACAGGAGCGGCTTTTCACAAGAATCCCTCATACCAAATTTATTTGAAATCCATCAACTCACTGCTGAGATATCACTGCAGTTGGATGGATGGATGGATGGATGGATGGATGGATGGATGGATGGAGACAAAACAGCCTTTTTTATAGGATCCTTTGTACCAAATTTAACTGATTTCCATCCACTCACTGCTGAGATATTGCTACAGAAGGAGAAAAAAATCTCCAAAAATTGACAATGTGAGGATGGCAAGTATGGTGAAAAATATGCGGGCAACTTTTTTATAACATGTGCAGGAGCAACTTGTCCCAAGGATCCCTCATACCAAATTTCATTGAAATCCATCCCCGCACTGGTAAAATAATGCTACATACTAAAAAAAACATTAAAAATAGACAGGGTAAGGACCGTAACTCTGATGACAACAATACACAGCAACTTTTTTATAATGTGCAGGAGCAGCTGTTACAAAGATCCCTCATACCAAAGACTATATTTAACAAGCTATTAATTAAAAATACAAAATGTTTCCAATTTTTGGAATTCACTAAAAAAAACTCTTCACAATCCATTCCAATGAGGGGCCATAAGCTGAGTTTCCTGAGAATATTACTGGCTGGTTTTGGCCATTACATTGGGTTAAGAGTCGATTCTGGTTATAAAAAAATTGTAACTGCTGTATCACATACTACCTGAAAACATACACTCACTATTGCCCTGCATGCACAGGGTTAGTCGCATAATAAAGATGATCTTATATATAACCAGAAAGAAAAGAGTTACTGACGATGTGCATTGCACAAAGTTGGTTGCTAAGCTAACATACACTGGATGTCCATTGGCATTGTACAGAATTAGTTGATAGGCTAAAAATCTTTTGAAACACTACATGAGAATATACACTGAGTAAGGTGGTAAAAATACACAGGGTTAGTTGGTTACATGTTACAAATGGTGCAGGATTCAAGGAACTAATGGAAATACATACACTGGATTGTGGAAAATTTTTTAATGTGAATTCCAAAAATGAAAACATATTCTATTTTCATTTAATAGCTTCTTATTTATATGTACACCTGCAACTTAATTAAGCACCCCTTGAAATGTTTCATGACAGTGAAGTTGCTGTTACTGATTACTATGTTTTAATGATTGCAATGTCTTGCAGTATATTTCATCTGGTGAAACATGTTTCTGGTTGATAGCGTACCTCAAACACATCCCCTTGTCCACGTGAAGCATGCTTCCCATGAATGTCACAAAAAACACTATCATCAACATGCAATATCTGGGTATAAAACAATAAAATTTGTCACTTCTTTCATCAATGAATGTTGACATGGCAAGGAGGAAACTGTCAGAAGCACTAAGATGGCAAATCGTTGGCATGCATGCAACAGGCATGTCATTCAAAGCTATTGGAAGGTAACTTGGCTATAGTCATTCTGTCATCAGCAGACTTGTCCGAAAACATCAACAAACCAACGATGTTAAGGTCTGACCAAGGCCTGGACAACCCCAAAAGACCTCTCATCAGGAAGATTGAAGTCTGGCATGCCTCGTTAGGTGTGAACCCTTTGCTTCAAGTGGGGTTTTGAAACACCTTGGGCTCTCCAAAAGGCGTTTGAACAAAAGAACTGTTAGAAACCATCTCAACACATTGGGTATGAGGTCCAGAAGGGTCATCAAGCATCCAGCTCTTTCCGATCAGCATCAAAGACATCATTTGGAGTGGTATATGGCAACACAACATTGAAATCTCAGGGAGTGGAGGTGAGTCCATTGGTCAGAAAAGAGTAGGTTCCTGCTTCATGTCACAGATAGTCGCATGAGTGTGGAGGCATAGAAATACTGCTTACATGCCCAGGAACATCAGCCCTTCTGTTCCTTATGGTGGAGAATCAGTTATGATCTGGGAATGCCTCTCTCATGATTGTAAACTTCATATGGTGACTTTACATCATCAGTACATCCGGGACATTCTCAATCCGGTTGTCATGCCTCATTTTGACAACCACCTGTTGGCTATTCGCCCTGTATTCATGGATGACAATGCAAGGCTACATCGTTCCCATGCTGTGAGAGCATTCCTTCAGAACAATGCTATTACAACACTATCTTGGCCTGCAATGAGCCCCGATTTGAATCTCTTAAAACACATCTGGGACTTTTTTGGATGTTGTGTGCAAGCAAGGGATCCAGCCTGTACAAATTTTGGCTGATTTGGAAGCTGCATTGCATGAGGAGTGGCAGCAGTTGCCTCTGAACCGTATCAGAAGACAAAATGGTAGCATCAGGAGAAGGGTACAGGCTGTCATTCGGGCATGTGGTGGATACACTCGCTACTGACATCAAACACTGCTACTGTGTTCAGGGGATCACAAGTTACATTTTTTGTCAGTAATTACCGGCTTGGTTTCATCATAGATGGTTCCAGCACCATACTTGTCAAGAGAACATTTTTCTATCAAAAACATTAGTGACAGATATGTTTAATTAGTGCCATTAAATTACTGCACATTTTCATCATTGTGTTGTCTTTTATTTGTCAAAAGACCATTCTTTCCGTGAACAATCACTTTTGACCATCTGAAAGATAGCATGAAAGTATTTACAGTTTCTATTAACACCACTGCAAAAAAAAAAAAGGGGGTGCTTAATTAAGTTCCAGGTGTATATAAAAAAAACAATGATACTATTCGTTATACCTCTTTTTGGGGGGGAAAACATTTCTGTATTTTCGGCACATCGCTTACTGCTGTGATTTTGGGGCGATTCTAAGGCCTGCACAGGCAACTGAACCAATTAAAATACACACAGGGCAATATTCTTCTGGAACAGTCAAGAGTATGGACAACAGCCCAAATCCATACCTACTAGACAATAGGGTAAAAAACGTAACCGAAAATTACCATGACAATCACTGAATCCATTTTTATTTATTTAGTGGTGTTTATGTCAAATATTTCTACACAATGGCTAATTGTGACCACAACTTGGATATAAAGTTAAGTCTAGCCAATCGTTGATACACATGTTGCCCATTTTAGAGGAATTCAGGGTCTTATTTTAGCAGTAAAACAGAGCTTGTTTACTACAGTAAACAAGACAGGCTGAATCACTATCCAGGCTGAATCTGTCTTTTTTTATAGACCTATTTGTCCTCAGTTGATCCAACACAGGCATTGAATCCATTCTATCTTGCTTGACAGAGTTCTGTGAGTAAATTTAACTGTTGGCTCCAAAGTTTCTACTGGTCAAGTAAGTTATTGTATTGAGTGGCCAAGTACCAAACCACCATGTGTACTTTAAGTTCTGAATGATTTTCTTGGTCTGTGTATCTTGCTGAAAGTTCCCCCAAATGACGAGCGTCTGAATAACAAAGTGAAAATGGGACTAAAATGTTTGCATTTTTTCTGAAAGCTTGTGAAACCCAAATTACCAAAACATCACAAAATTAAATTTAATTGAAACTAATAAGGATGTGCTATCCCAAAACTAAAAATCCATGACAATCAATATTTTTTTCTTCTGCTTTTGTGCTCAAGGCGAAACAAAATTGAGCAGCATTTTCGCAATTTCTTTAGGAGATATGAAATGATAATTGATTGGAGACATTAACTTCTTGCATGCTGCTCAGTGTTGAAATGATTAGGGAATTTCATAGTCGACCAGTTGGCAGCCATTTGTGGACGATTAATCAATTAGTCGACACCCATCACCACAATAATATAGTACTGGGGCAGGTAGCACCTATCACTACACCCAATCTGACAATAAAATACTGGTGATTTTCCATGTCTAATTTCACATTTTATAGCTCAACATGAAACTTTTCCAAAATCGGATGTCTATTAATTTATTTACTTGTGTTTAAGGTCACATACTTATGCACATTGGCTAATCGAGACTGTGACAGTTTTATGGGTGGAGGAAGCTGGAGAACCTGGAGAGAACCACTGAGCATCGACAAGCAACTGCAAGCTCCTCAACATTCTCTGTTCAAGCTCACCTTATTAACCTTCTCCATCCACAGTGTTTTACAAAGTAAATTATGAGTGAATAATTCCAGTGTGTTGGTAGCTATACAAAAAAGCAGTCTCTTTTTCAACAGATCGTGCCATAGTTATGATACATTTATACCAATGAGTTGATACAATATCACCAAATCAAGTCAGAATCAGGTAAAAAAAGATAGTAATTATACCTGCAGTTCTGAACCGATGAAGCATAAATGACTTGTCACAAGGATTCCTCATACCAAATTTCAGTGAAATCTATCCACTCACTGGTAAGATATCACTGCGGATGCATGGATGGTCAGATGGATGCATGGACAAACAGATGGGTGGATGGACAGATGCATGTAATCCAGTATACCCTCATTCTCTTCGAGAATGTGTTGTAGGGAGGAAGGTAGACAGAGAATCTTTTACCACTCTGGAACCAATATGCAATAAACTGGGTTATTCAATTTGGAAATATCCAAGTAAGTGCAGTCCATTGTATAGTTGTGCCCTTAGCCCTTTACCTAACAAATCGCCCGCATTCACCCACGTAATCTGCAAACTGTGCAGTTGAAAAAATTAAATTTTTCATAATATTTCAACAAAACCATATCATGTAACCCCTCAGTGGAACAAGTTCATTGAGCACTTTCCAATGAAGGGTCACATGGTATGGTTTTGTTGAAACTTTTGAAAAATTTTTTAAAAAATAGTAATTAAAATAATTTGGATATTCTCAACGTTGGGTAAAGGGTTAAGTGGATCCCCAGTGTTCCTAACACCCCAGTTGAAAAACTATCTTGCTACAAAAATTTATGATTTTTTGAAGAATTGGTGCAACCATTTAACCCTTTCCGAAACATGGCTAGAATACTATAGAGTAAGAAAAAGATTCTTTAATTTCTAAATATTTTCATTTCTTGCCTCCAAACATTGCCTCTGATCTCTCATTGGGACAAGCTTGTTCCAATGGTAGGTTATCTGCTGAACATTGGAGAAAAAATAGATAAAATAATAAAATTTTAAAGGCAATTTTTGTGAATAGCGATCATGGGATATTTGGCAATGTTACTTTATAGAAGGGGGTTAACCTTTAACGAAATGAATCATCCACAACCACCCGAGTCATTTACAAATGGAACAGTTGGAAAAGGATTATTTTTCAAAAAGTTCCAACAAAACCATATCACATGACCCCTTCATTGGAATGAGCTTGTCAAGCTCATTCCAATCAGGGGTTCAGATGATTTGATTTTATTGACAGTTTTTGAAAAATTTTAAGAAACAAGACTAACATTGACTGCCCGGCCATCGATGCTCCCAAACTATGACCTTGATCTGTGACCTTAACCTCAATCCAACAAAAAACAAAATTGGTGTGCAACACATCCTCTCCCCATAAGCAACATGTATGCCAAGTTTCAACAAATCCCAACAAAGCATCTCAGAGTTATGGAGCGGACACGAAAATCTTCCCGGCAGACAGACAGACAAACAGACAGATGGACAGATGAATGGATGAATGGAAATAACAAACATTACATGCCCCCCCCCCCCCCCCAAATTTTTTTTTTTGGGGGGTGTGGGGGAGATGCATAAAAATAATTAAAATAACAAATTTTGATATTGTGCGCATTGGGTAAAGGGTTAATTTTTTTCCACGAATGTCACTTGGGAAAACCTTTAATTTACTTTACTTGAAACAGTGGAGGTTGTCGAACTGACTCAACGACAGAGATAATACTCGATGATACAAGTGAAAAAAGTGATTGAAGTGATTGAATTCATCATAAATAATTCTCTCCCTCATGTACACATGATTATGGATTTCTGATTTAAGATAGCCTCTCCCATATACATAAAATGATAGCCAAACAATCAATAACAAACGAGAAATACTCACTTCTAAATTGCTTTTCCATGCCACAGTGTGATGATTTTGAAAAATTTATTTTGACTGAAAGCTTCATTTGATGACAGCTAGTAAATCTCGGAGAATGATACAGAAAACTACAATACTAGGTTTTGATCTCTGTGACTGATGTACAATTTATGCTCATTTACACAAATGGAAGAAGTCTCATTTCTCGGCTCAATGATGTTACTTGTTTCCATCAACAAGAACAGAAAAAACTTAAGAAATGTTGCAATAACTGCTAGATGGGCTTTATTGCTTGAAACCAAAACTGAGAAGATATCAAGAACAGAAATGTAAACTAGAGGCTCAAGTGAGCCAAAAATGCTACCTGGCTCAAGTTGTCAAAAGTGATGTGTCAGTAAGTGATGGAGTGCAAGAGCAATTTTTTGATTCGCCATGACAAAACCGAAAGCAATTTTTCTTTTGGCCATTCGTTTCTGCTGGTCCAAGAAAATTTTCTCAGGTAAAAATAGAAAGATCTGTTGAGTAAAGTCTAAACAAATAGCCCCAAGAGGCCTTAATCACACACCTGACAAAATGGTTCAAAGAAGTATTTCAGGTCACATTCATTTAGTCATGGTTCATCAACACTACAGCAGAATGAAGACATGAAATTATTCAAAATTCTAGTGTCCATCTCAGATGATTATTATCAAAGGTCTTCATGACTGCTTCCAGTTTTATCACCTGTAGACAAGCACAGCCAAACTTCCAAGGGCTGTTATGTGGCTGTTATGTCACTGCAGTCAATGCAACCACAACCTCATCCCCAACAGAGAGCCCAAATATTAACCCGGGGACCTGATTTGAACAAACTTGAATCTGACTCCTTTAGAGAAGTTGTATACCAAATATGAAAGCATTCTCATTGGTGGATCTGAAAAAGATTTTTAAAGAAATTTCCTCATATTGCACTAAGTTAAAATCCAGGCTCCCATAGGGAGTAAAAATATTAAAACCCAAGGACTCAATTTGAACAAACTTGAATCTAACCCCTGACCCCCTAGAGATGTTGTATATCAAATATCAAAAGATTCTAATAGATGGTTTAGGAGAAGAAATTTTTTAAAGAAATTCCCTCTTATTGCACCTATTTAAAGTTTGAGCCCAAATATTAACCCAGGGACTCGATTTGAACAAAACTGAATCTAAAAACCCCAAACCCACCCCCGAGATGTTGTATACCAAATATGAAAGCATTCTGACTAGTGGATCAGAAGAAGATGATTTTTAAAGAAAGTTACTCATACTGCAAAAGTTTAAATTCGAGCCAAAATATTAACCCAGGGACCCGATTTTAACAAAATTGAATCTGACCCCCCCCACCCCCCCCCTAGAGATGTGATATACCAAGTATGAAAATACTCTGACCGGTGGATCTGAAGAAGATTTTGAAAGAATTTTCCTAAGTTCAAATGCAGGCTCCTATAGGGAGCCAAACTATATACCCAGCAAGTCTATTTGAACAAACTTGAATCAGCCTCCCACCCCCACCACCACCCTTTTGAGAGTTGTAGTCCCAAGATGAAAGGATTCTGGCAGGTGGCTCTGAAGAAGAAGATTTTTAAAGAAATTTCCTCATTTTGCACTAAGCTAAACCTTTGGGCTCCAATAGAGAGCCCAAATATTAATCCAGGGACACAATTTGAACAAATTTGAATCTAAAGTCACAAGTCCCCCCCCCTCCCCCCTCCCCCCCCCCCCACACACACTCCCCCGAAATGTTGTATACCAAATATTAAAGAATTCTAACCGGTGAATCTGAAGAAGACAATTTTTAAAGAAATTTCCTCATTTGCACTAAGTTAAAATTTCTGGCTCCAATATAGAGCCCAAATATTAACCGAGGGACTCACTTTAAATGACCTTGAATCTGACACTGACCCTGACCACCACCACCACCCCCAGAGAAGTTGGAAATCAAATATCCAAAGATTCTAATGGGCATCCCTATACAACACTCCATGACAAAATCGACAGAACTTCTTTTTTTATTTTTTTTATTTTGGGGGGGGGGGGGGGGGGGGGGTCCATCTCATTCGACTGGTCCTAAGGAAGCAGCATACCAAAAAAAACAATATTGTGGTCCATAGTTTTGTAAATAAGGGCATTTGAATTATTTTCTATTTTGACCTCCTGGGGGTCCCACGGGGCTGTGTAAAAAAAAAATTTCCAGCATAAATCAAGTACTTGTGACCCAATTATACCACTTAACAAATTTGGTTCAAATCATCCCATCGGTTCATTAAATAGAAATTTTGAGTGGAGCCCAAGCTTGGCATGCTATCACAGAGAGCCCAAATATTGATCTACCAAACTGCCTTGAACAAACTTCAATCTCCATCACAAAAGGAAGTTCTATACCAAATATCAAAGCATTCTCTCTAGTGGTTCATGAGAAGTTTTTTAAACATATTTAGGCTTTTGGGGCAATAAACCCATCCCAAGGGGAGTAGCAACTTTTGTACCAAATAAGTTTAAGAGATTTGGTCCAAAGGTTCTGAAGAAGAAACCTTAATTAATGAAGCACAAGAAAGAAGACTTGGTATATGGCACCCCATGACAAAACTGACAGCAATTCTTTTGGTCCACCTGATTCCACTGGTTCTAAGGAAGCTGCATACCAAATGAAATTGTCAATGACACTGCAGCTCAACATGTCCAAGAAGGGATGGAACTAAATACAAAGATCCAATAATACCAAGTTATTTACTCAAGTCTCTACAGTAAGGACATCACACCAAAGCTATATATGAAATCTGAAAAAATTGGGTGGGGGTGGGGCCTGTTGGGTGCACTAATGTAATTGTTGACAATTTATATGTCAAATCCAAGATGGCCGGTGGGGGCCATGTTTTTCAACAGGCAGAAAAATTTGATAACTCCTATCTAGGCATCATACTCAAGTTATATACTACTCAAAGTTTGCTAAGCACCAAGTATATCTAACTACCTGTTTTACGTTTTAGTTGAAATATTGTTATGAAAGGTGTATATATTTTTTATTTAATTATATCTTTAATGATTTAAGTACAGAAATTAAGATATTGTTTGTGTTTGACATTATTTTTTAGCTTTTGAATACAACAACCATGGAAAATGGATATTATTGGTAAAAGAGGAAATTTTTTAAATTTGTCCAAAAAGTTGATGGAACGAACTGGTATGGGTTCAATATCGAGTATGAGACCCATTGCTGTTAATTACAGTTTGACAATGCCTTCTCGTGCTCCCAATCAGGTTCCTGGTGGTCCTTTGTGGGGTGTTGTTCCATTCTTGGACCAGCATAGCACCAAGCTCCTGGAAACTTCTTGGCTGGACTGGACAGGCTGAAATTGCAAGCTGCAACTCATTCCAGACATGTTCGATTGGATTGAGGTCAGGGGATCTTGCTGGCCAGTCCATATGCACAACTCCCTCCCTCTGTCGGGACTCTCGGATAGCATGGGCAGTACGAGGACAGGCATTATCGTCCATCAGAATGAATCTATCACCCACTGCACCTGCATACAATCTGACGTGGACATCCAGGATCTCATCAATATACCGCTGTGCAGTCAATGTACCATGGTCAAGGACACAGAGCTCTGTACATCCATCCCAGCTGATGCCGCCCCAGACCATTATTGACCCTCCACCATAGCGGTTATGCTCAGCAATGTTGGCTGCATGGAATCGCTCTCCTGGACTTCTCCATACCCTAGAACCCTGTGTAGTCTAGGCAGTTACTTGACTCATCTGTTAAAAGGACAAAAAAAAAAACTGTCACCAATCTTCTCTGGTCCATCCAACACGGTCCATGGCCCATTCATATCGTGCCTGGCGGTGGTTCTGAGACCGCAGAATGGTCTTCTCGATTGGAGACCACCTTCGTGCAACCTTGCCTGGATAGTCTGCGCCGAAACATTTACTGCAGATGCATTTTGAAGGCCACTGTGAAGCTGGGTTGCTGTGGAAAAGCGGTTCCCACGGGTCTGAATGATCAAAAACCAGTCTTCATCTGCAGTTGTTGCCCTGTCTCTACCACCACCATGCCATCTTACTGGTATGCCATACTGCTGAAATCTTGCCCAGGCTATGGTGATCACCATATGGTGCACACCAAGGGCTTCACCAACCTGACAGTGGGTAGCCCCTTGCTCCACCACTGCCCTACAGCCCGCCACATTTTTGCTTCAGACAAATGTCTTCTTACATTTGCATTCGCCATATTCAACCATTAAATCACAAGGGTTTGTGTTGAAATGAAGATCGAATACTCTACACATGTCAGGTACATGTAGACAGTACACAAAAACATAATGAAAACCAAGGGGTATGCTTTCCATTACTGTCACGAAAAGTCTGCCTATCAAGAGAGCTAATGTTAACACTGGGGACCATCTCAATACATTCCTCAATCATATCCACCAAAAATATCGCAAATATGTCACAAGAAAATTTCACAATGATGTGTCAAATATGTGGTGCTTAGCAAACTTTGAGTAGTATATATAAAATTTGAAAAAGATCAGGTGAGAAATGTGGCCTGTAGGGTCTGCTAATGGAATTCTTGACAATTTATATACCAAATCCAAGATGGCCACTACCAGCCATGTTTTTCAACAAAATTCAGAAAAATTTGATAGCTCCCATCTTAACATCAAACAAAATCTACATATGAAATTTTGAAAAAGATGGGCGAGGATTGCGCCTGTAGGGTGTGCTAATGGGATTGTTGACAATTTATATGCCAAATCCAAGATGGCCACTGGTGGCCATGTTTTTCAACAAAATTCAGAAAAATTTGATAGCTCCCATCTAGACATTACACAATAACTACATTTGAAATTTGAAAAAGACTGGGTGAGAAATGCGGTCTGTAGTGTGTGCTAATGGAATTGCTGACAATTTATATCCAAATCAAAGATAGCTGCTGGTGGCCATGTTTTTAAACAAAATTCAGAAATATTTAATAGCTCCCATCTAGACATCACACCAAAGCTACATACGAAATTTGAAAAAGATCATGTGAGAGTTGTAGCCTGTAGGGTTTGCTAATGGAAATGTTGACAATTTATATGCCAAAACTTAGATGGCCACTGGCAGGCATGTTTTTCAACAAAATTTGGTAAAATTTGACAATTGCCATTTAGACATTGCCCCAAAGCCACATATCAAATCTTGGACTGATCGGGTGAGAGCTGTGGCCTGTAGGGTGTGCTAAAGGAATTGTTGGACAATTTATATCCAAATCCAAGATGGCTGCTGGCAGCCATCTTTTTCTACAAAATTCAGAAAAATATTCAATAGCTCCCATCTAGACATCATGCCAAAGCTACATATAAAATATGAAGCAGATTGAGTGGGAGATGCGGGCTGCAGGGTGTGCTAAGGAACTGTTGACAATTTATATGCCAAATCTAAGATGGCTACTGGCGGCCATGTTTTTTAATCAAATTCAGAAACATTTGACAGCTCTTATCTAGACATTGCCCCAAAGCTACATATGAAATTTGGGACTGATTGGGTGAGAGCTGTGGCCTGTAGGGTGTGATAAAGGAATTGTGGATGGGCAGGCATATGGATGTACTGATATACGGATGCACGACGGATCACAACCCATCCCAACAGCTCATACTTGACATTGTCAAGTTGAGCTAAAACAATATTCTGGTCCATGCAGACTTTTGTAAGTATGGGCATTTGAAATTTTTTCTATTTTGACGTCTTGGGGTTTCCTCATGCTGCATTAAAAAAAATTTCAGTCATAAATCAATAACTTGTGATCCAGTTATACAACATGACCAATTTGGTTCACATCAGTCCATTGGTTCTGGTAAGAGAAATTTTGGGTAGAGCCCAAAATGGGCCTCCTTCCACAGGGAGCCCAAATGCTGACCTACAGAGTTCCTTTGTATAAACTTGAATCTGCATTCATACAGAAATATAGTCATTATTGCAAGTGGTTTATGAGAAGATGATTTTAAAGCATTTTAGGCTTTTGGGGCATTAAACCCAGCCCCAAGTAGAGTAGCAACTTTTGGGGGGAAATACTCAGAAAAGTATACTTCACCAAGATGCTTTGTACCAAATTAGTTTAGATTTGACCCAAAGGTTGTGAAGAAGAATGTTTAGTTGATGGGGCATAAGAAAGATGATGACTCAGCATTATCCCATTGCCATCAGTGTCAAGATGGGCATTCTCCCACACACACATGACAAGAGTGATAGCAATTTGTTTGGTCCATCTGATGATTCCAATTTTCCTAAGGAAGCTGCCTACCAAGAAACAATATTCTGATCCATGCAGAAATATGGGATTTGAATTTTTTTCTATTTTTAGTTCCTGGTGTTCTCACAGACTGCAAAAAACCTTTCCAGGCATCAATTAACTACCTATGACCCAATTATTCTGCATGCAAAATTTGGCTCAAATCAGCCCATCCTTTCTTGAGATAAAAATTTTGGGTGGACCACAAAACTCCCACAGAGAACCCAAATACTGACAAAAATTTTGGGTGGACCACAAAACTCCCACAGAGAACCCAAATACTGACTTTCAAACTTGCCTTGCACAAACTTTAATCTTCATCACCAAAGGAAGTTCCATACCAAATATCAAAGACTTCTGTCAGGTGGTTCATGAGAAGAGAATTTTAAAGATTTTAGGCTTTTTGGACATGAACCCCCAGTCTGAAGATGACAGCAGCTTCATTTGAACAAAGTAGAAAGGGTCTACCACAAATATGGTCTGTGCCATATATATTTGAATTTGGCCAAGTGGTTTTGAAGAAGCCAAGTTTCAAATTAGTCGATGGAGCACAAGAAAGATTGACACAGCATTTTCCTATTGCCAACAGTGTTACAAAATGGGCGTCTCCATACGGCAGCCCATGACAAAACTGACAGCAATTTTATTTATCCATCTGATTCCATTGGTCATATTTAGGAAGCTGCATACCAAAAAGCAATATTCTGGTCTGTGCAGTTTTCGAAATTTATTTATTTAATCGGGTTTTAATGACACTTTCGAAAGCCAGGATCACTTTGTGTCAGACAGTTTTATGGGAGGAGGAAGCCAGAGTACCCAAAGAGAACCACTGAGCAAAGGCAAGCAAGTGCTAGACTCACCAATGTACTACCTCCACACAAGCAAGGTTACCATTGGTTGCATACTCATGCACCATCGACGTGCAGTATGCCTTAGTACACTGCATCACAGGGCTCCCACGGACAATCAGGATTAGATGCCTTGCCTAAGGACATAACGCAGTTACCCCTAGCAGGGATCAAACCATGGACCTTTCGATTTGAAGTCCAATGCCATAACCACTAAGCCACCATGCTCCCAGTTTTTGAAATATGGACGTTTGAATTTTTTTCTCCATTTTTAGCTTCTGGTGTTCCCACGGGGAAGCAAACAAAAATTTGCCGGCATCAATCAACTACTTATGACCCAATTATACCACATGCCAAATTTGGCTCAAATCATTCCATCGGTTCTTGAGATAGAAATTTTGGGTGGAACACAAAATGGGTATGCTCCAACAGAGATCCAAAACATTGACCTACATCCTTGCCTTGAACAAACTTGAACCCTTTGCGACTACGATATGTAATATTACGTATGAAAATTCCTGTACAATGCGACTACAGTACATAATATTACATACTCCGATTTTTAACGATTGCGTTAAGTGTCGCAAAAGACTGAATCTATGTGAAGTTAAAACGTCACGATAACTGTAGTCAGAAAGGGTTAATCTTCACCACCAAAGGAAAGTTGCATAACAAATATTAAGGCATTCTCTTGATGGTCCATGAGAAGAAGATTTTTAAAGATTTTTAGACTTTTCAGGGATTAACAACCAGCCTGAAGAGGGCAAAAGCTTCATTTGCACACAATTGAAAGGGTGTACTCCAAAGATGGTCTGTGCAATATATGTTTGAATTTGGCCCAGTGGTTTTGAAGAAGATAAGTTTCAAAAGTTAATGGACACCGAATGCCAAGTGTTGACAATAGCGCCCACTGATTTTCAGTCAGATGAGCCAAAAATAACATTCTAACAATGTAAAGGTGAAGGCATGAAGCATCACTAACAACTTGTAAATATAGTGGATCCCTGTTTGTTGAATAGCTACTTTGTGAGTGTAAGTAATTCAATTAACAGGAGTACCTGAAGTGGCTTGGTAAGGCCTAAGAAAGTCATAAATCAGTTTCTCAGGCCCTCCTGCATGGCCATTTCAAAGTACTGTAAAGGTGGGTGACAGTCAGATGCTAAACTAGAAAAGAAATCTTTGAGTCCCAGAGTGGGTCTGACAGAACCCCAAAATATTTGTTCTCATAGCACACTGATAACAAAGGGCACCGCAAAACACACTCGTTCCTGTCCCAAGGTGAAAACAAAGGTACCCAAGAAGTTTCGTGAAGATCAGTTCATAAATACGAGCTGTATAGAAGTTGTGACAAAAAACTGATTGGACCTAATTTCGGTACAAAATGGCCACTGGCAGCCATCTTGAATTTTGGACTGCACCCAGAAACACTCGTTCTCGTCCCAAGGTGATAACAAAGGTACCCAAGAAGTTTCGTGAAGATCGGTTGATAAATACAGCCTCTAGCCAGAGCCGTATTGACATGTGCACTTACAGTGTATAAGTAGCACTGAATAAATCAATGTTCATCTAATTTGCATAATTTCTGCACGAGAAAAAAACCCGTACTATATGTGATGCATTCCATATTACTAAACATTCATACAAAAATTTATTCAAATCAGAACTTTCATACAGAAGTTCTGTACAAAAGACTGATTGCACTAATTTTGGTACGAAATGGCTGCTGGTGGCCATCTTGAATTTCGGACCACACCCCAAAACACTCGTTCTCATCCCACGGTGATAACAAAGGTACCCAAGAAGCTTCGTAAAGATCGGTTCATAAATACGGCCTCTAGCCTGAGCCGTATAGAAGTTGTGTACAAAAAACTGATTAGATCTAAGTTCGGTACAAAATGGCCACTGGCAGCCATCTTGAATTTTGGACCGCACCCAGAAACACTCGTTCTCGTCCCAAGGTGATAACAAAGGTACCCAAGACGTTTCGTGAAGATCAGTTCATAAATACAGACTCTAGCCCGAGCCGTATTGACATGTGTACTTACTGTGTGTAAGTAGCACTGAAGAAATCAAAGTTCATCTAATTTGCATAATTTCTGCACGAGAAAAAAACACATACTATATGTGATGTATCCCATGGTACTAAACATTCACACACAAAATTATTCAAATCAGCGCTTTCATATGGAAGTTCTGTGCAAAAATCTGATTGCACCTAATTTTGTACAAAATGGCTGCCAGCGGCCAACTTGAATTTCTGATCGGATCCAAAAACACTTTTTCTCATCCCACGGTCATAACAAAGGTACCCAGGAAGTTTCATAAGGATCGGTTCATAAATACGGCCTCTAGCCCCAGCCGTATTGAATTGACGGACAGACGGCCAACTGGCCATGGCATAAGCTCAAATTTGGCTTCGCCAAAGTTGAGCTAAAAATTAAATAGTTTATGTCTGACATTTTATCCAAGTTAATAAAATTGATAAATATGTCCTCTGAGTGCAACAAGGCTTTGCAATGCTTTACAAAATACCCCTCCCCCCTGCTATTCTGTAAATTATGAAGGCCTAAAACATAATACAAACCAAGAATATGAACTTTTAATGGCAAAGAAATAATTACAATGAAAGTGTCAATGACACTGTAGCTCAACTTATATAAGACATGTACGTGTATAGTATGTGACACAGCAATGACACACATCTAGGTAATGACCTGATAACAAAGGCACATATAAAGTATTGTAACGGTCTGTACATAAATGCTGACCATAGCTGTAACAAATGTATAGGTAAAGTATTGTAAAGGTGGGCAACAGTTAAATGCACAGTGATAACAAAGGCACCCCAAAACACTCGTTCCTGTCCCAATGTGATAACAAAGGTACCCAAGAAGTTTCGTGTAGATCGGTTCATAAATACAGCCTCTAGCCCGAGCCGTACTGACATGTGCACTTACTGTGTATAAGTAAAACTGAACAAATCAAAGTTCATTTAATTTGCATAATTTCTGCACGAGAAAAAACCCTGTATTATATGTGATGCATTCCATGTTACTAAACATTCAGATAAAAATTTATTCAAATCAGAACTTTCATACAGAAGTTCTGTACAAAAAATTGATTGCACTAACTAAAGTACAAAATGGCTGCTGGTGGCCATCTTGAATTTTGGCCCGCACCCAAAAAACACTCGTTCTCGTCCCACGGTGATAACAAAGGTTCTCAAGAAGTTTCGTAAAGATCGCATCCTAAATACGGCCTCTAGTCTGAGCCGTATTAAATTGTTGATGGATAGATGGACAGATGGACAGACAGACGGACGACGGACGAAGGGCCATGGCATAACCTCAAATTTGACTTACGTCAAAGTTGAGCTAAAAATAAAAAATAAAACAAGAGGCCCCAAGGAGCCTTAATCGCTCACCGGCCAAAGTGGTTCAAAGAAGTATTTGGGGGTCACATTCAGTTAGACATGGTTCATCAACACTACAAAGGAATGAAGTCATGAGAGACAAATTTTATGGAACTAGGGCCATAACTTGAACAAACTTGAATCTTACCCCCCTAAGAATGTTGCATACCAAATATCAAAAGCATTTATCTGCTGGATCTGAAGAAGAAGATTTTAGAAGAAAATTCCTCATTTTGAACTAAGTTATCATTCGGGCTCCCACAGTGAGCCCAAATATGAACCCCGGGACTTGGCTTGAACAAACTTGAATCTCACCCCCTAAGGATGCTGCAGGCCAAATATCAAAACATTCCGACTGCTGAATCTGAAGAAGAAGATTTTTAAAGAAAAATTCCTCATATTGACTAAGTTATAATTCGGGCTCCCACAGGGAGCCCAAATATGGACCTAGGGACTTTGCTTTAAGAAACTTGAATCTCACCCCCTTAAGAATGCTACACACCACATTTCAAAACATTCCGACTGCTGGATCTGAAGAAGACTTTCTAAGAAAATTCCTCATTTCGAACTAAGTTACAATTCAAGCTCCCACAGTGAGTCCAAATATGAACCTAGTGACATGGCTTGAACAAACTTGGATCTCACCCCCCTAAGGATGCTGCATACCCAATATCAAAAGATTCTGTCTGCTGGATCTGGAGAAGAAGATTTTTAAAGAAATTTGCCTGAAATGCATCAAGTTCAAATTGGGCTCCTATACTGAGCCCAAATATGAACCCAGGGGTCGATTTGAACAAACTTGAATCAGATCCACCCCACAATGTTGCATACCAAATATACCCACTGGATCTGAAGAAGATTTTTAACGAAAATTCATCATTTGGAACTAAGTTACAATTTGGGCTACCACAGTGAGCCTAAATATGAACCCAGGGACTTGGCTTGAGCAAACTTGAATCTCATCCACCCCCCCCCCCCCCCCCTAAGCATGCTGCATACCCAATATCAAAAGATTCTGCCTGCTGGATCTTGAGAAGATTTTAAAAGAAATTTGCCTGAAATGCACCAAGTTCAAATTGGGCTCCTATACTGAGCCCAAATATGAACCCAGGGGTCCGATTTGAACAAACTTGAATCAGATCCACCCCACAATGTTGCATACCAAATATCAAAAGATTCTGCCTGCTGGATCTGGAGAAGAAGATTTTTTAAGAAATATGCCTGAAATGCACTAAGTTCGAATTCGGGCTTCTATACTGAGCCCAAATGTCAATCCAGGGGGCCGATTTGAACAAACTTGAATCAGATCCATCCCACAATGTTGCATACCAAATATCAAAAGATTCTGCCTGCTGGATTTGAAGAAGAAGATTTTTAAAGAAATTTGCCTGAAATGCACTAAGTTCGAATTTAGGCTTCCATAGTGAGCCCAAATATGAATCCAGGGGGCCGATTTGAACAAACTTGAATCAGACCCATACCAAGATGCTGCATATCAAAAGATTCTGCCTACTGGTTCTGGAGAAGATTTTTTAATAATTTTTCTATAATTCATACAGTGCTATCAGAGTTATGCCCCCTATGGAGCCCCAAGTGGGCATGTCCATTTCATTTGAACAAACTTGAATTGACATACGGTAATGAACATCCATACCAAGTTTCAAGCAAATCGACCTAGCGGTTTCAGAGGAGAAGTCGTTTGAAAAATGTTAACGACGCCGGACGGACGACGACAGATGACGGACGATGACGGATGACGGACGACGGACGGCAAGTGATAAGTTTAGCTCCCTTCGGTGAGCTAATAAAAAACTGCCCACCTGCATGCAATTTTACATATGAAAGTGTCAATGACACTATAGCTCAACTTGTGTAAGACATGTACATGTATAGTATGTGACACAGCAATAACACACATCTAGGTAATGACCTGATAACAAAGGTACATGTAAAGTATTGTAAAGATCTGTACATAAATACTGACCGTAGCCTGTAACAAATGAACAGGTGAAGTACTGTCAAGATGGGTGACAGTTAGATGCCTCCAGCCAGGGTTGTATTGAAATGTGCACTTACTGTGTATAAGTAGCACTGAATAAATCAAAGTCTGTCTAATTGGCCACCGGTGGCCATCTTGAAATTTCAGGCCGCACCCAAAAACACCCGTTCTCCTCCCAAGGTTATAACAAAGGTACCCAAGAAGTTTCGTGAAGATCGGTTTATAAATACCAGCCTCTAGCCCAAGTTGTATTGACATGTCTACTAACTGTGTACAAGTAGCACTGAATAAATCAAAGTTCATCTAATTTGCATAATTTATGCATGAGAAAAAAAACCTGTATTATATGTGATGTTTTCCATGTTACAAAACATTCATGCAAAAATTTATTCAAATCAGAACTTTCATACAGAAGTTCTGAACAAAAAACTGATTGCACTAAATTCAGTATAAAATGGCCGCTGGCAGCCATCATAAATTTGGACCGCACCCCAAAACACTCGTTCTCGTCTTGAGGTGATAACAAAGCTACCCAAGAAGTTTCATAAAGATCGGTTCATAAATACGACCCCTAGCCCGAGCCGTATTGAATTGATGACAGATGGACGATGGGCCAAAACCTCAAATTTGACTACCTCAAAGTTGAGCTAAATATGGTCTGTTATTTATTATTATTTATTTATTGGTGTTTAAGGTCACATACTTATGCACAATGGCGAATCGTGACCGTGACAGTTTTACGGGTGGAGGAAGCCGGAGTACCCGGAGAGAACCACCGAGCAACGACGAGCAGCTGTCAGCTCCCCAACATCGTAACTCTGAACCTCAGCACAGGCAGGGTTAGATTGGTTGAAGACATGCGCACCATCGACGTGCAGTACGCCTCAGTACACAGCGTCATCGTGCCCCCATGTAGGCAATCGGGGTGAAGTGTCTTGCCCAAGTACACAATGCAGTTGCCGCAGGTGGGATTCGAACCGAGGACCTCTCGGCTTGCAGCCTGCACCTCTACCAACTGAGCCACCGCGCCCCCAAATATGGTCTGAGAAACAGAAGATCTACTTTGTGAGGCCTAACTTACCTTTATTCCTGAGATAAACTGAGCATTTATTCTATTATAGGGTGCTTTCACATCAAAATTTGTGTGGTTTCGGACAATGGCACATGGAAAATGAAGCTGTGACATGGACGAAATGCATCACATTTCTTGAAAGGATGATGGGCATTGGGAGAGGATTTGATCATGGCATGGTTGGAATTACTCAAATTATTTTCGACCAAGGCCTTATGTGATTAAGAACCAATTTTTTTTAAAAATTACCAATATTTAATCTTGTCATGAAATTACATCAAACAACTCCTTAATCTAGATGGCAGAACACAAAATGTTAAGTCCTGACATGGAGAAACTCAAATATGAAAAAAAACCTCTTCACATTGCCAGTAAAAGTCACTGAAATTACTCGGAGAAAAAAAACAAAACTGTTTTCACGAACAATACCAATGCACAAATCATTAGTGGTGTACCCCAGGGATCTATTTTGAGGCCGATCCTCTTTCTAATCTATATCAATGATTTTGCCCATGCAACAGATTTAAATCTTCTTTCATTTGCTGATGACACAACATTGTATACATAACCACGACGTGTATGCCAAGTTTAAAAAAATCCAATGAAGCATATCAGAGTTACGGAGCAGACACGAAAATCTTCCTGACGGATAGAGACAGTTGGATGGATGGAAATGACCTTGACCTCCATCTAACCCAAAAAATTGTGTGTGCGACACATTGTCTCCCCATAAGCAACATGTATGCCAAGTTTCAATAAAATCCAACGAAGCATATCAGAGTTATGGAGCGGACACGAAAATCTACCTGACAGATGGATGGATGGAAATGATCTTGACCTCCATCAAACAAAAAAAAAATTGTGTGCGACACATCGTCTCCCCATAACCAACATGTATATCAAGTTTCAACAAAATCCAACAAAACATCTCAGAGTAATGGAGCGGACACGGACGGCAATTTATCAGTTATTTCCCAGTATGGCTGGTGACAACAAGTGCATTGTTTGCAAGTCATTTGTGTGACCCAGACAAGAAGCTATCCAGTGTGATAGTTGCCCTTGTTGGACTCATAGAACATGCAACAAGAGTATTTTGAGAGATGAGTATCATAGAGCAAATAAAGAGGGGAGAGACATACCATTCACATGGCATGATTGCAGACAAGCCAGCAATAATGATGTTCAAAGTATGCAAGTTGATTCCATTGACACTACAGAATACATTGGTCAATCTGCAGAGTATGCTAATTGATTCTATTGAGACAGCTGTTCCAGTTGTACATAGTACGGTAGATTCTAGTTCTACTCTTGCTCAACAAATCCTCACAGAAACAAACGATTCTTTCCATTGCTCACTATCAGATAGTCAGACAAGATTTGCCAAAGAAAGGTATGAATATTTATCTATTCATCTACTTTCATTTATTTATTATTACATTTTATTATTATTATTTGCCTTTCCCATCCCATCCATCCCACCCCTTATACAGCCTCCCAACATTTTTTACGTTTTAAGACTATCATTTAACTCTTCATTAACATTTGCATAAAATTATTGTGTCACTAAACATAGGTTTAAACCCTCACTGGAAAGGGCACGGCATTGCAATGAGGGGTCACAGCCTTTATTTCATTTTGAAGAATTTTTTGGCATAACTTTTTTAATTTTTTTTTTTCCAGTTCCATTGAAGACAAGGACCCATCAGATTCTGAGATAGCTGATGCACCAGTCAAATACACAATCGTTGAATGAGGCTCGGAGAGAGGACAAGACTTACTGGTAGTTTCAAATGGATTCACATTTACCAAAAAGAATGTCAGTGGGCGAATGACAAATTGGTGGTGTTCAGTGCGTAGTAAACAGATGAGATGTCCAGCAGCTGTGCGTCAACGTCACAACCAGTTCGTCGCTGGAATCCACACGCATTCTCACCGTGCAGATCCTGGTGTTTTGCAAAAGGCTAAAATATCTGTAAAGGTGTGTGTTACTTCTATTTATTTTTGTAAACATTTTTTTAGGTTTGTGGGAAGAGTGGGGGGGGGGGGGGGAGGAAGTCTGGGGAGTAGGATTTTTAGATGTTATGTTTATACATTTGTAAATAACTGTATGAATAATAAAAATTTTATTTCAGCCATGTTTCATCAGTATGTTTTTAAATAACTGTGTATAATTAATGATCTTTTTGCATTCTGATTTCAGGAAGAAGCAAATGCAAAACTCAACATGTTTAAACCGACAATGGGTATTGTAGAAGAAGTTAAGCTAATGGAAACAAGTGAAGAAGACTTCTGCCTACCTCTTCCACAGTTATTAAAATGCAGATTTCTTCAGAAAAAATATTTGAGTTGATGGAGCAAGGCATCTAATATTCGCAACAAATACACAACTATTGTTATTACAGAAAACCAAGAGATGGTATTTGGATGCAACATTCAAAGTCATACGGGATCCATTTGAGCAACTCTTCTCAATTCATGCCTTCTTGAAGTGTGAAGACGAAACAAAACAAGTCCCACTTGTATATGTATTGATGTCAAGACGACAAGGGAAAGATTGTAGAAAGGTTTTGAAGGTAAATAAATTATTCTTATTAAATTCTAAATTTGGTGGGGGTTGGGGGGGGGGGGGGGGAATATTGCAGAATATTGGCTTGGCTACTGAATACACAAAGAAATGACGTATAAATTTGTCCGGAAGCTCCTAGCTCTCCCATTTCTTCCAGCTGAACACATAAAATGAACATTTGCTCACATTAAGGCGCAAAGCAGCCAACAGCTTTATCTACCGGTGAATTATTATCGAGTCAACTTGGATAACTTCAACAACGTGGCCATCTGAGAACTGGACCTTGTATAGACAGTCAGTTAGAACAAATAATGATGTTGAAGGTATGTAGAACTTTATTTCTTCATAGGTTAATTACTAATTGCCAATACCAAACAAATTTATTAAATTTAAGCTTTAATTGCTAATTGCCAATACCAAGTAAATTTATTAAATTTAAGCTATCATCCTTCATTAAATATATTTTATTTCCAATTTTTATTTTCCGAATACTACACAATCATAGCATTGAATAATACATGTATAAATGTTAATTTTCTTTTGTAAGATGGCATAGGCACCTGAATTAAAGAAGCAGCGGCATCCCACCATTTTACCTGCTAATTGATAGGCTGTTTCAGGAAGCACAGTATTTAAAAGTTCAATATAAATTAATATCAGAAAGAAAATTGAAGAAAGACCAGAGAAATAAACACAAGAAAACAACCAGAGAGTTATAGGAATTATGGGAAGAGTACAGCGAGGGAGAGAGAGAGGACCAATGCAGTTGTTAAGAGTATGCACCAACATATACACCCCAGGAGATTGAATGCATTGTATACTGTAATGAAAGTGTCAATGACACTGTAGCTCAACTTGACAAACTTGAACTTGGTGAGTTATAAATGAAATGGCAAAATTGAAGATCATTGGTACCAATGTTATTTGATGAAATTTCAACATAACAGCATTGTGTGTGCACAACGTCAGTAATCCATGCATTTTTAAATATAAACTGTAAGACTGGCTAAAGGAAGAATGTTGATACACAAATGCAGTTTGTTCAGAGGTTATTGTAAATGGCAACTTTTTCACAGAAATGAATGCTAATCAATAGTTCTTATCAAAAGGTCTTGGCACACCAAGTTCAAAAACAATCCTATGATAAATGTGGCCTGTAGGCCATGTCAAAGAAGAATGTTGATGCACAAATGCAATAAATTCAAAGATTGTTGCTGACAGCAACAGTTTTTGATGGAAATGAAAAGAAAATCAATAGCTCCTATCTTTGTCACCCTGCATAAGGATACAATGTTTCAAAAGAACCTGATAATGAATGTGCCCTCTGAGGCATGCCAAAGGAAGATGTTAATGCACAAATGCACTAAGTAGAAGGTCATTGCTGGTGGCAATGTTTTTTTTGGGGGGGAGGGGGGGGCGGGTATGGAAATCCATAAATATACACTGCAGAGAGCGCAAAACGGATAAGTTGATGCACAAATGCAGTAAGTTCAAAGGCTGGTGATAACAACAATAATTTTTTATGGAAATGAAAAAAAGCAATAGCTCACATCTAGAGGTCACCCCGAACACACATACCAAGTTCCAAAGTGATCCGATCATAAATGTGACCTAAAGGGAAATACTGAGGTCTGACTAAACTGAGTTCAAAGGTCAGCGGCAACATTTTTTGACAGAAATGGAAGAAAATCGATAGCTCCCATATAGATGTCACCCCACACATGCACACCAAGTTTACAAGTGATCCAATCGTGAATGTGCCCTGCAGGGTGTGTCAAAGGGAAATATTGATGCTTAACTGCACTATGTTTTTACTAACTTCATCAGAGGTTATTGCCAATGGCAACTATTTTTGATGGAAATGGAAGATAATCGATAGCTCCCATCTAGAGGTAACCCCAAACAAACATACCAAGTTTCAAACCATCCTGATCATAAATGTGCCCTGTAGGGCATGCCAAAGGAATATGTTGATCCCTGACTAAACTAAGTTCAAATGTCGTTGCCAGTGGCAACATTTTTTGATGAAAAATGGAAGAAAATCAATAGCTCCCATGTAGAGGTCACCCCAAACAAACATGCCAGGTTTCAGAACAATTCGAACATAACTGTGCCCTGTAGGGTGTGACAAAGGGAAATATTGAGTTTGACTAAACTAAGTTCTAAGAATGTTGCCAGCGGCAACATTTTTTGAGGGAAATGGACGAAAATCGATAGCTCCCATCTAGAGCTCACCCCAAACAAGCATACCAAGTTTCAAAGTGATCTGGTCAAAACTGTGCACTGCAGGATGTGCCAAAAGCAAAATATTGATGCATAACTGCACTAAGTTCATCGAAGGTCATTGCCAGTGGCAATATTTTTTGACGGAAATCAAAGAAAATCGATAGCTTCCATCTAGAGTTAACCCCAAACAAGCGTACAAAGTTTCAAACCGATCTGATCATAAATGTGCCCTATAGGGCATGCCAAAGGAATATATTGATGCCTGACTAAACTAAGTTCAAAGGTGGTTGCCAGCGGCAACATTTTTTTATGGAAACGGAAGAAAATCAATAGCTCCCATCTAGAGGTCACTCCAAACAAGCATGCCAGATTTCAAAGCAATCCAATCATAAATGTGCCCTGTAGGGTGTCCCAAAGGGAAATATTGAGGTCTGACTAAACTAAGTTCTAAGAACATTGGCCGCGGCAACATTTTTTGATGGAAATTGAAGAAAATCGATAGCTCCCATCTAGAGGTCACCCCAAACAAGCACGCCAGGTTTCAAAGCAATCCGATCATAAATGTGCCATGTAGAGTGTGCCAAAGGGAGATATTGAGGTCTGACTAAACTAAGTTCTAAGAACATTGGCCGCGGCAACATTTTTTGATGGAAATGGAAGAAAATCAATAGCTCCCATCTAGAGGTCACCCCAAACAAGCATGCCAGGTTTCAAAGCAATCCGATCATAAATGTGCCATGTAGAGTGTGCCAAATGGAGATATTGAGGTCTGACTAAACTAAGTTCTAAGAACGTTGGCCGTGACAAAATTTTTTGACAGAAATTGAAGAAAATCGATAGCTCCCATCTAGAGGTCACCCCAAACCAGAATACCAAGTTTCAAAGCAATCTGATCATAAATGCGACCTGTGAGGTGTGCCAAAGGAAATTGTGCACGGTCCTACATACATACGTATGTATGTACACCGACGGACGAGAAGTGATGCAAAAGCTCAGCTTGACTTTGTCAAGTTGAGCTAAAAATGTATATATATATTTATTTTTATGTCTGAATCTAAAATTGATATGTATGTGATAAACTGATTGATGTATATTAACAGCCTGACCCTGATGCCAAAATATCAAAATTTCAGACTGCCATATTTCCCATCTTACAACTAGGAATTTAACTATTTAAATCTTGTTTGAGCTCTGTCAAACAAGAATTAAATGGTGAAAGTCCTAGTTGCAAAATGGGAAATATGGCAACTTAACATTTTGATATTTTTACAACAGTGTGCACATAGTTAAACGAACGATAAATAAATGTATCAGTTTTAAAACATTGTGAACATTGTACCGTATTTTACTTTGAAAATATTCGAAATAAACATACATTTACGAAAATTGGGGCTTGTTATTCTTTTTATCTATTCAAAATGACTTGGCATTTTTCAGTTTCGTAACCATTTTTTTGAGTATGAATTGACCCAACTTGAAAAACTACTGATTACGAATTGACTCCGCTTTTTTCAGTTCGGGTCAATTCGTACTCAAAAAAGTGATTACGAATTTACTCAGTTTGACTGAGTATGAATTGACTTGGTTACGAATTGACCCGTTCCCCAATAGAGAAAACAAATACAAATTAAAACAGGTTAATATTTTTCTCACACAAAAAGCCATAAGCATTTTTCCAAAACCTGATGCTCACAACAATCTCATCCTGGATAGGATATTATTTTGGACTGTAAAATATATTCAATTCTGATGAATAGAACTGTTGAAAGTTGTATTATTTACAGTTGAGTTCAAACATTGATCATACACATGTGACAACATAACAGTGGAGCCCACTTAATTGGATATCTCTTTACTGAATAACCCTGTTAACTAAATATAATTTCCCAACTCCAAACCATTACAATACCTCCAGTACAATATTTATTTATTTATTGGTGTTTAAGGTCACATACTTATGCAGAATGGCTAATTATGACCGCAACAGTTTTACAGGTAAAGAATTGTAAAGGTGGGGTCACAGTTAGATGCTAAACTAGAAAAGAAATCTATGAGTCCCAGAGTGAGTCTGACTGAACCCCAAAATATTTGTTCTCATAGCACAGTGATAACAAAGGCACCCCAAAACACACTCGTTCCTGTCCCAAGGTGAAAACAAAGGTACCCAAGAAGTTTTGTGAAGATCAGTTCATAAATACGAGCTGTATAGAACTTGTGACAAAAAACTGATTGGACCTAATTTCGGTACAAAATGGCCACTGGCAGCCATCTTGAATTTTGGACCCGTACCCAGAAACACTCATTCTCGTCCCAAGGTGATAACAAAGGTACCCAAGAAGTTTTGTGAAGATCGGTTTAAAAATACAGCCTCTACCCTGAGCCGTATTGACATGTGTGCTTACACTGTGTAAGTAGCACTGAATAAATCAAAGTTCATCAAATTTGCATAGTTTCTGCACAAAAAAAACCCTTACAATATGTGATGTATTCCATGTTACTAAACAGTCATACAAAAATTTATTCAAATCAGAATTTTCATACAGAAGTTCTGTACAAAAGACTGATTGCACTAATTTTGGTACAAAATGGCTGCTGGTGGCCATCTTGAATTTCGGACCACACCCAAAAACACTCGCTCTCATCCCACGGTGATAACAAAGGTACCCAAGAAGTTTCGTAAACATTGGTTCATAAATATGGCCTCTAGTCTGAGCCGTATAGAAGTTGTGTACAAAAAACTGATTAGACCTAATTTCAGTACAAAATGGCCACTGGCAGCCATCCTGAATTTTAGACCGCACCCAGAAACACTCATTCTCGTCCCAAGGTGATAATAAAGGTACCCAAGACATTTCGTGAAGATCAGTTCATAAATACAGACTGTAGTCTGAGCCGTATTGACATGTGTACTTACTGTGTGTAAGTCGCACTGAAAAAATCAAAGTTCATCTAATTTGCATAATTTCTGCACAAAACCTGCATTATATGTGATGTATCCCATGGTACTAAACATTCACACAAAAAATTATTCAAATGAGCGCTTTCATATGGAAGTTCTGTGCAAAAATCTGATTGCACCTAATTTTGTACAAAATGGCTGCCATCTGCCACTCGTTCTCGTCCCATTGTGATACCAAAGGTACCCAAGAAGTTTCGTAAACATCGGTTCATAAATACGGCCTCTGGCCCGAGCCGTATTGGCATTTGCACTTACAGTGCTGAAAGTAACACCAAAAAACATCAAAATTAGTCTAATTTGCACAATTTACGCACGAGAAAAAAACCCGTATTATTTGTGATATATCCCATGGTACTAAACATTCATACAAAAAATTATTCAAATCAGAGCTTTCATATGGAAGTTCTGTACAAAAAAACAGATTTCTGCATTGTCGGTACAAAATGGCGGCTGGCAGCCATCTTGAATTTCAGACCGCACCCAAAAACACTCGTTCTCGTCCCACGGTCATAACAAAGGTACCCAAGAAGTTTCGTAAAGATTGGTTCATAAATACGGCCTCTAGCCCGGGCCGTATCCAATTGTTGACGTATGGACAGACAGACAGATGGCCAGACGGACGACGGGCCATGACAAAAGCTCAAATTTGGCTTCGCCAAAGTTGAGCTAAAAAACAGAATTGAATCCATGTTTTATGAAAGTACCAAAACTGAACTAAACTGTTCATTACAACATTTTAAGAAGAATGAGATTGTTGAAAATAAAATCGTCAGCTTTCACATTGTTTTTTTTACAATGAGTGTCTTAACATTGGTATTGTTTTGAGTAACTAGGTGTGTTCTCGATTGTCGGTTGCTACAGAAGACAGATTATTGAAAAGTTAGGCCTAAGCGAGTTGTGTGTTGTAATCACAGTGTGTTTTTAGAATGTTGTTTTTATCACTGATATAAAGTGATTGATTCTTAATTGTCGGCTACTACAGTATTGTTTCTTCAATGATTTTGTTTTGGTTGGGTGATGGCTTCTCAATTATCTGTGATCACAGTTATCACAGAGTGTTTTCAGAGTCCCCTTTCATTTGCCAACCTGATTTTATATAAATATAGTCAGACGGCAGAACTCAGCATCACTTCAAAATGTCTTCTACTAATTGTATTCAATGCAACAGAGAAGTTAAAGCTCGACAACATGCTGTTGATTGCGATGACTGTGACCGCTGGCAGCATCGACTTTGCAACACTGGTATTGACCTCCAGCAATACAGAATTGTTCTCAATTTTGTTTGCACACCTTGTCAGCAAAAGTAAGTTTCATAATTAATATTTGATTTAACAATTGAACAGGAGATAATTCTATAATAAAGAAAAAACTTTTTATTACAAAAAAATAATTGGTGCAAATATCACAATTAGTAGAGTTTCAGTTGTCATGGTAAAAGGTAATTAATTAAGTAATTAACTAAAAATATTTTTTTCTATTGTTCTTTGCAGCTTGGCACCAACGTCTCAACACCCTTGGAAGATTGAGCTTTTACAAGCTGGTACCAGCCCTGCAGACAGAAGCTGAGAATGTGGAATTGAGGGTGCAAGCATCAGATTTGGAAACTGACGTCCGTTCAAAATATACGAAGATGGCCTAAAAGATACAGAAATATTGGGATGCCTATATGTCAGACCCACCTTCATTGTCTACTGCAGCCTTTTTAAAGAAATGTTCAGCTGTCAGCACGATCTGGAAAAGAGTAAATTTTCTTGAAAATGTATTAATTAAGGAATTATTGTCATTGATTTCAACGAATCGTCTGTCACGCTGATTAATCTTGTTATGTTAGTAACTATTATTTTATATGTTATATTATTATATGTTATATTGAACCTGTCTTGTTATATAAGTCATGAGTATTAATAAAGATAATTTATTCCTATGCCGCGTGTTACTTATCAATTACTACTACGACAAATCAGCGGCTGGCCAAAGTGTTATTATTACTCCACGGCGACTTGTTCCGACGGCGACCCGTCCCACCTCGGGTACGGCGAGTTGTCCCATTCCCATCCTGGCAGCTGATTTTAGGGAGAAGTGACTTCTCCCTCCAGAGACTTTAGGGAGAAGTCAGGGGCCAGGAAGGAGAAGTCAGTGGACATGAGGGAGAAGTCAGAAAAACACAAAATGTATATGACATCGTGACAAAATAAATGTACACAGAGGACACAATTGTGGAGAAAAAAATAAATAAAAGTTATACAAACATACATACACACACAAAACTAAGTTATGTAGGTTAAAATCCTCCCCCCCCCCCCCCTCCCCTACAAAAAATTGTGTCGTCCATGGTTTCTGAATACCCTAACTCTTTCCCTAACAGTGATGACAAGGGTTACCATGCAGTTGATTTTGTATTTGCCTCAATGCAGTGGATTTGAAATTTAGCATTACCCATGCAGATAGTGTTCTTCTCTGTAATAGAAGGTATATTCTTTTAAAAAAAATATTTAAAGTACTTAAAATAAATTTCAAGTTCACATAAGAAGCTGGGTCATTCATGGTTTCTGAATGTCCTAATTGAATTGAAAAGTGTAGTTAAAAAAGTTTTCGACATCCTTCGTAAATTAAGCGTCATTAACAATTTGAGTTAAGGGGTCGTCCAACCTAACTTTGGTCAATTTTTTGACATTTTCCTCAATGCCTCAGAAACAGATAAGAGAAGTAAGGAAAGGCAAATTATATATCAAAATAATGAGTAAAGTGCATAGAAAAGGTACATATAATTTTTTTCAGGAAAAAAAGTGAATTTTAGGATTTTGAAGAAGATTAATTTGCAAATGGCGTAAATAACGAACCGGTAAAACCACAAAATAATCGGTAATTCGAAAGCCTTGTCCTCAATATAATGATAACATACTACAGACTCAGAGAAACCTTTTTTTTGACACACACTCTGGTGGGTTTTGACGTTTGAATGTAATAACACCAACACAAATTTTGGATGTTCCGGATGTGGCCATGTTTCAATGATGTTTTTCCGGTCATGTGATTACGATGTGGTTCTTGCAGAAATACTCAATTTGGGCAATCGTAAGAATGCAAGGACGTGATCACGCCCTTTATTTGTTTGAGACAATGTATGAACGGATTTGCAAACAGGTGACAGCAAATACTTGAGTTGTTAATGTCATAACTGCAAAATATGGTTCGAAATTCCCTCTCGTGTTTACAGGCCGTCTGAACTTTTTTGTTGACAAAAAATCTGAATTATTGCGCACTAGAAAGACAACATGAACCACTTGTAAAAAAATAACTGAGTGTATAAAATCGGGACGATACACATAAAATAAGGCAATATTCATAACAAAGTAAGCAGAATGCTTCAGAAATCACTTTTTCACAAAGTATATTCCAAGTGACCTGGAACTATATTGAGCGTGTTGATTTCCCCCGATGTTGTGATGTTGTAAGTTACCACGGACTATGTTGATGTCTGCAAAGGACCGACTGAAGATGGGTTGAAAATGATGCATTCATGCTTTTAAATAAGGTGCGCTTGGACGATGCTGAGAATTTAGTTTTTTCTTGCAACCAACCATAGTAATACAAGCGTCGATCAGTGTCTTTTATGATCGTTTTACACTGACAAATGTGACAAATCTCCTTCACCGGAAACCATCCCCCAATTCGCATATCACAATAAACATAACCGCTGTCACTGAGTGTCAGCGTGGCCGTGTGGTCAAAACCGAAACGAATTATCGAATGCATGGTCAATATTAGCTGCAATTGGCTTTTAAACAAATGAAATACACGAAATATTCGCAATTTCATCATTATTCATGCCGAGTTACTTTTTAACCAGACCACATGCGCTCAGTTTCGTTTGTCGGCATCAAACTGATATTGTTTGTGGTAATTAAATAGTACGAGAAGGCGAAGGAAGCCAAATATTTTCCATCATCTATTAATTAATTCAAATTGATAATTTCTTTTATTTTACTGAAATTATGAACTGATAAGGTGGGTGTGTTGCAATTATTATGCCCCAGACCTGGAAGTTGGAAAATCAAAGGTGCATCTACATGTAGGGCCGTGCAGTGGTGACCCCTGTCCTCTTAATCTTAGTCTTACCCATTCATCATTACATGTACCAACATTCTCCCTTGTATCTCAACCATTGCTACTCCAATTTGAAGGATATTTGGTGTTGTGATCGAGCATCATGGGGAAACAATGCCTGTGTAGCTGCTGTAGCATGTGTTTCTTCTCACATTTTTTCAGAGTTGTGGAACTTTTTCACTCTTTTAAAATTTTGTTTATAACAAGTTGATTTGTTACAATTTGTTGCAAAGTGCCTGCTATACCCTCAATTGTATTGCTACAGAATTTTCTGGTGAAGATTTTGTTCCTATTACTTATCAAGCAATAACCTAATAAATATTCTGTATAAAGCCACAGATCTGATGTTTGACACTTTTATCGGAGCTGTTTTGAAGGCTTATGGAACTCAAAATGTTGATTATGGCAGGACTTTTCTATTCAACCATTAATCGATAAATTAAGTGTTACAGTTGGAAGTAAGAAGCATGAAAGGTCCAGAACTAAAAGTCTAAAAAGAATGTTTTGCAATGTAACATGATTTTTGCAGATACACTTATTTGGAGGGTTACCTGTCTGATAGTGTTTGGAACACGTGTGGCCAGGATCTTTAACAAGAGGCCCCAGGGGGCCTGAGGGCGCTCACCTGACATGGTAGCCTAAATATCAACCCAGAGAATTGATTTCCACAAGTTGCATCTGCTCCTCCTAATAAAAGCTGAAACCAAATATCCAAATATTCGGACCAGTGGATCTAAAAAAAGATTTTTAAAGAATATTCCTCATATTGAACTAAGTCATAATTCGGGCTCCCACAGGGAGCCCATATATGAACCCAGGGACTTGGCTTTAACAAACCTGAAACTCACACCCCTAAGGATTCTGCACACCAATTATCAAAACATTCCGACTGCTGGATCTGAAGAAGAAGATTTTTAAAGAAAATTCCTCATTTTGAACCAAGTTACAATTCGAGCTCCCACAATCAGCCCAAATATGGACCTAGGGACATGGCTTGAACAAACTTGAATCTTACCCCCCTAAGGATGCTGCATAAAAAATATCAAAAGCATTCATCTGCTGGATCTGAAGATTTTTAAAGAAAATTCCTCATTTTGAACTAAGTTGTCATTCAGGCTCCCATAGTGAGCCCAAAAATGAACCAAGGGACTTGGCTTGAACAAACTTGAATCTCAGCCCCCTAAGGTTGCTCCATGCCAAATATCAAAACATTCCAACTGCTGAATCTGAAGAAGAAGATTTTTAAAGAAAAATTCCTCATATTGACTATGTTATAATTTGGGCTCCCACAGGGAGCCCAAATATAGACCCATGGACTTGGCTTTAACACACTTGAATCCCCCCTCCCCCCCCCCCCCCCCCCCCCCCCCCCCCCCCCCAAGGATGCTACTCACCACATATCAAACCATTCCAACTGCTGGATCTGAAGAAGAAGATTTTTTAAGAAAATTCCTCATTTCGAACAAAGTTACAATTCAAGCTCCCACAGTGAGCCCAAATATGGATCTAGGGACATGGCTTGAACAAACTTGCATCTCACCCCCCTAAGGATGCTGCATACCAAATATCACAAGATTCTGCCTGCTGGATCTTGAGAAGAAGATTTTCAAAGAAATTTGCCTGAAATGCACTATGTTCAAATTTGGGCTCCTATACTGAGCCCAAATATAAACCCAGGGGGCCGATTTGAACAAACCTGAATCAGATCCACCCCACAATGTTGCATACCAAATATCACAAGATTCTGCCTGCTGGATCTGGAGAAGATTTTTGAAGAAATTTGCCTGAAATGCACTAAGTTTGAATTTGGGCTTCTATAGTGAGCCCAAATATGAATCCAGGTGGCCGATTTGAACAAATTGGAATCAGATCCACCCCACAATGTTGCATACTAAATATCAAAAGATTCTGCCTGCAGGATCTGGAGAAGAAGATTTTTGAAGAAATTTGCCTGAAATGCACTAAGTTCGAATTTGAGCTTCCATAGTGAGCCCAAATATGAATCTAGGGAGCCGATTTGAACAAAATAGAATCAGATCCACCCCACAATGTTGCATACCAAATATCAAAAAGATTCTGCCTGCTGGATCTGGAGAAGATGATTTTTTAAGAAATTTGCCTGAAAAGCACTAAGTTCAAATTTGGGCACCTATACTGAGCCCAAATATAAACCCAGGGAGCCGATTTGAACAAACTTGAATCAGATCCACCCCACAATGTTGCATACCCAGTATCAAAAGATTCTGCCTGCTGGATCTTGAGAAGAAGATTTTCAAAGAAATTTGCCTGAAATGCACTAAGTTCAAATTTGGGCTCCTATACTGAGCCCAAATATAAACCCAAGGGGCCGATTTGAACAAACTTGAATCAGATCCACCCCACAATGTTGCATACCAAATATCAGAAGATTCTGCCTGCTGGATGTGGAGAAGAAGATTTTCAAAGAAATTTGCCTGAAATGCAGTAAGTTCAAATTTGGGCTCCTATACTGAGCCCAGATATAAACCCAGGGGGCCGATTTGAACAAACCTGAATCAGATCCACCCCCACAATGTTGCATGCCAAATATCAAAAGATTCTGCCTGCTGGATCTGGAGAAGAAGATTTTTTAAGAAATTTGTCTGAAATGCACTAAGTTCGAAATCGGCCTCCTATACTGAGCCCAGGGGGCCGATTTGAACAAACTTGAATCAGATCCACCCTACAATGTTGCATACCAAATATCAAAAGATTCTGCCTGCTAGATCTGGAGAAGAAGATTTTTTAATGTTTTTCCCATTGCCTACAGTGTTAAAAAGTGCTGACTCAGCACTTTTTCAAAGTCCCGAAACTGTACCCTATGATAAAACCGATGGCAATTTTTTTTTACCAATTCTTTCTGTTGGTCCTAAGGAAGCTTCACACCAAATAAAAATTCTCGGTGCTGTGCAGTTTTGGAGATATGGGCGATTTAATTTTTTTCTATTTTTAGCTCCTGAGGTTCCCATGGGGCTACGGGGAAAAAAAAAATCAGCATAAATTAGGTACTTATGACCCAATAAGCCCTCACATAAAATTTGGTTCAAATCAGCCTCTCAGTTTGGAAAATAGAAATTTTGGGCGGGGCAAAAAATTTTGCCCCTCCCATAACAACGCCAAGTATAGCCCCACAAACTCCTCTTGAACAAATCTGAGTCTACACCTCAAAAGGAAGCTGCACACCAAATATCAAATCTCTGCTACTGCTGGTTCATGAGAAGAAGATTTTTTAAGATTTCAGCACACTTTTTGTGTGTGGCCCTACCCACGGGCGAGGCAACTTGATTTGAACAAAATCAAATTGCGATGTCATAACAAACTATTATCTCAAATATCAATTAAATTGGTTCAGCGGTTTGGGAGGAGAAGACGCAAACATCATGTTCACGGACGACGGACGACGGACGCAGGACGACGGACGGTGAGTGATCACTATAGCTCTCCTGACTGAAAGTCAGGTGAGCTAAAAAGAAAAAAAGAGTTAAACTTTGAGAAAAATAGGCATATGCCTTGAGTGCCGGAGGTAGAGTCATACAAGGAAGCGAGCCCCTCCCCCCCCCCCCCCCCCCCCCCCCCCCCCCCAGGAATTTTTTGTGTTAAATGGAGCTCACTTGTCACCTTTTTGGGATTGCTTTGTGTACTGCGTTCTAGAAAAAAATATGTGAGACCCTCTGGATGTGCCCTTCTGATCTCAATATGTCAATAAGCCTCCTTGGGGAAAGTACATCCAATAATGGTTATGTAAGGTTGATTTGATGTGTTTTGAATAACAATGTGCTTTTAAGTACATTAGATGGTTTATTGCAGTGACAGGTTACAGTTACCCCTTATTTCTTCTCCAACAGATATCATGAGTGTATTGGTGTCCAAGAGTTAAACAAAGCTATTATACTTATTGATAAACCAGACAAATTTAACAATTTAATCATTATCAAATTGGTGCATGGGATAAAAGGGGTTACAGTGCAAGGGTTTGTAAATATATTTATTCAACTACAAGGTATGACTTTGCAGTGCATTCTACATAGGAGAATATCATATTTTCTTTCCAAACCATTACAGTAACACATACATCTTGATATTGGGAGACACTCTTTTGTCCTTCCATACTTCTTCTGCTGGACTCCTTCAAGTTGACCTTTGTTGAACTCCCCAAATCAAAACATAAACAAAAGAAAATGTCTGCCTTCAGTCAGTGAGCACTCCACTTATAACATTTGGTCTCAATCTTTATTACTTTCATGAATTAGGAAAAGATTTCTTCGAGTATGTACTTAAATGTTTATAGAATACAGCTGTTATTTTATTTTGAGGTATTTTATTGTAAAAATTTTGTTCTCTTACTTATGCCACAGCAGACTTTCAGGTGGTGCTATTTACACATGGCAGCAGTTCCATGGCAAATTTCAGTTTCCACATGTTCTATGTTTCATTCCAAGCATTTTGGTATATAATTTATTGGGGTTATTCATTTTGGGACTTTTTTAGACTTGAAAGAAAATTACATGAAATTTGACCAAAGTTAGGTTGGACGGGACGTTAAGGGCCTATATAAGTAATGAAATTTTGTTTATTTTGAAAATTCTCACCTCTGATATTCCTTCAATTCAAATTAAATATACACAAAATGTACATCAAAATGAAGGTTGGGATGTATAGAACATGAAACACATGTGTAATCAACTCATAGAGTCGACTGTAGGCACCACTGGTTCCTGGAAGCCTCTGCCGTATTCGCACCAGAACTGATAATTTAATAATATTTCACGAAACAACTTGTGGCCAAATGTGCTTTACATATCCAAGAACAAAGCTAGGGGATAAAAATTCTTCAAAATACGGCGACGGAGCTGCTTTGGGGAAAATTCCAAAGCCTTTGCTTTTGTTTACGTATGAGTATACTTTCGATTTCCGGTCGACGTCATCGGACAGAAAAAGCGTGTAAGAACAACGCCGTCTAAAATCAAATAATGAAAAAGATCGCCTTCATACAGTATACTGTTATTAGATTGAGATTGCACAGTTGCCATATTCAATGCAAGGTATCATGATACCTGTAGAAATTTCTTAGAATTACGATTTTGTTTTTCGATGGAAATTTGTGGTAACGAGTGATTTGCGCATGTCTGTCGAGCATGGAAACCATCTTCAATAAAAAATGCAGACAGTGTTGTCCTTTTCCAAAATGCAGTCCTACCGCTGTATTCGAAAGTGTTTTGAATGCCTAGCGTTGTTCTTGGATATATGAAGCACATTTGGCCACAAGTTGTTCTAATGAAATATTATTTTATTATCAGTTCTGGTGCGAATACGGTAGCAGACTTCCAGGAACCAGTGGCGCCTACAGTCGACTCTATGAGTTGATTACATATGTGTTTCGTGTTCTGTACATCCCAACCTTCATTTTGATGTATAATTTGTGTATATTTAATCTGAATTTAAGGAATATGAGAGGTGAGAATTTCAAAATAAACAAAATTCCATTACTTATATAGGCCCTTAATTTATTTCTAAGGTAAATGACAAAATATTTCAGTTGTCTCCCTTACCTGCTGTGCTGGGTGATAATACTCTGTTCAGAAAAATGACAATTTCTGCCATCCATCTCACATTGACACATGTGATTGGTGCTATAAGGCCTGCCATTCTTGTCCATCCTAATATGTGTGATTTCTATCGCCTCATTATATTTAACCCCCTTCCAACACAGATTTTCAAAGAAAAACTTTCAATGCAAATTGCAGGGCGAATTTCAATGCAACCAATTTTTCAGTGGAACAGAGAGTAACCGTCAGCAAATTTCGATGTTTTTCATGGATGAACTGTCCCCTGCACATTTTTTTGGGTTTTGAAACGGTGGTTAACTTTAATAAACTCGATGCGTGTCTTGTGTGATTCGTTGTTTTTGCTGACACTTGGTTTTAAATGGCATTTTATGCTGGTTGCTATCAGTTGGGGCATATTGTTCAAATGACTACGCCATTACAACTCTTTTCAGAAATATAAAATTGAGCTAGTTTACGCTATTTTCAGAGCAGTATGACGGATTTTAACAGCAGCCGCGTTTACTTTTTTGTGAATGCGGAAGCGTTGTTTTTTTGGAAATAAAACACAAGAAAATACAGTAAACTGCCATGTCTCCCAAGGAGGAAGTTTTGGAGGGCGATTTGAATTTCGCCCCCAATGTAAGCCAAGGCGACTTGAGGAATGACAAGGCGACTTCTTCGCCCTAGTCGCCCACTTGGCTGACCCCTGTTTTAGAATGCTGTAGAGCTAAAAAGACATGTTTTCTATTTGTTTGATTCATTGCCATTTTTTACCTTTTACGTCAATTCAAATTTAGGGTTCATTTTTCACATTTCTAATTGAAAATGCTGATTTCAATAACACACATCACAGTACAAATAATGCATACAGCTATGAAATTTCACACACTTTTACTGTCACGATGGCTCCATTAAATGCATTAAATGTTACAATTTCAAATTTAAACATTTATCCAAAATAATATCAATTTGACATTTTTTTCAAGAACATTTCAGAGCAGTCTGCTTATTAAACACTCACACTTGAAATATTGCAAATATTTTCTCCAATAAAAACCATATCCGCCGATGAAGAATTTGTCTGGGACTGCCATCAGGGTAGCAGTAGGATGTCAACATTGAAAAAAAGTTAGACCAAAAATAAAAAGATAGCTGTTTTGGGAATTTTAGATTTAACGCTTTGATACTTTTGTACATCTTATGACATATGAAATCAAACAGTGTGTTGATATTTTGTGGTCAACTGTTTTGTTGTTATTTTTTGATGTTTTAACCTCAATTCCTATTTTCTCCCGAACAGTGCTCAGTGACAATTGTTGAGCCAAATGTGGGCACTCTCCAATAATTTGTAATAAAACAAGTTTTGAATAGCAAATTCAGACCACCAAAAATAATCTAGTCCTCAATCAGTTAATCACTAATGAGAAAAATATCATTATTTGTACTTTCCGATGTTTGACGTCGCATTTTGAAAAATGCTGAAACTGCATTCTCAGTGACGTTTGAACGTCAGGATAATTAAAGTCTCAAAGGGTTAACATCATTTTTGATGTTCTGCACCAGTTTGTTTTTATACCCTTAGTCAGTGATGGCAAACGATACCCCTACATAAACTAAACACACATCACAAGGAATAGTTGGATTGATAAGGAGCTTTTGTATGCTCACTGATGCAACAAACTGAATGCTATGAGAGATGTGACAGAGGTGATGAACAGAACATCAAAATTAAATTCCACTTTTGGAAGGTTTGACCATGCAACCCTTTCCGCATTCCTGGTCCCAAACACAAAGTTGAAAAAATGCTGATAGGATCACGGATCCAATGGCGAGTTGTGACAGCACAAAAGTGGGTTTAACCATTTTCAACTTATCATCCGGAAACAAACTGTTTATGATTTACTATGTGAAGGGTCACTGTGACCTTTGACCTAGTGATTCCAAAATAAAAAGGGCTCTTTCTTGCACCAATGCCAACTTACCTATGAAGTTTCATGAACGTGGGTGGAACCATTGTCAAATTATCATCTGGAAACCAATTGTTTATGATTTATTATGTTCAAGGTCACTGTGACTTGACCTTTGACCTAACGAGTCCAAAATAAATAGGGGTCTTCCACTCACCTATGCCAGCCTTCCTATGAAGTTTCATGAATGTCGGTCAAACCATAATCAAGGTATCATCTGGAAACCAATTGTTTATGATTTAGTATTTTCAGGGTCACTGTGACCTTGACATTTCATCTGGCGAGTCCAAAATAGATAGAGTAGGATTCTTCCTCTCACCAAGGCCAACCTATATATGAAGTTTCACGAATGTGGGTTGAACCATTGTCAAATTATCATCCAAAAACCAATTGTATACGATTTACTATGTTCAAGGTAACTGTGACTTTGAACATAGTAAATCGTAAACAATTAGTTTCTGGATGATAATGGGTCGAACCATTATCAAGTTATTATCTGGAAACCAATTGTTTTGATTTATTATGTTCAGGGTCACTGTGACCTTGATCTTTCACCTTGTGAGTCCAAAATAAATAGGGTTCTTCCTATCACGAAGGCCAACCTACCTATGAAGTTTCATGAATGCGAGTCAAACCATCATCAAGTTATCATCTGGAAACCAATTGTTTATGCTAGATTGCCAGCCCACCCAACCGCCCACCATTCATCAAACTATAAGTCGAGTTTGACTTCATCACAACTCGATTAAAAATTTTGAAAATGCCATTTGACACCAAAACTGCACTGGCCACCCTCTAGGCATTGGCTAGGCAGGAAATTAGGGTGAGACATGAATACAGACAGATTTTAATAGAAAGATTTTAAGTATACCTTTGAAATTTGACCTTGACCTTGATGTTACGAATGCCACAAGTGTGGCAAGGCACAATAAAACAAATTCAAAAGAATAATTTCTATCAATATACTGATTGAGTTCATTAGCTGAAAAAACCACCAAAAATCATGTAAATTCACTGATAGCTAAAAATACTGATAGCTAATAGCACAGAACCCACCTGCAGTCTCAAGTTAATGACAGCAACTTTCTTAATTAACAGCATCTGTCAGCAAGGAAGATATTAGGAAAAATCATCAGCAAGTCCAAACATAATTGCTCACTAAATAGAGTTAGAAAGTGAGCATGGAATGCCGTGACACTTTTCAAATTATACAAATGTTAAAAAAAACCCAATGAAATCAATAAATACATGTTGCATCTTTTCAAAACAAGACAGGGAGAAAGCCAATTTTGATTTTCAATACACAACAACTATAACCAAGTATAATTTGCTGAAATGGGACATTATTAATCTAAATGTTTTCATTATGCACAGCAACTTTTATTTACCCTCAACACCCTGATGTTAAAATGTAGACATGTTAACTCTCCTGGAATGCCCAGGAAAATCCCGTAAATTCAGTGTACTTCCCGAGTTCTCAGAACGGAATCAGTTTTAGACATAAATCCCGGAAAATTGTACAATCGAAAAGTTTTCCATTTCCAGATGTTCAATTTCAAACCATAGCCCTTCGAAGCTCTGATCATAACAAATAAAACAACAAAATATGCATACAAGTGAATTATATTTAATAAAAGAGTCCTTTACTATAAATATTTCACTAATATCCAGGTTTTTCTCTCGGTTTTATTCATTTCAGTTTTTGCTGCGTGGTCAAGTTACGAGTGCAGAAGTGAAAATAGGTGACGTAAATACATGACCTATTGACATTCACCTTCACTTAATTAATGATTCCTGGTGAGTAAAATGTATGAAAACGAATTAACGAATGTACATATCTTTATTTGGTTCAAACATCTAATCCAATTATCCACTCGATTTGTGATTCACTTCGGCAAAGTAGAAAAATACAGTTTAAAATGGGACAATTTGCTTGGAGAAATTTATTTATTTATTTATTTATTTATTGGTGTTTAAGGTCACATATTTCTGCGCAATGGCTAATCATGACCGCGACAGTTTTATGGGTGGAGGAAGCCGGAGTACCCGGAGAGAACCACCGAGCAACGGCGAGCAACTGTCAGCTCCCCAACATACTGACTCCACATAAGCAGGGTTAGCATTGGTTGAAGACAGGTGCACCATTGACGTGCAGTACGCCTTAGTACACAACGCCACCGTGCCCCCACGTGGACAATGGAGGTGAAGTGTCTTGCCCAAGGACACAACGCAGTTGCCGCAGGTGGGATTCGAACCGAGGACCTCTCGGCTTGCAGCCTGCACCTCTACCAACTGAGCCACCGCTGCCCCCGCTTGGAGAAATTCACCTTGCTTCCGTGATATGCCAAAAAAATTACAGTTTAAAATCGATACACAACAGACGTATATATTTAATAGTCAATAACACTGATCACTGTTTTGCTTCACGGTTCAAAGTTGAGGCGTCTATTCCCGGAAAGCTCCGAATGGTATTTGCACAGTTCAAAACAGAATTATGAATTACTGATGAGAAAAAATCTTGATGCCCAAAGGCCGAAAATCCCCTCACAGAAATTTGTGCAAATAAAGAAACACCACAAAAAACACTAAATAAGGGGAAGAAATTGTGTGCGTCATGAAAAATAGAATTACACTTTATTGTCCATTCCAGAAGGGAATTATATTATTGTGCACTTTGGCCAAATTGTAACCACAGGTGGTGGTGTGGTGGTGGTGGTGGTGGTGGTGGGGTGTGTGTGTGGGGTGGGGGGAGGATAGGGGTAGCAGGAAAGGACGGGGGTAAAAAAAAAAGAGGGAGATGAAGTATTTGAACCAATGATTTCTTAACATGCCATAATAAGCATCAGCAAATTTTTAGCCTATGAACTACTGGGTGCAACGTAGTGCCAGTGGTGGTCCAAGAGCTGAAATTTTTTAGTTCTTATGTGTTTTGTTCGCGCACGTGTGTTTCCTTGAAATTCATCCATTCTCCCTGAAAATGACCCTCAAGTTCCCTGAAAAAAATTTTCTGAGGTTAACATGTCTGTAAAATGTCAAAACTTTAAACTTTCCCTGTGTTTTCTTTGTTTCTGCATTGAGCTTTATCAACACTTTCAACAGTCAAAATTATATCGCTTCCTACAGTTTGCACATGCAGAGTTAGCAGCAGTTGTAGGAGGGGCGGGGGGGGGGGGGGGGAGAAATTTTCAACATGTTAGGACACCCCCACCACCATGTTTTTTCTCACAAACTAGAGCTTTGTGGTACTAATTTTTCGGATTCAGATTTGGTTTCAGTTTCAGGTTCAGTTTCAAGAAAAAAACTTGGTTTCAGTTCAGTTTTTCTATGCATTAAGAACACAATTAGTAAACACAACATTTCAAGCTCAGTAACTTGGAAAGAACCCACAGTGGTTTAAACACACAAAAAACCCAACATATCTGTAAGTATATCCATTATTTATTTATTTATTGGTGTTTAAGGTCACATACTTATGCACAAGTATATCCATTGGGTTCAGTGTTAATTTCCCTTTGATCATTCTTTGGGGTTCTTGGGAATCTTTTGCTAAGCCTATTGAGTCATGAAAAACCAATTAGGGTAACAAATGAGTAGCGTATTTTCTCCCTTATTGACTTGTTTGGTGGACGAGTCAATAAGGGAGAAAATGCGACAATGAGAACATGATGTATTCGCCCCTCTGCCCAACAGACAAGAGTCCATATGGGCCACTAGTCCAGTCCCCTAGTAAGATAGTTTGAACAGTTTATACGCAAACACAATTAAACCCTTCAGTTGGTTTTTGCTGGGCCTTGCAGTTTGGTTTATTGGTTTGCCATGAATATTAAAGGCTTTTAACCCTTTGAACTCTAGTGGTATCTTCCATGCCAAGTCATTGACAGCAATTAGAAGAGTCCAAATTCATTATTTGGGGTACACCAATCAGTATTTTCATCGTGTAGCTTCGGGCTGCACATTTAAAATACTGATTGGTCTACCCCACAATATTTATTGAACAGCCATCCTATATAATGACGTTATGATGTATCATGTTCCTGGCCGTAAAAAAGGCTGCTGGGGTTCCAAGTGTTAAGGCCTCCTGGCACATTTTCCAGGATTTTAAGGCCTTAAATGACTCTTGGTCAAATTCAAAGGCATTCCTTGAATCCAAAACCCCCCGGGGAACCCTGTCTTTACTTGGACATGCCAATACAGTGAAACCCTGTTTACTCAATAGCCACTTTGACAGAAAAATATTCAATTAACAGGAGATTAAAATTAACAGAAATTGGGGCATTTTCCAATCTTTTAGTTATAAACTAAACATTTATTCTATTATATCATATTTGACAGTGCTTACAGAATGTTGATGTATTAAAGCCAAAAATGTCTATAAATGTAGGGAACTCTTGAAGAAATTCTTGAACAGAGTTGGTTCGAAATCATATTCATGATATTGGCACCAAAAAGCTATATATTAAATTTGGAAAATAACATTGTGAACAGTTTTCTTTTAAATTGTCAAAGGATAGACAGTTGGTTGGTTGGTTGGTTGGTTGGTTGGTTGGATGGATGGATGGATGGATGGATGGATGGATGGATGGATGGATGGATGGATGGATGGATGGATGGATGGATGGATGGATGGATGGATGGATGGATGGATGGATGGACAGAAGAGAAACCATTCTTACATACCCTTCCCACTACAGACAGAGGATAAAAAGCCTCAAAATCGTGAAGCAAAAGTCTCATACCCCCATTATGCAATGGTATAAGCAAAAGGAGAACAATCAACTAATACTGATTTTGATCACTTAACCCCTTACCTAATCTGAGAAGACAACACCTGCAAATAAACTCCTTGATTAACTAAATTTTTGAATTTTTGGCATCAAAAACATAGCTTATGCTCTCTCACTGGAATGAACTCATTCCATTGAGGGGGCATACGTTATGTTTTTGAGACAAAAAAATGAAAAGAATAAGGAAAATTCAATGATTTTTGGAAACAGCACTGGGCAGTTTTGGCTGTTATATTGGGTCAAGGGTTAAATGGGTATTGTCTTTTCTCTATATCAACATAAGTTCAGTGACATGGTAAAACTAAATAATGGCCAACATGTGGCGTGACATGTCAGGCTGCGGGCACCAAAGTTTGCCAATAATGTCTGTGGCCAGCCAGATACATGACACAACAGAATCCTATGACCAATTACTCTTTGCATCTGGCTGAAATTATGAACAGTTGCAATAGAAAGAACATGGTTCATTACACTATGTAAGAATCTGCCTGACTTCGTATAAGCAGAGGTAGGGCTGAGGCAATTAGGAAACTTACAGAGACTAAGATTCTTGTAAATCTGAGTCTTTAGAAATGTTGTTTGAGAACTTGAGATATTGGGCATAAAAAAAAGTTAAAAAGCTGTTTCTCAGGCCCTCCCGCATGGTCCTTTTGGCTGTTGCATGCTCTCTTGTTCTAAACGATGTAAACTTTAAAAAATAAGAATTAAATGGTTTAGGTCTGATATTTTACCCAAGTTAATAAAATTGATAATTTTGTACCCTGAGTGCAACAAGGCTTTGCAATGCTTTAGCATTGCAAAGCCTTCTTACACTCAAGGGACAAAATACAACACCACCCATGCTATTCTGTAGATTATGATGTCTAAAACATAAAATAAACCAAGAACCTGAACTTTTGATGGAAAAGAAATAATTACAAAAACAAAAAATAAAATAACAAAATATCCAACCACCTGCAAACACATGTTATTTTACCAAAAATAGCCTGAGAAATAGAAAATATACTTTGTGGAGCCTTATCAATTTTCTTAAATTACTCAATGCAATTGGAAATGCATCAAACTCATTAAGATCAATAGAGTGACATGGTTACATTTAGTCTTTATTCTGGAACCTCTATATTTGATGGTTAACAGACTACAGGAGAGTAAGTGATAATACTAAAAATAACATGACTTTGTTGGCTTTGTCGGGCATTACGGTTCAATTAGCAGCCCTCCAGAAATGAACAACAGCCCTCTCTCTTATTAGCAACTCAGTCTTGAGTCACTTCGCAATCCTAGGGCTGTTAATCATTTCTGATGGGCCACTAATGAACAGTACACTCTTGAAAATCACGTTGTTGTTAATTATATTGACTTCTGATAATTACCATTCAAGTTATCACATGAAAATTATGATTTCCAGTAAAATGGAATAAACAAAAGGCAATAATTCCTTTCCATTTTTAACACATCATCATGGTAGTTTTCAAAACTTGTCTGTGACCATGTTAATATGAAGCAGAAAAACAAAATTTATTAACCTTTTTCCTAACAAATTGGTCACAATTCGCCCACGTAATTTACAAACTGAGCAGCTGAAAAAAAAAGAATTTCCAAAAAATCTCAACAAAACCATATGTGATCTTTTATTGGAATGAGCTTGTTGAGATCAATAAATTAGGAGTCACACGATATGGTTTTGTTGAAATTTAGTGTAAAATTTGAAAAAATGTAATTAAAATAGCAATTCATTCTCCAAAAATAATTCAGATCACTGGTTTTGTAACAACCTGACTGTAATCTGTTACCAGACTGATTAACATTTCTTCAGAAGTTTATGGGCTATGTTTGGGACAGGGTTTGTTGTTGATTCAAACTTGAATTTACCCAATGTTAAATCACTAAATTTACACTCACATGATTTTTCAAGGAATCAATATTTAACTTACAGTACAAACAGAACCTCTAAAGTACAAAACTGAAACTTATTAACTGGTAGAATGTGAAATTATTTTTGGTCAGCAAAATTTGTTTACATGTCTTTGCCTGGTTACAATTAATGGGAGAGAGCCTTTGGGCATTCTCCCATAATTTGCAACAAAGCAAATCCTTGCAGACTAAATGATAGATAGACAGATATTTTATTTTACGATATATCAATAACATTTTACAATTGACAGATAATCTATAACAAGAAACAAAAATATTGATACACCATAGGGAGATAACACAGCGAGACTGGCTGTCTACCTGTTGTCTTCCAGGTAAAGAAAAGAAAGCACCAAATGTTGACAGCGAATGAAAGTTTTCTTTTTTCTGGCGGTTGAAGATTCAGGATATAGAATTACACATTTAGTTGCATGCATATGTGCACATATGCACAGACATATACATGCATGCATTTTCATACATTTTCATATATATACATACATTTACACATATATACATATATACATGCACATAGATGTATACATATGAAGACTTAATTTTCACATTAAGGTACACCTACTTCCTTTTCACAGGATACATGTATACACATATATACATACCTCGCAAAGTCCAATAATTATGGATAGAACCCGAGCCCTGTAACAAATCGTCCACAACTGGCAGGTCACTCTACGTGTTTGTTAAGGCTGTCAATTTTTTATATGCCCTGAGCAAGATAAATGCCTTGTCAGCTAACCGCCGGATTTAAGCCAGAGGTCCATTGGCTGAGGCACTATCTGTGTGACCTGTTGATAATTAGGACCCATCATGCCCCTGCTGCCAGCTTATGATTTCACTTTAAAGATGACATGAAGCACATCCACAGAACATGGAGCCTTTAAGTTGTGGTATCTGCACTTCAGAGTAGAGCCCAAATATGGGCTTCCAGCACTTAACCAGTTAGTGACACACCTTCTCACTGTCCTTAAGATTTATATAAAAGGCTGACAAATTTACACCCCATAGTTTCTGAGTATAACGATAAGGTACGATTCTGAGTTTTTTTGCTTAAACAAACTATTGAATTCATGCATGTTCAATTAAAACATTGTTTACAACCACCAAATGAGGGAAAAAGTCAACAGTTAAAGTTCATGACAATACAATTCTAACTGAATAAATCAGAACTCAAACGAGGAGTCTTCATGTGATTAATCAGATTCATCACCTCATGAACTTCAAGCAATTATAATTAATTTTTACAAGTCAATAGATGGGCTGATTAAATAAATCTGCCTGCTTTGAAGATTTGATAGACTTTGGCATTAATAGAGCTATCCATACTGCATTCATTGCAATTCAACACAGAAAACCTATCATTTATTGTGTCTTCAGTCAGGTTTTTTTTGTTATTTCTCATTAGATTTTTCGCAGTCTCAACACTGAAATCAATACAGGCTAATCTTGATTAAAATAAATTATGTACGGTCACAGGCAAAATAATTGCCATTGTCACTGGTGTATTGCTCAGATTTTTAGTATTTTTTATCTCAATAAAACAATTCAGTTTTAACAAGAGGCCCCGAGAGGCCTAAACCGCTCATCTGACAAAGAGGGTTCAAAAAAGTATTTTAGGTCACATTCAGTTAGTCATGGTTCATCAACACCACAGAGAAATGAAATCATGAAGTTATCCATAACAGTAGTGTCCATGTCAGATGATTACTATCTTCCTGACTACTTCCAATTCTATATGCTGTAGACAACCACTGCCAAACTTCGAAGGATTGCTATGTCACTGCAGTTTGAAAGGCAAATTTTATGGAAAAAGACTAAAGGAATGGATTTCCATAAACTTGAACCTAACCTCCCCCCCCCCCCCCCCCGCCCCCCCCCCCCCCCCCCCCACCACAGACAGGCCAAATATTATGCCAGGGACTAGAATTGAACAAACTTGAATCTGATCCACCCAGAGATGTTATATACCAAATATGAAAGAATTCTGACTGGTGGATCGAAGATCTTACGAAATCTTCTCACAATGCACAAAGTTAAACTTTGGGCACTAATAGAGAGTGCAAATATTAACCTAGTGACCCAATTTGAACAAACATGATTCTGACAAAGCCACCTCTCCTCTTGAATTCGACCCCTACCCCCACCCCCCCCAACATGAGGCTGTATACCAAATGTCAAAATATAGTTTCACTGTTGGATCCAATGAAAAAGATTTTTAAAGAAGATTCCATATAATGCACTAAGTTTAAACTTTGGGCTCCCATAGAGAACCCAAATATTAAGCAAGGGGCTCGATTTGAACAAATTGAACCTACACCCCTGCCCTGCCCCCCCCCCCCCTCCCCCCCAAGATGTTATATTCCAAATATGAAAGCATTCTAACTGGTGGATCTGAAGAAGAAGAAGAAGATTTTTAAAGAAATTTCCAGCCTATTGCACACCAAGTTGAACTCTTCAAAACAGAGGCAAATATTAACCTAGGGGACTTGATTTGAGCAAACTTTAATCTGAATCACCACCCCTCCCCTCCTACAGATGTTGTATACCAAATCAAATATGAAAGCATTCTTCAGAAGATGATTTTTAAAGAAATTTTCTCATATTGCACTAAGTTAAACTTTGGGCTTCAATAGAGAGGGCCCAAATATTAACTCAGGGACCCCAATTTGAACAAATTTGAATCTGATCCCCCCTTCCCCCGCCCCCCCCCCATGATGCACTAAGTTAATCTTTGGGTTCCCATAGAGAGCCCAAATATTAAGCCAGTGACTCAATTTGAACAAACTTGAATCGGACACACCAAGAAATGTCACACACCAAATATGAAAGGAGTCTGACTGGTGGATCTGAAGAAGATTTTTTAAGAAATTTCCATCGTACTAAACAAAGTTAAACTTTGGGTTCCAATCGAGAGCCCAAAGATTAACCAGAGACCTGATTAGAACAAACTTGAATCTGACACCCCTAGAGATGTTGTATACAAAATATGAAAGGATTGTGACCAGTGGATCTGAAGATCATTTTTAATGAAATTCCCTCATATTTCACTAAGTTAAAATTTGGGTGCCCATATGGAGGCTAAAATAATTAACCCAGAGACTCAATTTAAACAAACCTGAATCTGACCCCCCCCCCCCCCCCCCTCCTCCCCACCCCCAAGATGTTTGTATAACCAAACTTGAAATGATTCTGACTGGTGGATCTGAAGTAGAAGATTTTTTAAGAAATTTCCTCATATTGCACTAAGTTCAACTTTGGGATCCAATAGAGACCCCAATATTAAACCAGGGACTTGATTTGAACAAACCTGATGCCCCCCCCCTCCCCCCCCCCCCCTCCCCCCCACACACACACCCTAGAGATGATGTATACCAAATATGAAAGCATTCTGACTGGTGTGGATTTGAAAAATAATTTTAAAGAAATTTTCACATATTGCACTAAGTTAAACTTTGGGCTCCAATAGAGAGGTCAAATATTAACCCCGGGTCTCGATTTGAACAAACTTGAATCTGACTCCCCTAGAGTTGCTGTATACCAAATATTTTTTTTTTTAAACAATAAATTTTATTTCCATAACTGAAATGTGGTTTGGCGAACAGGCATGGCCTATATAAACGCCACCCCATACACAAATATACAGTCACATTAAAATAGAACAGGTGCATGTGCAGTAGAGAAGCAAAACACAATATTCAAGTGATTAAATCGTTACATATGACAGAACTTAGTGTTGTATTAGCTGTATACCAAATATGAAAGCATTCTGACTCGGTGGATCTGAGGAAGAAGATTTTTAAAGAAATTCCCTCAGATTGCACGAAGTTAAACTTTGGGCTCCAATCAAGAGCCCAAATATTAACCCAGGGACCCCATTTGAACACCCTTGAATCTGACCCCTCCTAGAGATGTTGTACATCAAATATGAAAGCATACTGACTGGATATGACCCTTTCCCTACAGATGTTGTATACTAAATATCCAAAAATTCTAATTGATGGTTCCAGAGAAGATTTTTTTTAAATGTTGGAAAACAATTTATGGATGCTATCGAAGTAATGCCCTTTGTGGTGCCCCCTGTGGGCGTGGCAACATTATTTGAACAAACGTGAATTGACATATAAGTAACATGTATATCAAATTTGGTTCAGTGGCCCAGTGGCTTATGAGGAGAAGTCAATAATGTCAAGTTCACGACTGACGGCGATGGACAGATGACGGCCGACAGAAAAAAAGTGATCACTTCAGCTCCACCAGACTTTCAGTCCGGTGAGCTAAAAATAAAGTGAAATGCGAGAAGAAAAGGTCTTTTGGTCTGAGAATATTCTGAGAAACAGAACTCTCAGCATATACTATTTTGGGGGAATTTTACCAAACTTTGGGTTATTAGACTAAAAGGTAATAATTTTAAAACTGTTCTCGCCATCTTATTGTAAGATTTTTTCAGAAAGAGATAATAATTTTTTATATACTACTCAAAGTTTGCTAAGCACCAAGTACATCCAACTACCTGTTTTACGTTTTAGTTGAAATATTGTGATGAAAAGTGTATATATTTTTTATTTAATTATATCTTTAATGATTTAAGAACAGAAATTAAGATATTGTTTGTGTTTGATACACCATCCCTACAGCCCACCACATTTCTGCTTCAGACAAATGTCTTCTTACATTTGCATTTGCCATATTCAATCATTAAATCACAAGGGTTTGTGTTGAAATGAAGACTGAATATCCTACACATGTCATGTACATGTAGACAGTACACGAAAACATCATGAAAATCTAGGGGTACATGCTTTCCATGACTGTTACGAAAAGTCTGCCTGTCTGAGCTAATGTAAACACTGGGGACCATCTCAATACATTCCTCAATCATATCCACAAAAAATATCGCAAATATGTCACAAGCAAATTTCACAATGATGTGTCAAATATTTGGTGCTCAGCAAACTTTGAGAAGTATATATTATACAGCCATTCACAAGAGAAACTTCATGAATGCAATGGAATATTGTTTTAGTTCCACTTCTCAGATTTATATGGCGGTAACTGCATAGTTGGAAGAGGGTCTGGAAATTGACGGGGGCCTGTATCATAATCAGAGTTGCATGGCTATCACTATCATCTTCAATGTTTGACAAAATTTGACTGTGATTTTGATTCTAAGTCACTGTCCTTATCAGACTTGGAATTTGAGTCCGATTCACCAGTTGTACCTAACAACTTTATGCAGTGTTGTGCATCAAGTAGGATTTTTGGGGCCATTGTTTGGTATGATATAGTTGTTCTTGGACAGAAAACAAACAGTAGTCACTGTATGAACATTAAAAAAGGAATGCGTACATTTTCATAGCACGTGGACATGAAAATGTTTCAAAAAATGGTTTATTCCTTTTCAAATAAATTCATAGAAAACAAAATCTCCACATTTTGCCGACTGTATAAGTGGAAAGTAGATGATTATTTAACCCTTTACCTAACAAATAAGCTGCATATGCCCACGTAATATGCAAATTCTGCAGTTGAAAAAATATTAATTTTTAGAAAATTACAAAAGAACTATATCATGTGACCCCTCATTGGAATGAGCTCATCAAGCTCATTCCAATGACGGCTCACATGATATGGTTTTGTTGAAATATTTTGAAAATTTTGAAAAAATAATATTTAAAATCATAAGTTTTGATATCATCTGTGTTGAGTAAAGGGTTGATACACTCCACACTGATGTCAAAAAACTTAAATTTCTAGCACTATCTTTAATAACACTATTGATGGTCATTCTGGCAGTCACCAATTATTAAAAGTCACATCTCACATCTCAGCCATAAAAATTGAATAATTAAGGCCCATAACTCTGTAACAAAAAATCGAGACGGACCAGTTTTCAAACTCGCTTGAGATATTATTTCAAAAGACCTGTATGGCAAATATTAGTCAAATCAGAGAAGGTTTGTTAAAGTGATTGCGCTAATAGTGCGAGGATGCCCACATGCCCGGACGAACACCGATCGTCACCTAACCATAGGTCTCAGTTAACACAGCTCGACCAAAAATCCAAGACTGCTGAGATAGTGGATATGCCAGAACAGTTATTAACCCTTTATCTAATGAAGCAGTTTGAAACTTTTAAAACCCTCCCTCCCTGGAACAGAGGGTTGTGTCTTCTCGTGTTGAATTCATTTATGTAGACAGTGGAGTTCATGCAGCAACGTTTTGTTAACCTCGCCTAGAAGTACTTTAGTAGTTTTGTATTTGCTCAAATTTCTTTTCTGAATTTTCATAAAATAGTAGTAGTCTTGTCCTTACTGCAACATGTCTTATGGTTTGTTTGTGCATGTTGATTTTTTTTTTATTGGGAGAGGGGGGGAGAGGAGGTAACGGCACTTTCGACAGCCAGGGCAGTTTTATGGTTGGAGGAATCCAGAGTACCTGCAGAGAACCACCCTCAGCAGCAGCCAGCTAACAGACTCCCAAACCTACTAAATATTTATTTACTTTTATTGGTGTTTTAACATCACATACTTCTGCACCATGGCTAATCGTAACCACAACATGGAAATTAAAATTTTATAGTAAATTTCCTTTCTTATTATACCTACCACAATTTTTTACTACAGGCTTGCACTACAGTGGAAGTCCCTAACTCGGATAATATATTCTCTATTTTTGTCTTTCCCAAGCAATTTGGGAAAGAAAAGTGGTGCTAAAGCACCAAGAAAAAATAAGCCAAAACTGGGTAGAGTACAACCGGCACAGACCCAGTACGGGACGCTCTCTTCCAAGTACAAAACTGGGTAGAGTACAACCGGCACAGACCCAGTACGGGACGCTCTCTTCCAAGTACAACTCCACGACTTCTGTTGCCAGTGCGCATATGCATCGCTAATGACTCATTCTTTTGAATCCGCCAACGTTAGAGTTATGTGATCAGCGGTGGAGGAAGGATTCTTACCTGTATAAGAAGACGGGAGGGCCTCCATGTAAACAACTGTGGTAGGTATAATAAGAAAGGAAATTTACTATAAAATTTAAATTTCTTATCAACCTACCCAAAATTGTTTACTACAGGCTGAATAGACAATAGGCTGGAGGGAATCGCATAACCAACCCTACACATAACCCAAGTCCACTGGAACCGTGAACAGACGGAAGAGGTCCCGAGGCTTATCAACCATAGCATCACAAACATTAGTAAAAGACAATGAAAGATTAGGCGTATGGTTCTGTGTGACGAACAGACAGAAAGGGCAGTAACAGCATGGAGCTGGAACTGACCCTGTTAAAAGCTGAATGGCTGGAATAGACAACAGACTGAGCCAAAGAAAGAGGGCCCCTAGGACAAAGGTCCTGTCGATTCTTGCAACTGTCGCAGATAAATGGAGTAGGTGGCATTTCTCCAGTAGGCTGCCAGTATAACATCCGACAACATGACGGAGTTAGTAAAAGCCCCGAGAGGAAGACAATGCATGCACCTCGTGGCAGAAAAAACAATTGGTAATACAATCACCAGTAGCTAGACGAGCGTAAGCTGCACGAATATCGAGAAATGGATGCAAGGAGAGATCTGGCATGTGAGAAAACGCATATCCATCCAGGATAAAGGCGTGAACGCCCCCCACCCCCAAGCAGAGCAGTGCCCAAGAAAGTGTCCATCTTGGAGTAAACTGCAAAGTCCTAGGCCTTTTCAAGGAAAAGAGCCGAACAAGCTTGGAGAGGCAAGGATGTGTGTCGAAACAATGCGGTACCACATATGAAAAAGGTCTCCAAAGCATGGACTTGTACCCATTGCTGGAGACCCCCAGAAACAAACATATACCAGAAACTCTGCAAACAGTGTGATCGAAGGAGTGACAGAAGCAACAGAGTGATCGTACACCATCGACAGAAGAACCTTCCACTTAGCCACAGAGGCTAAACCAGTGGAGTGAGTGCCTCCTTGAAGAATAAAAGCGACTCCACTGCTTGTCTCGAAAAACCACTACGGAGGAGACAGGACCCGATAAAAGACATGTTCGAAGGCACAATGAAGTCGGGTCAACTTGAAACCTCCACCGGCGACTTTGGGAAAGAAAGTTGCGACGTAGAGGGAGACATGCTGAAACCGCCGCTAACAGAGAGCGGAGCAGATTGATCCACACCCACCGAGGCGACAGGGGTGTGATCGAAAGAATTCGACGACTGCAGGTTCATATCTGGGCGAGAACCTGAGGCGGAATCGGAACCGGCAGGAAGGCGTAGCCGACAAGACCGTCCCAAAGAAGGGCCACAGCGTCCATGGCGAAAGCCAGAGCATCTGGCCACGGGGACACGAAAGTGTCCACCTGATGGTTCCGAGTCACAAAGAGATCGATGGAACACTGCCATGTGGAGCATCCACTCGGTGGAAAAGAACCTGCCCCGTCGGAACAGGGAGTCGGCTAGGACGTTCAGACGACCGGAAATGTGACGAACAACCACCCCGGCGTTGACATCCTGAGCGAGCAGTAGAAGATTCTGAGCCAATTCATACATTGGAACCGAGTGCGTGCCACCCTGGTTCCGAATGTAAGCAACCACTGTCGAATTGTCGAACAACAGAAGGACCTGACGATTCGACAGGTGAAGGATCCACTGCCTGAAACTCAGAAGAAGAGCAAGAAGCTCCTTCTGGCTGATGTGTAGAGATGCCCGATCCTGGTCCCACATCCTGTGAATTGAAAGACCTAGAGGATCCAACGTCGCACCCCATCCGAGATCGCTGACATCTGCCATTAGAATGCGATCGGATATGGGTACGTCCAACGGGACACCCTGCATTATCCACTGAACATTCGTCCAGTGGAGAAGGTAAGGATAAGAGATTCTGGTAACTGAAGCACCAGATCCAGAGAATCGACATTCGGCCTCCAACGACTGAGCAGAAAGTGTTGGAGAGGTCTGACATGCAGCCGACCTAGAGGAATGAGATCCGTCACCGAACCGCATAGACCGAGCAACCGGAGAATACCCCGTGCTGTCGCGGATGTGGACTGGGAACAGAGTCAGAGCAAAAGCTGAGAGAATCACAGCCCTGGCCTGGGGAACCACCACCGTATTGAACTGAGTGCGGAAAGCCATCCCTAGATGATAAAACGACTGAGAAGGGACCAGATCCAACTTCTCCTCGTTCACTCTGAATCCTAGCGATGTGAGCAAGCTCAACAGAGTGTCGACATCCAACTCCAGTATGGCAGCATTGGAATGCCTCTGGAGGATATCGTCTAGATATGCCGAAGTGGTCACCCTGGACTGTGTGCGATGGAAGGCCATCACATGCGACATCAGTCAGGTAAAGGCCCAAGGAGCCAGGTTGAGGCCGAAAGGCATGGCCTTCAACTGGTAAACTCGCCCCAGAAAAGCGAACCTGAGATACTTCGCGACACCAGATGAATCGGAACGTGAAAGTAAGCGTCTCGCAGGTCGATGCTGGAAGTGAAAACTCCCTGGTGAATGGAACGGCGGGCCGACCTAAAAGTCTCCATGCTGAACGTGGGAGCAGTGATAGACTGATTCAGGATACTCAGATCGATAACCGGTCGGAGTCGGCCGCCCTCCTTCGGCACCAAGATAAGGTGGGAATAAAACCCCACTGACTGAATGTTCTTGACGACCTCGATCGCCCCCTTGGCCAGGAGATTGTCTATCTCCGTGGACAAAAGCTCCCGACGTAAAACATCTGAAGGAACTGTGGTTGGAAGAGGCACTCTGGACAGAGTGGGGTGCCTTTGGAAGGATATTCGCAGCCCGGACCAAACAACATCTAACACCCAAGGATCGGATGTGATGGTGGCCCAACAGTCTGCGAACTCTGCTATCCTTCCTCCAACCTGGGCGAATCGAGGTGAGGACCTTCAGTTCGAGCCCCAAAGAGACCCGCAAGAGGAGAAACCACCTCCTCTACGGAATGAAGAATCCTGAGACTTCCCTCTAGCCTGCCGGCGCTTACCCTTACCCCATGAGTAAGAAGCAGAAGCGGTGGCAGAAGGATCAGCCCTTTGCTTTGCAGAGGAAGCAGAAGGGTCCTTGTTAGGCTTTGAACGGTCCCTGCCTCCCCTAGAAGGCTGATCAAGCTGACGAAGCAGCAGCTGATCTTTGGAATGACGTAGGATGTCATCCTGGACCGTCGACACGGAACCCATGGAACAGTAGCGGACCTGCCAAAGAAGCAGAACGAAGTGCAGCACACTGCCAGCAGGAAGGGATCGGCCTGTGTCCAGCACAGAGTCCCTTCGAACTAGTTCCAAAATAGCCGTGTCACAGACATGTGTGTGAGTAAGATGCATGAGCGCCTTGGATAGCACACACAAAGGAGTCTGTACATCATCAAACCTATCTGAAGGCAGATACAACGTGATCGGAGAGAGAAAGCATACCCAGCATTTATCTCGATAAGCCCAACATGGACTCCAGAGTCGTCATAGGAATGACGGCCGACTTGGGCTTGGAAAGCCCGAGGGAATTGGAGTCCTGATCCAAAACCGTCAAAGTCTGGCAGACTGACGGATTGGCGAAATCGTAGAAACGATAATGCACCAGAGGCAAAAAGGTGTCAACCCTGGTGAAGAACGGAGTCTTCATAGCCTTGGAACTCAGCTTTGAGTCCAATGCTGAAAATGCTTCAACCACCTGTACTGACTGGCACGGTCGAAGACTCCCAGAAGCAGGTTGCTCCACATGCTGTAGGTGCGCGACCGATGATCGCGGCCCGACTGACACTGTCGGCTGGTTTGATGGTTTGAGATCCAGAAGGAACCCAAACACAAAGTCAAGAGCTGCCCCCAAGTCAGAAGACTGCTGGCTCTCGACATCAAGGATGTCTGACTCCTCCCCGGAGTTGGAAGACACATAGCCCATCATGGGCAAACCAGCCGATGCCTCCCATGGTGTAGGCACCAGGGGGATCAGAAAGCAGCCTGTTTCCAATCCCGGGAGGTGGCGCCATAGGGGGCGCCTGGAAGCCACTCGCTGCCTCGCTGGAAGCAACGGGAAGGCTCTTGGACAGAACCTGAGTGAGTAAGGAGAGGGCCTCCCTAAGCTCACTGCCCGTACCAGCCGGTTCGACATGGGAACAAACAGCAAAGTGGCTTCACACCTGACCCTCTTAACCAGCGAAGAGTCACAATCCTCCAATACACCTGAAGCGGGGCGACGGCCGGCAGCCGAGACATCTGAGGGCAAACGTGTATAGGGATATGACACACCCCAAGGATCAACATAGCGGGAACTCGGGAGAGTTGCCACGGACCTCTGTGGGGCAGAAGGTCCAGGCTGCACAGAAGGCGTTGGTCCCGCAAAACTGGCCGTGTGACCAGAATGAGTGGACGGAAAACGCCAATGACAAAACAGTGGTACTCGACATTGCAGAGACCACAGTAGAGGGTCCGGCCGGCAGCTACTTCCAACTTCGTCGAGTTGAAGTCAGGAAAAGCTGAGGCCGATACCCCCACGTCTACACTCCCAGACACAGCTGCAGACCACTGCAGGTATAAAACTACTGTGCTCAATGGCTGAGAGAACACAGTAGGGGGCTCAGTCGGCAGCCACTTCCGATTTCGCCGAGTTGAAGTCGGGGAAGGCTGAGGCCGATACCCCACAACCACACTACAGACATCCCTGCAGACCCTTGCAGGGATAAGCTGAAGCCGTGTAAAAACGGTGCCCAATGATGTTGCAGACGGAACAACAGTAGCAGCAGATACGACGGGAGCTGTTGGAACTGGTGGAAAAGTGGAGAGAGCCATCTAGCCTAGTGACAGCCTCAGATGTCGACTGGAGAGGGCGCATAGTCCCGGAACCAGGCATCTCTTCACCAGAAATCCAACAGCTCCCGCAGTATCCACCACGATAAAAAAAAATGCACATTCCCCACAGAAGGGGTATAACTCTCACCAGACATGGATGAGGCGGGAAGCCCCAAAACGACAGCGTTCCCCACACCCTGCTGGTGTGGGAGGAGCTGCACATCCCCCATGGAGGGGGAGCAATTATCACCAGACGTGGTCGAGTCGGACGACCCCGAAACGACAGTGTTCCCCCCCCACCCCCCCCCCCCCCCCCCCAATGGGTGTGAGAGGAGCTGCACATCCCCCATGGAGGGGGTATAACTCACACCAGACGTGGTCAAGTCGGAAGGCTCCTGAAACAACAGCGTTCCACACCACCCGCGGGTGCGGAAGAAACGGCCACGAGAATGCACCAAGGCGAGGGCAAAAGGAATTGCCCTAAAGGAACCGAACTGGAAACAGAGGTGAAAGCAGTAGAAGAAAAAGGTGAACTCAACAGAAACAGAAAGTAGAAGAACACCCTCAACTACGAGAGAAGGTGGCAGAAAAAAAACGGTGGGTACACGACAGAACCCAGACGTTCGACAGGGACCGAAAAAACAGAAATTCAGCCCTCAACAGAGTGAAGAAATCCTGTCCAGACAGTCCCTGATTGACACCTAACTCCAATAGCAATTAAATTTATCAACCGAAAAATTCATTGTCGAACCGCGTTGACATGATGTCGAAAACAAAACATTCGCGAAAACGGAATAGTAAATAATATACAATGAGAATGTGGTTGAAAATATTAACAAGAATGTATAAAACACAGTCCTGTTATTATACGATCTTCAGATTCATAATTCCAGTCACAGGAAAACCATTATCGACGAGTTGAATTATCACTGTTTCATAATGCATATGGCGGAGACACATCTTTCACGTGTCTCAGATAAAAAAAGAATGAGTCATTAGTGATGCATATGCGCACTGGCAACAGAAGTCGTGGAGTTGTACTTGAAAGAAAGCGTCCCGTACTGGGTCTGCGCCGGTTGCACTCAACCCAGTTTTGGCTTATTTTTTCTTGGTGCTTTTGCACCACTTTTCTTTCCCAAATTGCTCGTGAAAGACATAGAGAGTATATTATCCGAGTTAGGGACTTCCACTGTAGTGCAAGCCTGTAGTAAACAATTGTGGGTAGGTTGATAAGAAATAAAGTCAAGTTTACTCAATTTTTTATACACATGTTGCCTACTTTAGAGACTGAGTCCTATTTTACCAATAAACAGAGCTTGTTTACCACAGTAAACAAGCACTGCTTCACTTCCCAGGGATCTCATGGGGGCCAAACATACTAACTATGCACTATCAAGGTTAGCACTAGTTGAAGGCAAGTGCACCACTGATATGCAATACGCCTTAGTACACAACACTACCATGTCCCCACATGGGCAATTGGATTTAAGTGCCTTGCCCAAGGGCACAACGCGGTTACCACTGGTCAGGATTGAACCATGGACATTTCGGTTTGATGTTCAATGCTCTAACCACTGAGCAACCTTTCTCCATATGCTTGTTGATAAAAACAAGCCATACCATTGTGCTAGAAATACAGCTTGGCCCAGTTACAGGCTTGGAGCATAAACACATTTCCTGGCGTTCAGATACAACAGATTTTAACTCATGGTTTGTGCACTTGAATGAGTAGTAATTTAAGGAGTTTCCAGGACCTTCCTTGTAAAGTTTCTGGGGGTTTGAGAAGACGGAGTTCAAAAATTCAAGGATTTGTGAGTAAGCATGTACTGGGAGCTCTCCTCCAAGAGCTACTAATAGTTTGTTTTGCACATGTGTAAGCTTAAGGTTTTGTACTCAATACAGTGGAGCCAACTTATCTGGACATCTTTTAAATGAATAACCCTTTAAATTTAAAACTAGATGTGGCCTGTTCCAACTTGGAACCAAGAATACCCCCCACCTCTGCGACATACTCTCTGATAGTGTTCAACAATAATACCAAGCATCATTAATATCCTTTAAAGCCATCAAAAGTTCTGAGCCGGACACAACTTGTTATAGTTGGATTTGGATGTGGGGGTATGTAAACTTGAACTAAGTCTGCGATCTTGACTTTGTTGACAGGCATTCCAACCTTATTCACAACACACCCTCTGGTGGTGGGCAACATTAATACCAAGTATCATTAAAATCCTTCAAGGCCATCAAATATGCTGCGTCGGACACGACTTATGTATTTGGATATGGGTAACTGAACCTGAACTAAGTCTGTGACCTTGACCTTGTAGATAGGCATTCCAACCTCATTTGCGACACATCCTCTGGTAGTGGGCAACATTAATACCAAGTATCATTAATGTTCTTCCAGGCAATCAAAAGTTCTGAGCCAGACATGACTTGCACAGATGGTTGGACGGATGGGTGGGTGGATGGACAGATGGATGGATGGACAGACAGACAGACAGACAAAGTGATTCCTATATGACCCCCTGAACTTCGTTCGCAGGGGGTATAATAACTTCCAAACACAAAACTATTCTCCATACCTTCAGTACAAATTTGACCTGTTAGGCGTAAAAAAATTAAAAATCTGTTTCTCAGGCCCTCCCGCATGGTCCTTTTGGTTGCCGCATGCTCTCTTTTTATAACCAATTTAAACTTACAAAAAAATAAAAATTAAATGGTTTATGTCTGATATTTTACCCAAGTTAAAAAAACTGATAAATTTGTCCCTTGAGTGCAAGAAGGCTTTGCAATGCTTTAGCATTGCAAAGCCTTCTTACACTCAAGGGATGAAATACACCACCACCCATGGTATTCTGTAGATTATGCGGCCTAAAACTTGCACCAAGAACATAAACTTTTGATGGCCAAGAAGTAATTACTGAAATAATGTTAAGTGAATACTCATGTTAGTTAAATAATTTTTACTTGCAAAGTGGCCAATCAATCAAGAGGGTTCTACCACATATACTTGCCCCCGGCCATTTGATAAAATGAAAATACGAAGAAAAAATATCCCAACTTATATCATTAAATATAAAGAAGGCAAAACACTTGCAAATCTGGAAGTGAGAGAAACCTCCACTTCAACGTTGGCAAAGTTCATGCTGTTTTAATTAATTTATGCCTTAATATATGATATTAATGCTTAGGAAATGGACAGATAGACATATTATAACAAGGCAGGTGTGAAATTTAAATAGGATTTTGGTTTGACACCAGAAAAGAAAGAAATCATTTTTGAGCAAACTTGAGCATGAAGAGGAGAACCAATACTAAAGGTAACAAGAAGCTGTAAACTATGATTCTATGGGGGAACAAGTAAAAGTATATGAAACATAGAATTTGCCTTTCATTCCCATCTGGCCACAATACGAGTGGATGTGTATTTGCCGTTGTGCTCAAATTAGACTTTGCCAGACTGAATCAAGGGTGATAAACTACGTGTTTAAGGCAAAAAATTCAATTTTCATCTTACAAAGAGATTTGTCGTGTAAAGGGTTAACACTTCACCCAATGCACACAAGATGAAAAATTTGTTAGGCCTAAAAAATCTGTTTCTCGGCGACGGGCCCTCCTGCAAGGTCCTTTTGGCTGCCACATATACTCTCTTTTTATAACCAATACAAACTTGAAACTAGGGGCTCAAGTGAACCAAAAACACTTACTTGGCTCAAGTTGTCAAAAGAGATGAGAGTGTAAGTGTTGGACAGCAAAAGCAATTTTTTGATTTGCCATGACACAACCAAAGGCAATTTTAGGCCATTTCTGCCGGTCCTAAGAAACCTTCTCCGACAAAAACAAAGCTCTGTTTTGTGAAGTCTCAAAAATCTGTCCATATGAAATTATTTTTGTTTTTAACTTCTGTGGTTCTCTATTCACCACCCCAAAGATTCTTGGGGGCACAAATCAAGTACTTAACACCCAGTTATACTACATGATATATTAGGTTCTAATCAGCCCATTGGTTCTGGAAATAAAAATTTTGAGTGCAGCCCAAAATGGGCATCCTCCCACAGGGGGCCCAAATTTTGACCTACTGAGTTCCTTTGAAAGAAGTTTAATCTGCCTCACTAAAGTAAGTTCCATACCAGAAATCTAAGCATTATTGTTAGAGGCTTACGAGATGATTTTTAAAGCATTTTAGATTTATGGGGCATTAATCTGACTCCAAGGGGCACAGTAACTTTTGGGGAAAAAAATCAGAAGAGTCAACTCCACCAAGATGATTTGTGTCAAATTAGTTTAGACTTGGCCCAAAGCTTCTGAAGAAGAATACTTAGTTCATGGAACACAAGAAAGATAATGACTTGGTATTTTCCTATGGCCAACAGAGTTAAAATGGGCATTACCATACAACACCCATTGACAAAATCAAAAGCAAATTGTTTTTGGTCCATCTGATTCCACTGGTCTTAAGGAAGCTGCATACCAAAAAACAATATTGGTCCACACAGTTTTTGAAATATTGAATTTTTTGTATTTTCAGCTCCTGGGGTTCCTATGGGGCAGCAAAAAAACATTTTGGGGCATAAATCAAGTAGTTATGACCAAATTAAATACTACATGCCAAATTTGCTTCAAATCAGCTCATCGATTCATGAAATAGAAATTTTGGATGGAGCCCAAAATGGGGATGCTTCCAAAGAGAACCAAATATTGACATACCAACTTGCCTTTAACAAACTTTAAACTTCACCACCAAAAAAAGTTGCATACCAAATATCAAAGCATTCTCTGTGGTTGTTCGTGAGAAGATTTAAAATTTTTTTTAGGCTTTTGGGGGCATTAACCTCAGTCCAAAGATGGCAGCAGCTTCATTTGAACAAAGTAGAAAAGGTATACGCCAAAGATGGTCTGTGCCATACACGTATGAATTTGACCAGGTGGTTTTAAAGAAGAAGACAAGTTTCAAAATAGTTGATGGAGTACAACAAATATGATAACTCAGCATTTTCCTATTGCAACAGTGTTAAAATGGGCAACTGCATATGGCACTCCATGACAAAACTGAGCTTATGCCATGGCCAGTTGTCCATCGTCCATCTGTCTGTCTGTCAACAATTCAATATGGCTTGGGCTATAGGCCGTATTTATGAACCGATCTTTACGAAACTTCTTGGGTACCTTTGTTATGACTGTGGGACGAGAATGGGTGTTTTGGGGTCCAATCCGAAATTCAAGTTGGCCGCCAGCCGCCATTTTGTACCGACGATGCAGAAATCTGTTTTTTGTACAGAACTTCCATATGAAAGCGCTGATCTGAATAATTTTTTGTTTGAATGTTTAGTACCATGGGATACATCACATATAATACAGGTTTTTTTCTCGTACGTAAATTATGCAAATTAGACTAACTTTGATGTATTTAGTGTTACTTTCAGCACTGTAAGTACAAATGCCAATACTGCTCAGGCTAGAGGCCGTATTTATAAACCGATCTTTACGAAACTTCTTGGGTACCTTTGGTATCACGGTGGGACGAGAACGAGTGTTTTGGGGTTCGGTCCAAAATTCAAGATGGCCGATGGCAGCCATTTTGTACAAAATTAGGTGCAATCAGATTTTTGCACAGAACTTCCATATGAAAGTGCTGACTTGAATAACTTTTTGTGTGAATGTTTAGTACCATGGAATACATCACATATAATACAGGTTTTTTTCTCGTGCAGAAATTATGCAAATTAGATGAATTTTGATTTATTTAGTGCTACTTATACACTGTAAGTGCACATGTCAATACGGCTCGGGCTAGAGGCTGTATTTATCAACCGATCTTCACGAAACTTCTTGGGTACCTTTGTTATCACCTTGGGACGAGAACGAGTGTTTCTGAGTGCGGTCCAAAATTCAAGATGGCTGCCAGTGGCCATTTCGTACCGAAATTAGGTCTAATCAGTTTTTTGTACACAACTTCTATGCGGCTCAGGCTAGAGGCCGTATTTATGAACTGATCTTTACGAAACGTCTTGGATACCTTTGTTATCACTGTGGGACGAGAACGAGTGTTTTTGGGTATGGTCCAAAATTCAAGATGGCCACCAGCAACCATTGTACATGTACCAAAATTAGTGCAATCAGTCTTTTGTACAGAACTTCTGTATGAAAGTTCTGATTTGAATAAATTTTTGTATGAATGTTTAGTAAAATGGAATACATCACATATAGTACGGGTTTTTTCTAGAGGCTGTATTTATCAACAGATCTTCACGAAACTTCTTGGGTACCTTTGTTATCACCTTGGGACGAGAACGAGTGTTTCTGAGTGTGGTCCAAAATTCAAGATGGCTGCCAGTGGCCATTTTGTACCGAAATTAGGTCCAATCAGTTTTTTGTCACAACTTCTATACAGCTCGTATTTATGAACTGATCTTCACGAAACTTCTTGGGTACCTTTGTTTTCACCTTGGGACAGGAATGAGTGTGTTTTGGGGTGCCTTTGTTATTACTGTGCTATGAGAACAAATATTTTGGGGTTCAGTCAGACCCACTCTGGGACTCAGATTTCTTTTCTTTTTAGCATCTGACTTTCACCCACCTTTACAATACTTTACCTATACATTTGTTACAGGCTACGGCCAGTATTTATGTACAGACCATCACAATACTTTATATGTACATTTGTTATCAGGTCATTACCTAGATGTTTGTCATTGCTGTGTCACATACTATACATGTACATGTCTTGACAAGTGGAGCTACAGTGTCATTGACCCTTTCATTTGTGGTCCATCTGATTCCAATGGTCCTAAGGAAGCTGCATACCAAAAAACAATATTTTGCTCTGTGCAGTTTTGAAATGTGGGCATTTAAAATTTTACTATTTTTAGCTCCTGGGGTTCCCACGGGGCTGTGAAAATTTGTTTTCAGGCATTAATGAAGTACTTGTGACCCAGTTATACTACATGTATAATTTATTTATTTATTTTTTTATTTAAGTTCAAATGGATGAGTGTTAGAAGCCACTATCTATTGAAAAGTACCAAAGGACATGTTAGTAGCATTACACTCTATGCATTGGGAATGCAGTGGCTCATTCAGTGGCAGTTAGTGCACTGGACTTTAACCCTTAAGGACCTGGAGACTTTTATAAATATTTCGCTACACTCTGACAGTGTACATCCTGTGGCTTCGTAGTTGTTTTAGGCATGTCTTGGCTGCCTATATAGGCAGCCAAGACTTGCCAAAAAATTAAAATTTTTTAATAAATTTTGTTTCTTAACATACCTACCACAATTGTTTACAATTCGCTGTAACATGAGTTCAAGCCCTACTTCAGAACTAACTCAAGCAAAGAAACATTTCCAAATGAGTTGGAAAAGTGGAAGAGTGCAAAAGCACGAAAAAAGATCGAAAAGAGGTCGAGCGAGACTGGCGCTCGACATTACAGGTACGGTACTCTCTCTGCACACTTCTTGCATTTACCAAGCGCATGTGCAACAACCATGACATCAATTCCATATTTCCACCAATGAGAAGTTTGTGATTTAGCGGGGGGCAACGATATCAAAGATATCTCCAAGGAGGGTGGGCCTAAGGTAAACAATTGTGGTAGGTATGTTAAGAAACAAAATTTACTAAAAAATTTTAATTTCTTCTCAACCTACTCACAGGTATGTTAAGAAGAAACAAAATTTACTAAAAAAATTTAAGTTCTTCTCAACCTACTCACAATTGTTTACAATTAGCTGAATAAACAATAGGAGGAGGTGAATCACATAACCAATACCAACAAGCTCAGCAGAAAGAAATGCAAGGAGGGCAGAGAATAACAGCGAAACCTGTAAAAGAAGAAAGAATGAAGCACCTGAAAAGAACAAGGCTGAGCGATGCACAAACCTGAAAATACATATTTAACGAGGGTGCACAACAGCCTGAGCAGCGATGAGAGGACCTAAATAAAAAAGGTCCTCAGATTGCTGGTGTAGGTGGCAGAGATAAAAGGAGGAAAAAGTAGAATCATTCCTCCAGTAAGCTGCATTCATAACATCCCTGAGTGAAACAGAATTAGAGATCGCCCAGGATGTAGAAATGGTATGAACCTCATGAGCATTAAACCGGTTAGAAACAAGATCCGAAGCAGACAAACTGGAATAAGCCAGCTTGATTACACCTGGAAATAGAATGGGAAGAGATAGACTGCCTCCTAGGAATGAGAGACAGAAAGAATCTCTTCCGACCACTCCGAATGAACTGTGTGCAATTAATGTAAGTTTTGATCGCACGAACAGGACAAAGAAGAGGCCTCCGGCCATCGACAGCAGGGAGAGCCCGAATGCAATGTTGATTCTTGTCCAGAAAAGTGCAATCAGTAGTGAAGGTAACACTGTTAGCCTCATTTCTGAAGAAAGCAGAATCAACAGAAAGTGCATGAAGCTCACTGACACGTCTGGCAGAAGCAAAAGCTAGAAGGAAAGCCATTTTATAGGTGAGAAAATGCATATCGGTCTCAGATAAAGGCTCGAATGGCGCTCCCTCCAAACATTGCAACACCCATGCCAAGTTCCACTTGGGTGTAAGACGCAAAACTCGAGGCCTCTTCAGAGAAAAATGCCGAATCAGTTTGGACAGAAAGAGATTACGATGGATGCACCACTTTCCCACATAAAGAGAAAGTATCTAACAACATAGACCGATAGCCCTCAATAGTAACAGACTGGAGGCCCTTGGAGTAAAAAAGGTATCCCAGAAAATCCACAATTTGAGCGATTGACAGATTACGGTAAACCACATTTTGAGCTGTACACCAGCGGCAGAAAACCTTCCACTTAGCAGCATAAATTATGCCAGTGGAATGTCGCTGCGATGCAGAAATGCACTCCACTGTTCGTCTTGAAAAACCTCTATGCGGAGACAGGACCTGATGAAAGACAGGCGTGAAGGGACAGGCTTGCCAGGTTGTTCTGATACTTCCTGGGATGACTCTGGGCAAGACAATCGCGACGGAGAGGTAGACAAATCGGCCGATCTGCCAACAGAGGCTGCAGCAGAGTGATCCACACCCTCTGTGGAGACAGATGTGCGATCAGAATGATTCTGCAACTGCAAGCGCGAATCATCGCCAACACTTGAGCATGAATCGGTGCAGGGTGGTAGGCACAGCCGATCCAACCTGTCCAGTCCAGAGACTGAGCGTCTACCGCAAATGCTAGTGGATCTGGACAAAGGTCTCTACCTGATGATTCCAGCGAGTGGAGAAAAGGTCGACAAGAGGATGCCCCCACCGCTCGCAAATCGCCTGAAACACCGACCGATGCAGCATCCTTTTGGTGGGAAGGACACTGTCGCGTCGGGACAGGGAGTCTGCTAGGACGCTGAGACATCCGGGAATGTGCCGAATGGCCACCCGAGCATTTACATCCCGCGCCAACAGCAGATGATCCTGAGATAACCGATACATGGGAATCGAATGTGTGCCACCTTGATTCCATATGTAGGCCACTACTGTCAAGTTGTCCGAAAGAAGTAGGACTTTGTGGTCCGACAGGTGAGAGATCCATTGCTGAAAACTGAACAGAAGAGCAAGGAGCTAGTTCTGGTTGATATGAAGGGCACTCTGCTTGCTGTCCCACTCACCATGAGTAGACAGACCGAGAGGATCCAATGTCGCACCCCAGCCCCGATTGCTGGAATCCGCAGTAAGGATGCGATTGACTGAAGGAAGATCCAACAGGACATCCTGAGTCAACCAGGGAACATCGGCCCAAGGTTGGAGGTGACAAAGCAGGGACCGAGGAATAGGAAGTTCCAGGTCCAGAGGATCCACATTCAGACGCCAATGATCCAACAGGAAGTGTTGGAGAGGTTGGACAAACAAGCGACCAAGCGGAATGAGATCTGTCACCGAACTGCAAAGGCCCAGCAGCCAAGGAGGATCGGAGCAGGTTCCAAGTCAAGGCAGAAAGGATCATCGCCCGAGCATTGGGAACTGACACCACATTGTGAAAAGTGTTGAAATCCATTCCCAAATGATGAAATTGCTGAGAAGGAAGGAGATCCGACTTCTCGCAATTGAGTCTGAAACCCAGCGATGCCAGTAGGCCAAGCAACCGCCGGACATCGGACTCCAGAACTGCAGCATTGTGGTGCCATTGGAGGATGTCGTCTAGGTAGGCTGACGAAGTCACAGCCGACTGAGTACGGTGAAAAGCGAGTACATGTGACATCAGTCGGGTGAAGGCCCAAGAAGCCAGGTTCAAACCGAACGGGACAGCTTTGAATTGAAAGACACGAACCTGAAACGAGAACCGAAGGTACTTCCGTGACACCAGATGAATGGGTACATGAAAATAGGCATCCTTCAGGTCGATACTGGCTGCAAAATCGCCCTGATGAATCGAACGTCGAACCAACCTGAAAGTCTCCATGCTGAAATGAGGTGCTATGATGGACTCGTTCAGGATACTCAGATCGATGACAGGACAAAACTGGCCGTTTTTCTTGGGCACCAAGAAAAGTCTGGAGTATAACCCCAGTAAAAGGGTGTTCCTGACCACCTCGATCGCCCTTTTGGAGAGGAGATTGACGATCTCCTGCCCCAGAAGGTCCCGACGCTGAGGATCGGAAGGGACCTGAGTCGGGCGGGGCACCCGAGATAAACAGGGATACAGACGGAAGGACAGTCGCAGACCAGATTGGATGACGTCGAGGAACCAAGGGTCCGACATTATCTGTGTCCAACGGTCGAAAAACAGCGACAGCCTTCCCCCAACTGGAGGCGAATTGAGGTGAGGACCTTCATTTGCGGCCTCGAGGAGGTCCCCCCCCCCCCCCCCCCCGGAGAGAAGAAACCACCCCCTCGGGAAGCAACAGAGTCCTGAGACTTTCCTACCTGAGGCTGCCAGCAAGCTTGGCTTGAGCAGAAGGAGTGGATGGAGCCGAAGACGTGGCCGATGCAGCAGGGTGCTTTGCGGGCCTGGGACGACCACCACCCACAGCAGCAGGTTGGTCCAGCTGCAGTAACAAAAGCTGGTCCTTCGATTGACGAAGAACCTCACCACGAACAGCTCCCACTGAACCATGGAACAGCTGCGGTCCAAACAAAGAAGCAGACCTCAGAAAGCACGCTGTTCAGAAGGAAGGGATGGAGAAGTATCCAACACTGCATCCCGGCGTGCAAGCTCCAAATTAGATGTGTTACAGGTGTGAGCATCTGCCCAGAATCTGTCGGGACAGGCCCACCATAGATTCAACGACCGACATCAGGAGAACTGCTGACTTAGGCTTAGTCAACCTGAGGAAAGAAGAATCTTCGTCCACAGAAGTCATCCCTTGGAAGACTGGTGGACAGATGGATTCGTAGACACGAAAATGCGACGGAGGCAGAAAAGCATCAGATTGTGAAAAGAAAGAACCCTTCATGGCCTTGGTACGCATTTTGGCATCCAGGCCCTGGAAGGACTCAACAACCTAAGCCAATTGCAGAGGGCGCAACACCCCAGAGCTAGAAGGCTCAACAGGGTTGCGGCACTCCACAGAGGACCGTGGACGGTCACTGATGGCTGTCTGGAGGCTGAATGTTTGACAACATGCCAAAGACAAAATCTAAAGCCTGCCCCAATACTGACGAGGGGGGTCCGTCGCCTTCAAGAAAATCATCATCCTCTGTGGCAGAACAGACGTAGCCCAACTCGGGCTGAGCAGCGGAAACCTCCTGTGAATACTGAACAGCATCCAAAGAGCCAGACGGGGAAGCTCTGCGACCGACCAAAGGAGGTTGTGCCTCAGGAGGCACAGGGAAGCCAACTTGATGGTTGCTAGAAAGCAACCGGGTGAGCGCCAGAACGGCCTGCCTCAGCTCACCCTGAGAATCCGTCGTAGCATCCGCGCCCGACAGAGTGTCTTCCCAATGGACCCTTCTAGAAGAACCCAAATCCTCAGAAGGGACCGACAACGAACGTCGATCAGCAGACAGAGTAGGGAGACAGTGAGAAGACACCAGAGGACAGTCCCAAGAGTGACGCCCAGGGCATTCACTGACCTCTGCAAAACAGAAGGACCTGCCTGCGAATCCTCTAGAGTGACCGACGGCATACATAGAATGGTAGCTGAACCTGGGACACGATGAGAAGACACCGCAGGATTGTCCCAAGAATGACAGGAACCTGTCATTGGCCTCTGCGCGACAGAAGGCCCCAACTGCCTATCCTCTGAGACCAACGACCAGCATCGATCGACAGCCAGACTTGGAACACAGTGAGAAATCACCGGAGGAAGGTCCCAAGAGTGACAGCTAACAGGAGCAGTCACTGCCCTCTGCCGAACAGCAGGCCCTGAATGCCAATATCCCAGCCCATCCTGCTAGTTGGCTCACCAGCAGGGGAAGGCGGAACAACAAACGATTCACTCGAGGGACGAGGAATCGCTGCTGAAGCGACCGAACGGCCCAACCGACCAGGAGCAAACCTAGCCAGATGAGACAGGGCAGCCAGCAAACCCAAACAGCTTCGTTGAGAAGCCAGGGAAGGCTGAGAGCCCAGAGACACACCACCAGATACAGCCTCGGACCCCCAAGACTGTATACCATTCCCAGAAGAGATGGCAAAATCACTATCATGCAAGATTGGATCAGCAGGAACAACTTCCCAGCAACTGTCGATGGTGAAGGTGGCAAATCGGAGAGAGGGACCGAGCTGACCTTGGAAAAACTCTCAACGAAAACAGTCGCCTTAAGGGTGACATCCGAAGCCAAAAGAAGAGAGACCGCAGTCTCCACTTCAGGCATCCCAGCACCGTCAACAGTTGCAGAGAAACTTGCTACCGAAATAGGCTGACCAACATCCTGCGTGACAGAGTCACCACGTGCACTCTCAGAAATATCCTAAGAGGCACGGCTACCTTTGCCCCGAGAACGAGGGGTTCTAGCCCTGGAGAGAACCACCTTGTTCACGGAAGCCCAGAACTTGGAGGACCAAACCCCACAAACACCACAGGGATGGGCCCAAGAGCAATTGTTGCAAGTGACACAAGTAGCGTGAGCATCGTCTACATGTTTCACCTGCAAACAAGAAGGACAAGGAACAGTTTTAGGCATTGTCCAAAATGGTGGCAGAAGAATTTCTATTGGGAAAAAAAAAACAAGAATATCCAAAAAATCAAGCTTCCCACCGACGGAAAACCGAACAATGCGGTCGCATTTTCGCACGTGGAAAAAGCAAGGTAATGTAATGAATCAATTTTGAGCTTGAGAAAAGGATACAGATCACTTGCACAAATAACAATAATAGCAGTCAAAAAAATCAAGTTGTTCACGAAGGAAAAACAATTTGAGCAGCACGAGTCACAAAATTTCCGACCATGCACAATGCCGGAAATAAAATGAATTGACGTCACAGTTGTTGCACATGCGCTCGATAAATGCAAGAGATGTGCAGAGAGAGTACCTGTAATGTCGAGCGCTGGTCTCGCTCGACCCCTTTTCGATCTTTTTTCGTGCTTTTGCACTCTTCTACTTTTCCAACTCATTTGGAAAAGTTTCTTAGCTTGAGTTAGTTCCGAAGTAGAGCTTGAACTTACGCTACAGCCAATTGTAAACAATTGTGAGTAGGTTGAGAAGAAACAACTGCCAAGAAATTTAGAATTTAACTTGTGAGTTAACCCTGAGATAGCATGTTGGGGTAAGTTGCAGTAAAAGGAATCAAAGTCAGAATTAGACCCTTAAGAGTTAAACCAAAAGGTTTACATTTCGATCCTGACCCACTGGTACTGTATCCTTGGGCAAGATAATCATGAATGTTTTTGGCATGGTGGTGCTGTGTACCATAAAGCATACTGCATGTCAATGGTGCAGTTGCCTTCATCCACTACTAACTCTGCTTGAGCTAGGTCAGTAAGTAGGAGAGTATTAAAATAATTCTGAAAGGAAAAGGAACATATCCTATGGGAATAGTGTTCGTAAATATATTCATTGACGTTTAAGGTCACTTTCAGTATCTTTGGCCATCTCATGACCACAACACAGGGGGGAAGTCAAGCTTAGTCAACCATTTATACCAATGTATCCCACTTTCGGGGTGTTGTTTATGGTTTCTACAGTACCAGTAAAGCATGACTTGTTTACTTCAGTAAACAAGCACTGCTCCACTTCTTATGGTTTCCACTGATAAGTGTAAGTAAAAAGAACCATAACTAGCTATGTTAGTGTGTGAGAGAAAGGGAAGCAAATACTATTGGACAAGACCCTCATACTGGTATAAAGCACTGAAGTTAATAACAGATTCCACACTCTTTTTAACTGGTAGGGTGGTAAGTATTTTTGGTCATCAAAATTTGTTCACGTCTTTGCCTGGTTGCAATTTAAATTTTAACAAAGCAAATTCTAACAGACAAAATTATTTAACTTCAAGGTAATATGAAGCATATCTACAGAATATGATGCCTTCAAGTTGCACTTCAGAAGAAAGCCCAAATATGGGCTGCCAGCACTCTACCAGTTAACAAACAGAATAATTATACAGTTTGCCTGCACTGTAGTTTATGAGGAGGCAAATAACTATTCTTTCTGCATTTTACCATTATGTCAAGACTGGTCGATGCCATTGAGAGTAGATACAACATCCAATGGGTATTCGCCAGGACATTGTCACATTGTAGAGCTCTGCAATTAACCTTTACAAACAACAACAATAATGCTGTATATAAAATGAAGCACCCCCCAATCAGTACATTTTAGTGTTTATTGATCTCTAATAGGATGTACAATACACACTATATAATCATCTTCATACAACATCATTGATTGCCATTCTGTGTGATATTTCAATGTATATAATTTCCACAATACATGACAAATTAATGCCCAAATACCTGGTTAATTAACTCAGTATATCTGAAGTGATTTGTGCTCCACCCTTCATTTGTATTGTTACATGTTTTTTTGATGTTCAACACTTGAAGAAAACATGATGTTAATTCAGTGAGATCCTATTAACTGAATAACAGTTTGGTCAGAGCCAAAATAGCCAATTAACATGAACTGTCCACTGGACTTGCTTTTCGAGTAGAATCTGAGAATCTGAGAATTTGATTCCTGTTATATTTTGGTAAAACTGAACAAGAAACTGTGCAGCTTATTTATTTATTGGTGTTTAAGGTCACTTTTGGCATATTTGGGTACCTCAACATAGATATGAAGTCATGTTTTGAAAATCATTTATACAGTGTGTAGAGAGTGGATTGTAAACTAAATCACCTGTGGAGGGGAGTTATCACCCAACATATGACTTTCAAATTCTGTACATAACGACAAAAAAACACAAGCAATGTTTCGGCCACTGGACCTCCGGACTTAACCCGGAGATCCATTGGCTGGAACTTTGCTTGTGTTTGTTATGCTTTGCAACAAATTTGCAATTGTTGCTTGGGTGGAATTGCCACTCTATGGTTGATTTAGTGATAATACACTCTCCATGTACTATACCTCATAATGCTGTCCACTGTAGAGAGCTTCCACATCAGGGCAGGATATCTTCCCCCCCCCCCCCATCCCACCTATCTTCCCCCACCTGATTGTTTTTAAAGTAACGATAAAATACTTTTTAAATATTATTATACAGTTTGTCTCATTGGATAGTAACCCTTTACCTAATATGATGAGAAGTAGATGACAAAATTCTTGAATAACTAAATTTTTTCAGTTTTTGCATCAAAAACATAGCATATGACCCCGCATTGCTACGAGTTATGTTTTTGAGGTAAATTTTTTTTTTTAAATAATGAAATCTGAATGGCAATTTTTGTGAATAGCGCTGGCCAGTTTTAGCTGTTACATTGGGTAAAGGGTTATACATTTTAAGCCTTGCACAAAATCGCTCCAGAACACATGCCAAGTTGGGTGTGCAGACAAAATTGCCACTGCTTTTCTTCAATTTGAAAATCTCTCACCTATGTGAGTAAAACAATGCAATGATATATACTTCACACTAATTAACCTTACTCAACCATAATAAGTCTAAATTCCTCCACCCCACCTCAATTTATCCAAATCTGTCCAAAAAATTGCTGGGAAGAGTTTGAGATTGTCTAATTCTACTTAACTGGCAGTCATTTGATGGTTTTGTATTGAATAAAAAAAAAATTTCTTCCATGTTTCCTTCATATTTTCACATAAGTGGCAGGAAGATAAGACCTGGACATCTTCCAGCACAACCTTGCAAACCTGCTAGAACATTCATAGGATGTTTGCGGCCATTGTTTAGACTTCTTGTGGTTAGGTACAAAGAGTGTAAATAAAACTTACATATTTTTTGGAAATGGTTGCTATGCTTTTTGAGTGGGTGGGGGTGAAGATACCCAGGCCTGGTCATATCCTCCAATGCCCAAAACAGTAAAAAAAAAGTGCTGGAATGGTTCTATTAACTGGTTGGGTGCTAGAAGCCACTATCATGGCTGTAAAGAAAAGTGCTGAAAGCCAATTTAGTGGCTTTACACGCTATGCAACGAAGTTTGCTCAGCAATACTAGAACATTTTTTAACATAAAACTGTTTGGTTGCAATTGGTTGTAGAGTGTCTCTCCAATATATTGTAACAAAAACAATAATTAAAGAACAATATCTTGTTAAACTAAGGGTATTCTTGCTAGCAGCATGATATCTTTGAAGAAAAAGTACCCATGTTTCAAATCACCTTTGAAAAATAATTCAGCACTTAACCAGTTAAGACTCACACAAGTTGGTGAAAGTGTAAATAAAAATATTTATGTTTACTTTCCTTTTTTTTGTTAGTGAGTGGGGATGTTAGGAGTGGGGGTGGGTAACCTAAGATATCTACCCAGGGGAAAGCTATCTGGGATGGGGGGGGAGTGGGGTATTGCAGCACACAAGGTCCTATTTTACGAGTATTTATTTATTGCTGCTTAGCCCTTTACCCTTTACGGCCAAAACTGGTCAGAGCATTTTCAAAAAACGGCAATTGATTTTCATTATTTTTTCATTTTTTGTCTCAAAAACATAGTTAATGACCCCTTTTTGGAATGAGCTCATTCCAACGAGGAATCATAACCTATGTTTTTGAGACAAAAAAATGAAAAAAATTAGTTATTCAAGAATTTATTTTGCAAGTGTTGTCTGCTTTTCATGTTAGGTAAAGAGTTAAGGTCGCTATCACCATCTTTGGCTACATCATGACCTCAAAACAGGTGTAAAGTCAAGTTTTGCAAATTGTTTATATCTATGCTGCCCACTGTAGAGGACTTCCACCCCAGGTATTGTACCAGTAAACTGCAGTGAACAAGCACTGCTCCACATCTTGGAGCTGTCATGGGGAACTTCAGTTTATTACAACAGTCAGCTGATCTGAGTTGTCATATTCCATTGAACAATGAGCTGACTAGACCAGATCAAACAAGACATCATAGGCACTGTGATTGATCAGGCTGATCTTGTGTTGTCAACATCCCAGATTGATTGACTGTTATAATAATTTGTTTATTATATGACCATGGATATTTAAACAGAGGCTCAAGTGAGCCTAATATGCTAAGCTGGTTCTAGTTGTCAACAGGGAATGGATATGGTACAAACAAATCAAAATTTAATCGTAATTTGGTGCATTGCCAAAGGAAACAACAGTTACCGATGGTCGGGATCGAACCGCAGACCTTTTGGTTTGAAGTCCAACGATCTAACCATTGAGCTGCGGTGAGTGTGCTGACAATATCAATCAGGATGAACATCAATCAATGGCATGTCATCACTCAAGCTCTCAGCCACCAGTCTAATTCTGTAAGGAATTCTACACTGTTATGGCCTGGAGTCAATCAAGGCCTTAAATAGTCCATCAACTACGTTTAGATTCACTTGTCTGGAATATTTTAGTTGGTGGGAAAAGTGAACCTATGGTTCACCTGTTGGACCAAATGATATATTCCAGATGATTAAATCTAAAAAACACTACACACATTCATTTTCTTTCAATCAACACAAGAAATGTTGCGCAATCAAGACTTCATTTTTTAAATTTATTTTTATTGGCGTTTAATGATACCTTCGACAGCTAGTGTTATCTCGATCATGTCAGACAATTTTTACGGGATGAGGGAGCCTAAGTACCCAGAGAGAATCACTGAACAATGGCAAGCAAATGTCAAGAGTCCCCAATGTACTAACTCCACACAAGCAAGGTAAGCAGTGGTTGAAGACAACTGCACCGTTGACATGCAGTATGTCTTTGTATACAGTGCCACAGTGCCTCCACATGGGCAATTAGGATAAAGTGCCTTGCCAAAGGACACAATGCAGTTACCCCTGGTGGGGATCGAACTATGGACCTTTCGCTTTGAAGACAGATGCCAAAATAACTGAGCCACCGCACTCCCATAAGTTGATTTTATTACATGTCTATTCTATGAAATCTCCATCTACAGCAACACTAATGAAAGTGTCAATGACACTGTAGGTCAACTTGACAAACTTGAACTTGGCAAGTTATAAATGAAATGGCAAAATTGAAGATTATTGGTACCAATGTTATTTGATGAAATTTCAACATAACAGCATTGTGTGTGCACGTCAGAGTAATCCATGCATTTTTAAATGTAAACTGTAAGACTGGCTAAAGGAAGAATGTTGATACACAAATGCAGTATGTTCAGAGATTATTGTGTATGGCAACTTTTTTCACAGAAATGAATGCTAATTAATAGCTCTTATCTTAAAGGTCTTGCCTAATGAGCATACCAAGTTCAAAAACAATCCTATGATAAATGTGGCCTGTAGACCATGTCAAAGAAGAATGTTGATGCACAAATGCAATAAATTCAAAGATTGTTGCTAACAGCAACAGTTTTTGATGGAAATGAAAAGAAAATCAAAAGCTCCTATCTTTGTCACCCTGCATAATCATTCAAAGTTTCAAAACAACCTGATAATGAATGTGCCCTCTGAGGCATGTCAAAGGAAGATGTTAATGCAGTAAGTAGAAGGTCATTGCTTGTGGCAATGTTTTGGGATTTTTTTTTTATGGAAATCCATAAATATACCCTGCAGAGAGTGCAAAAGGGATAAGTTGATGAACAAATGCAGTAAGTTCAAAGGCTGGTGATAACGACAATAAAATTTTATGGAAATGAAATAAAGCAATAGCTCACATTGAACACACATACCAAGTTTCAAAGAGATCCGATCATAAATGTGCCCTGAAGGGCGTGTTAAAGGGAAATATTGAGGTCTGACTAAACTAAGTTCAAAGGTCAGCGGCAACATTTTTTGACAGAAATGGAAGAAAATTGACAGATCTCATATCGATGTCACCCCACACAAGCACACCAAGTTTGCAAGCGATCCAATCATAAATGTGCCCTGCAGGGTGTGTCAAAGGGAAATATTGATGCTTAACTGCACTGAGTTTTTACTAAGTTCATCAAAGGTTGTTGCCAATGGCAACTATTTCTGACGGAAATGGAAGAAAATTGATAGCCCCCATCTAGAGGTAACCCCAAACAAACATACCAAGTTTCAAACCATCCTGACTTACATGGAAAATGGAAGAAAATCAATAGCTCTCATGTAGAGGTCACCCCAAACAAGCATGCCAGTTTTCAAAACAATTCGATCATAAATGTGCCTTATTGGGTGTGACAAAGGGAAATATTGAGGTTTGACTAAACTAAGTTCTAAGAATGTTGCCAGCGGCAACATTTTTTGACGGAAATGGCCCCCATCTAGAGCTCACCCCAAAAAAGCATACCAAGTTTCAAAGTGATCTGATCAAAACTGTGCACTGCAGGGTGTGCCAAAAGCGAAATATTGATGCATAACTGCACAAGTTCATAGAAGGTCATTGCCAGTGACAACATTTTTTGACGGAAATCAAAGAAAATCGATAGCTCCCATCTAGAGGTAACCCCAAACAAGCATACAAAGTTTCAAACCAATCTGATCATAAATGTGCCCTGTATGGTGTGCCAAAGGAATATATTGATGCCTGACTAAACTAAGTTCAAAAGCCATTGCCAGTGGCAACAACTTTTTTATGGAAATGGAAGAAAATCCATAGCTCCCATCTAGAGGTCACTCCAAACAAGCATGCCAGATTTCAAAGCAATCCGATCATAAATGTGCCCTGTAGGGTGTGCTAAAGGGAAAAATTGAGGTCTGACTAAACTAAGTTCTGAGAACCTTGCCAATGGCAACATTTTTTGACGGAAATGGAAGAAAATCAATAGCTCCCATCTAGAGGTCACCCAAAACAAGCATACCAAGTTTCAAAGCGATCTGATCTTAAATGCGACCTGTGAGGTGTGCCAAAGGAAATTGTGGACGTATGTACATACGTATGTCCGGACGTACGTACGTACGTCGACGGACAAGAAGTGATGACAATAGCTCAGCTTGACTTTGTCAAGTTGAGCTAAAAACCATGCGGAAAATGAAAACCTGTTCTGCACATATTATGGAACAGAAATCGTTGAAGGACTATTTTTAAATAAAAGCAAAATTTGCAAAAACTGTGCACCGCAATTACAATCTGAATCACTAGCAACAGCTAAAAATCATCCCTTTAGTTCCAGTGTGTTCTATGTGCCAGTGGGCACATAGAACACATTGAAACTCAGGTGGTGAAATAGTAACACAGGTTCCCCTTGCAAATTTGGTTGGCAATAAAAAGTGTTCTTTTTATTGATAGTTGTCAAATGAATTGCTGAGTGTCCTTCTATTAATTGTTTTTATAGACATGAAGGTGTGTAATAAACACAGAACGACACATGGTTGTGAATGGGTTAATCAATATGGCATTTGTGCCATCGCAGAAGAATAAAACTGGAGGCCTCTCGTTCTATCCTTCCGGGCTGGCACTCATGCCATATCGATTAACCAAATCACATGTGGGTGTCATTCTGTGTATTGACTGAATATTTGATGACATCACCATTAGGAATGAAGACTCACAACAAACGTAATTTTATGATTATGTGGTGTTGTTCCACTAAATGTTAATCTTTTGATGGTTTCAAGTGTGAATTAAATACTTATTGATTGGAATATCTATAACTCGGAAACAAAAATATCTGTATATTTCTGTGAGTGAAAGAACATTAACAACAATGCTGTGCATGCAAATTCCACAAAAAGTGGATAAACAAAAAGCCCACAACAGCATCAAATTTCTTAGAAAATTAGACTGGTGACCTGACAGATAGGCATTCACTATTATATGGCAAGTTTAAAATAGAATGCATTCAAAAATTTATTTACATGGGTCACTTTCAGGACCCACGGCTATATCATGATTACAACACCACTATAAAGACAAGTCAAACTAATTGGTTAACTATTGTGGCTGTTGGAAGCCCATATTTTGACTCTATTCTGAAATGCAGGTTCCGCATCTCAAAGGCTTCATATTGTATGGATGTGGTTCATTTATTCTTTGAAGAGACATTTTTAGTCTGTTTTGGATTTCTGCCCCATCAACATTTATTGCAAATTGTCTGTGGACACTCTCCAAAAAATTGAAAACAAGGCAAAGACAAGGTGAAAAAATTTTGATGACCCAATAATATTGACTGGCTGAGTGCTGAAAGCTCTATCATTTGCTCTATAGAAAAGAGCTGAGAGTTCCTTTGGTGGCTTTACACTGTATGTCTTAACTTGCCATTTTCTAAGCTGTAGACAAAAAGTGTTTTATATGCAATTGTTTTGTTACAGTTTATTGGAGAGTGCCAATAGGCACTTGCCAATAAAATTGAAAAAAAAACAATTATTCATGAACAAAGTCTTGCCAAACTAACACTTTCCTTGTTAATAGCACAGTATATGGTTGAAAAATATATATGCATGTTTCAAATCAGCTTTGAAAAATAACTCTACTGCTTGAGCACTCAACCAGTTAAACCTTTGATGTCCACTCTAGATGACTTTCATTGGTGAACTGGTCCTATATAACCCTTTACCCAATGAATCGCCCGCATCTGCCCATGAAATATGCAAATTCAGCAGCTGAAAAAATATTATTTTTCGAAATATTTCAACAAAACCATATCATGTGACCCCTCTTTGGAACGAGCGCATCATCGAGCTCATTCCAAAGAGGGGTCACATGATATGGTTTTGTCGAAATTTTTTGAAAAAATGATATTTAAAATGCTAAATTTTTATATCGTCTGTGTTGGGTAAAGGGTTAACCAGGGAAACTGAGCTTGCAGAGTGCAGTAAACATGCATTGCTCCACCTTGCAGGGGTCCCACAGGGAAACAACATTACATACAAAAGCATACAATTAACTGTTATATTAACCAGAAATTTCTCACAGGAGATGCACAAAAGCTGATGTTGCTTCTACTGCACAATTTTCATGGGGTCATGAACAACATTGGGTCACACTGTGAAAATAGGATAGGGCGTTATCAATTTCCAAGAGTATTTATAGCACTAAATAATGGCTGCATGCATTCTCCAACTGTGGCCTTATTCTGCTGATCAATTTTTCAATACAACAAACAGTGAATTGGCTCTACAAATGGATTATGGAATTTAATCTGAACACATATCTGATGGCTGTTGTTGACACAACAGGGGTCTTTGATATAAAGAGATCCAAACAACACTGCCTAATGAGATGTGCATGACATGCTGTTACACCTCCACCCTATTGACAGTATTAAAAGAAGTCATACTACTTATTTTAATATATTCCACGGTTTATGGAAATTAACACTGGTTTGAAAATTGATACACCTTGAGGCAGAGCCAAATGGTGCATCAGTTTTTAAATCAGTTTCAATACACCAACTGCGGAGAGTTGTGACCAAATTGTAATCTGATCAAGAAAGCGAATGCTTTTGTGACAATAGTGCTAGTCGTAAAAGATTAGGATTAGGGTCCTGCCCCTTATTGACAACAAGCAGAACATTGGTTACTACTTATTTATTTATTAGAGTTTAAGGTCACTTGTTTTTGCACAATGGATAATCGTGACCACATGGTGTGATAAAGTCAACTTTAGTCAATCGTTTATAGAGGACTTCCACCCCAAGCACTGGTCACTGGGTATCATTTTACCTAGGGCCCTGCGAATCTTTGAATTTGATTTGAATTTCGAATCATTTGTCCGATTCAATTCAATTTAATTTTCGAATACCTGATCACTGAATACTGAAATTGAATATCCTGATGGCAATCACAAAAACTTATGTGCTTTCTTTTCATGCATATTATTATTTCTCATCAATTACGTTAATATCAAGAATATTACAGTTGACTCACTGGTCAGTCAGAGCTGCCAGGTGGTTATTACTTTAAAATGTGAAATTGTATGAACATTCATAAATACAGGAATGGCATTTCATGCCATCCCTATTTGTGCTTCATGACAATTTGCTATTAGCTGTATTAATTTTTGTTGTTTCTGATCACAACCGTATGCACGGTTTGCACATGTTTATTGTCGCGTAGGATTACATTACAGTCTGAACTATTACCAAATAGAGTTCCTTTGTCTTGACCAGCTGTAAATGGTTATTGGTCAGTACTACGCTGAATTATGAAGTGATTCGGCCATTTTTAAATACAGACGCATACTTTTGATGAGTCAGTTTTCATCAGTCTTCAAGAAAAGTTTATGGTTAATGGTCTATGTAGAACTTTGTCATCAACTTAACGTTCTGTGTTCCGTTAACTTTCCGCACCGTTTTCTGCACTTTCACGTAAGTGTTATATATTTATATTATGCTTCGGGTTTTGGTTGTGGGTCATTCCTTTATTCGGTGGGCCGGTGCATATTTGTACGGTGGCGAGCATAATCGCTGTTTTCCTCACCGTTTTGATTTCTCGGAGCTGCTCCGACTTCAACATCATCACAGTCATTTGCTGCACATCGAATTTCTGGGCATAAGCGGGGCCTCAGTGGATCAGGTGTCTGGCCATCTTCCAAGTGTCATTACACGCTTTCACCCCCATACGGTGTTGCTGCAAATCGGTGCTAAAGATCTTTGTACTTCTCGGCCTGAAACTGTCGCTTGCAGTATACACAACCTTGCTTCGTCACTTCATCAGAATTTGGGTGTACGCTGGGTTTATGTCAGTCAGCGTTTTTGCTGCTCGGTGCTTTCTTCCCATCACCCCACCCTTCCTGGTTTAACTGTAGATACATACAATTCTGCCACTGAGTTAGTCAACTCCATGCTCCATCATTTCTTGGATGTTGGCCCTGGCTGTGTTTTGTATGAGCAGGCTCGTTCGGAGAGGGCAGTTCAGCACTTCTTAGTTGACGGTGTTCATTTCAATGCATTTGGTATGGTTAAATATGTGCTTGGGCTTCGCAGTGCGATTCTCCATTGTTTAAAACGTTTGGATTTTTAACCCAGTCCTCTGGAGTTTATGGTCTGCCATGGCTTTGAAGTGCAGCAGTGATTTGTTGGAGCTGGGGTCTCCCCTCCCTTCCTAGTTCATTTCGTGGGTTGTCCGCCCTGCCTCTCTGGCATCAGTGGGGGAGGGGGGATGGGGGGGGGGTTGACTCCTTTACTTGTTTCTTGCCAGCTTATATTGAGCCGTTTGGTCTTGCTCCCTCTTCTGCTAGGCCTGTTTTCCTCCATAGTAATCCACCTCCTCGCCCTCTCCCCTCCCCCCCCCCCCCTTTTTTGCCGCATATACACTTTGTATTGTTTTTCCTTGCAGGCGTGTATAATTTCATCTTGTCATTGTGTTGCTATACATTACAGTTTATGCTGCCCCACCTATTATGTTATCAAGGATGTTCATTTACACAAATCACTGTTGCAAACTTATGACCCTCTTTTTAAATATCACGATTTGTTCTCTGCTGGAACTCATAGTGGTTTTGGTATGGCAATGGCGAGCATGTTATGTGAGGTTTAGCCGCCCTGTTAGGTGGTGCAGCAGCCATACACTGAAATTTATTTTTGTTCACTTACACACATCATTGTTGCGAACTTATGACCCCCTTTTTAAATATCACGATTCATTCTCTGCTGGAACTCTCAGTTGTCGTTGGTATGGCAATGGCGTGCATGTTATGTGAGGTTTAACCACCCTGTTAGGTGGTGCAGCAGCCATACACTGAAATTTATTACTGTTCCCTTACACAACTCAGTGTTGCGAACTTATGGCTCCTTTTTAAATATAACGATTTATTCTCTGCTGGTACTCACAGTGGTCGTTGGTATGGCAATGTTATGTGAGGTTTTGCTACCCAGTTAGGTGGTGCAGCAGCCATACACTGAAATTATTATTGATTCGTTATTTGCTGGGACTCCCGGTTGTTGTTGGTATGGCAATGACAGGCTTGTTTGGTGAGATTTCGCCACCCGGTGGGTGGTACAACAGCCATGCACTACCCCTCTGTCGCGTTGTCGCTTCTTTGCTGACTCGGGCATCCTTGGTATGTGTTCACCGGCAGGGATATATAGCTTGCCTCACCTTTTCCATTATTCTCAGTCAGAGTGCATGTTAAACTCTGTGAGGGCCTCCTCCCTCCCCCACAGCCTCGGGTTGGCATGTGCTGGGGGTGGGAGGGGGGGGGGGGGGGCAGTGCATATTTATTTGTTTTCCTGCTCGGATGTTTGGCACCATTTCATGCTCTTTATCTTCCTTTTCGGAGACATGCATCATTTCCACTTTCATGTTACTTCATAGGTGGGGCAGCTATATAATACTTTCCTTGTTCTTTCCATGCATTTGCTACATTATTCATTATGTGTTCTTCGATTTTCTGCACTTCTCATTTCTCTTTCAGGGATGCCATGCAAAAGGAAATCTTCTCTGGCCGATGGCTTGTCCACATTATACACTCTTGCTCGGCATAAATGGCAACCGTTACCACCACATCAGTTCCTCCAGTGCCTTTGTCTCCTGCAGTTGGTGAGCCTGTTATGACTGCATCGTCCAGTGCTAAAACACTTCATATTCAACCCAGTTTATCTTCTGTGTCAACTAGGACCTGTCGGCGATGGGGCTCTGTTGCTGCCAGTGCCAATTCACATGTGGACACTACATTCTTACAGCCAGTTCAGCCTTCTGCAGTCGCTCCGCCAACAGACGTGGCGCCGGTGGATTTATCAGAACGTGGTTCACTTGCTTCAGTGCCTCGGTCGCTTTCAGTGTCTTTCGCGCAATCTTCAGTGGCACAGCCCAGTCGAACAGACTCTAATATTCTCTCAACTCCTGGCAAAGACAGTTCACGCAATGTTCCTCCTCCAGTAGCTAGAGCTCAGCAATGCAATGTGGTGCAATCTTCAGACACTGTAACAATCAACCCTGTGTATGCTCCGAAAGAGACATCTGTTCCCACCTAATTGGATTTCATGGACTATTCTGCACAGTTGGTCCCACCTCAAGTGCTGGTGCCTTTTCCTGACGTTCCAATCATCTCCATACCTCAGACTGTACCTTCTGCTTCACGCGTGGACTCATTGTACTCTGAGGTGCCAAATAACAGTGATGGCCAAATAACAGTGATGGCTCAGATTTTGGTCTGAAAATAATAACAGTGATGGCATTTTTGCTCTATGTCTCAATGCCAAATAACAGTGATGGCAAGGAATTTTTCAGCAAAATTAATAAGCATGTCGACACTCTTATTTGGCACCTCGGAGTATGTGCAACCGCAGTCTCAAACTAACTTTTCTCCACTTTATCACACTCTGTCATCTCTATCACTGACTCAGCAGACTCAGCCATCCAGTGACACTCAGGATGCTCCGACTATAACTCTCACCATTAATGTGCCACGGAATGTTCTTCATTGGGGAAAACCACACCAGTTGCATCTCACAAGCCACTGAAGATGCTCTTCATCGTGCAGGTACTGATTTCAGTCATACTTCCCTATCAAATTCCTTGCAACCTTTCACCAATACTTCTACCCCACATGGGCTTTCCAGCACTCAGACACCAGCTCCATTTATTAGTTCTGCCACGCCTCTCAATGCGTCTGTGCCTGCACAGATCAAGGCGCAGTTTTGGGCAGACGAATATAGCAATTTGGCTCTGCTCCACCCCCAGGCATCTCAGGTGTCGACATACACAATGTCGGTGTGCGACTCGGACGGGAGTCCTTCTGTTTTGTGGGTCCCAAAAACTCCCAAGACCCCGTCTTCAATCCATCAATGGCTCAGTTCATTTGAGAGTTTTATGGCTATCTAGCATTTCCCCCACCAGGCATGTCAGATTATTAAATATCAGTCAAACATACGGCATTTTGCTTCCATTGGCCATGATTGGGCTTTTTACGATCAACAGTTCCGGACCCTCAGACAACACAACTCACAGTTGGTGTGGGATGTGTGGCACTGGGAGTTATACATGCAATCCATGCCTGGTGGGAGGTTCTCTCAGAGTAGCAAACCACCCCATTTTGCAAACAAAGGAAATAATAACTCCAGGTGGCGGGGTTTCCAGCAATATCCCCTAGGGTACTGTCATAAGTTCCTTTCTGGGGAGAAATGTTTAACGACCCCATGCTCGTATTTGCACACTTGCTTCTGTTGCCAGCAGCAGCATAGTTTTTTCAATTGTCCACAGCAGTTCAGGGGTCGTCAGCAGCCCTTTCGAGGCCAGGGGGACAGTTTACCCCCCGGGGCCACTCAAATGTCAGACATGCCCATGCCAGTGTTGCTTCCCACTCCAATCTGGGTGGAAAATCTTAAGTCCCTGCTCAGAGGATATGATTCTGCCGCTTCGGCCTACTGTTACAGGGCTTTCAAGGTTTTCACATTGGTTCGGTTTCCCCTCCTGAACACACTTCACATAATTTGCACTCGGCATCTGAATTCCCTGAGGTTGTCACGTGCAAGCTCGCCAAAGAGCTTGCGGCAGGCCACATCACTGGCCCGTTTGATACACCTCCGTTAGATCATATGATTTTTTCTCCTATTGGTGTTGTTCCAAAGAAAACTCCGGGCCAATATTGTCTGTTTCACCACCTTTCTTTTCCTCTGGGCAGCTCGGTAAATGACCATATTGCAGAGGAGCATGCTTCAGTTATCTTACCAGTCTATCCAGGATGCCATTTTAGTGATTCGTACCCTGGGGATGGGGTGTTTCATGGCTAAAATGGACATACAGTCTGCGTTTAGGTTGATCCCAGTACACCCCGATGACCATTGTCTGCTTGGTTTCACATGGACTGGGCATTTTTATTTTGATCGATGTTTGCCGATGGGCTGCAGGTCGTCATGTAAGATTTTCGAAGAGTTCAGCTCGGCCTTGCAGTGGATCAGCATCCACAAGTGCAATATTCACCAGATCATCCATGTGTTAGTAGATTTCCTGTTTCTTGCCGAATCCAAACAACAGTGACAGACATATCTCTGCCAATTTTTTTCGCTCTGTTCCCATTTGGGGGTCCCTATTGCAGATGATAAGACAGTCACGGCCTCCACGTCCATTCAGTTCTTGGGTATAGAATTACACTCCTTGGATATGTCTGCTTGTCTCCCAATAGATAAGCTGGACAAATGCAAGGTGACTTTTCTTGCTTTCTTAGATCATTTCAAAGTTTCGTTGAACGAGTTGTAATCAGTGATTGGGCTTCTCAATTTTGCCTGTTCTGTGGTAGTCCCGGGATGCGTGTTTCCGAGGTGGCTGATCAACCTCACCATCGGGGTTACTAAACCACACCATCGCATTCGTCTGTCGGTAGCTGCTAAAGCAGATTTACACCTCTGGTTGGTCTTTTTGGAAAAATTTAATGGCAAATCATTGTTCTTGATGGAGCCTTGGCTTCACAGTGATGCCCTCAACCTGTATACAGATGCTGCTACCACTTTAGAATGTGGTGGATTCTTTGGAACCAAATGGTTTTCAGTCAAGTGGATTCATGCGCTCCCCGACCTCAGCACTGCCACGTTGGAGCTCTATCCCATCGTGTTGGCTATGCTCCTCTGGGGTAAAAGCTCTGCAATCATCAGATTTACTTCCATTCAGACAACCAGGCTGTAGTAGGCATGATTAACTCCCAAACATCGCGTCATCTGCATCTCCTTGCTTTGCTTCGTCACCTAATTTTAATCTGCTTACGTCAGAACATTCATTTTAAAGCCCAGCACATTCCTGGTCTTACCAACATCTTAGCTTATTCTCTCTCCCATTTGCATGTGCAAGATTTCCGTCGTCTCCACCCTGCCAGTGATCCCGTGCCTATGCCAGTGCTGGCCAAATGGAGCTTGCAGAGCTTACTGAAACTGTCCAGTAATCTTTTGAGCCATGTATTGGCGCCGGCCACTTCAAGATCATACTTAGCTGCTGTTGGGAAGTATCAAACCTTTTGTAGCTCATTTGCTTTCCCCTTTCAGTGGCCTATTCCAGTTGCTAATCTTTGCCTTTTCCTGGCTCACCTTTTTCGGCAGCAACTTGGATATAAAACTATTCGCCCCATCCTTTCGGCACTGTCTCATGTTCACAAACTGCATAATCTTACAGACCCTACTCAGGCTTTTCTTATTCAAAACATTTTAGCTGGTTATCAAAGGATGCGGCCATCTGTTGACCTTTGGTTACTGCTTAAGTGCCCCATTTTACATAACTTGATCGCGGCTCTACCATCCTGTTGCGACAGTGTATATATGTGTGCCGCATTTTGTGCCCTCTTGGCTGTAGCCTTCTATGCTTTTGCCCAAATTGGAGAGCTGTGTCCCAGTCATACCTCGAAGGCGGGCACAGTTCTACAGTTTGCTAATCTCACATGGGGAATCACCCTTACTAACTCTGGCACAGCTTATCTCACTTTTCACCAGTTCAAGCATAATCCCAGTGGATGACCTCACATTGTCCCATCCATTCCCAATCTTCATCAATTTTCTGTCCAGTTCACCTCCTCAAGCAATTTGTTTTCTCCAGGGGCTCAGTGCCTGGCCCCCTGTTTGCCTACCCTGATGGTTCGCCAATCTGTTGACAACTATTTTTGAGAATTTTCAATTGTTGTCTCTCATACTGCGGACTTGACACAACGGTTTTTAAAGGCCACAGCTTCCGGATTGGTGCAGCCACCTGGGCGGCAGCCAGGGGGTTTAGCGACACTCAAATTCATGCAACGGTCCGATGGCGATCAGATGCATTCCATCAGAATATCAGGAGCCTGGCGTTGCAGTAGATGGGTTCCGCATTTTTCACATCGGGAATGGGGTCTCTTGACTTTTTCTGTTAGAAAATAATATGCAAATAGCTGTCCTCGAGACCTAGCAAGTATCGCCTGTGCGTGCTCGCTTAACTTAGTGGGGAAGGGTCATGGGGGGGGGGGGGCATATAGGGCCAAGTGTCGCCTGTGTGCACTTGACGACATGCGTGGCTTGCTAATGTCGCCTGTGTGCATTTAGCAAATCTTTCTGCTACGCGGTCTACTTACCATGACAGGGTGGGGGCGGGGGGGGGGGGGGGGGGGGGGGAGGAGGGATCGCCTGTGCATCCTTCTTGAACAACCATAGTTTCGTAGGGATCTCCATCAGTGTTGGTGAGTTCTTGCAATTGGTGCTCAACAGTGTTTCCTTTTTCAGCAACTGGTGGGTTTTTCTACAGCTTTTATCTGTGAGTGTGTGTGTGTGTATATATACTTTTCACTCAAAAAAAACAAAAAAAAACTTCCGCCTCCCTCCTTTCACCTGTCTTCCTTTTGGTGGGATGAATTTGACTGAGTCGACTTCATCTGTGGCGTTTTCTATCGGCACAGGGAGGACATGTCAAGGGAGGGTGTTTTAGTGAAAATATGATGTAAATAAGGTGAAAATTTGTTCAAACATATTATGTATTCATTGATATATCTTCCCCATGTGTATGATTACTTTAAATCATTAAAAATCTCTGACCACATTTACTGACTGAATGTATATTTCAATTCATAATCAAACCTAACACATGCGATTCAATTTGGATTAGATTCAAAGGGAAAAAGTCAGATTTGCAGGCTCCTAATTTTACCAATAAAACAGAGTTTGTTTACCTCAGTTAACAAGCACTGCTTCAATTCCATGCCAGGGTTCCCATGGGGCAATAGTTACTGATTATATCAACTGATTGATTGAAGAAATTGCTTATGTTCAACTGTTTGCAAACTTGCAAATATTCCGTTCTTTCTTTGGAAGAATATGAAAAAATTTATATATTTTTTATACTTACCAATCACCCAGACTTAGCTGGTGCTAATCCAAAAATATCTAGGGCCAAACACAAATTTTGCCCCCCAATCCCCAAAATTTGAATGCAAAACCAAATATTAGAAGTCCTAACTGGCCCTCCATACATTTTACCCTCCGTGCATGTGCAGACGCCAGGAAGTCACCGAATCTGGCGCCAATAAAATCATTCTTTGTAGAAAAAAGATTATAATAATTCAGCGGGGAGGTATGAGTGCCCAGTACTGCCCACTCATGGGAGGGCCATTCCCATCTGGGTCATTGGTAAGTATAAAAAATATATAAATTACTATAAGTTTTTTCAGATTTTTATACTGTAACCAATGACCCAGACTTAGCTGAATCATAAAAAGGTGGAGGGCCTAGAACTTCCGAAATAGTAGATCAACATAGATCAGATCCTTCAATCCATGATGAAGAAATTACAATTTACATGAATGTCTCTTAATACCATAATATCCTTGGGCAAGACACTTCATCCCCATTGCCCGCATGGGGGCACGATGACGCCGTGTACTGAGGCGTACTGCACGTCGATGGTACGCATGTCTTCAACCAATCTAACCCTGCCTGTGCTGCAGTGCGGAGTTACGATGTTGGGGAGCTGGCAGCTGCTCGTCATTGCTCGGTGGTTCTCTCCGGGTACTCCGGCTTCCTCCACCCGTGAAACTGTCACGGTCATGATTAGCCATTGTGCATAAATATGTGACCTTAAACGTCAATAAATAAATAAATAAATAAATACCATAATAGAAGAGACATAACTTAATATGGATCCCAATAATGTAAATCCTAAATCTAAGCATAAAATCATGTTAATTAGGATGTAACAAATAAACAATTTTAGAGACTAGTCTGGACTAGGCCCTAAAAATTATTATGGCATACTGAGAATGAGAGAAAATTTCCCATAAACCTACGCCACACAATAATACTGCAGCTGATCGCCGAACATAGTACGGACAAGACAGCTTCCTCAATAGTTACATGCCCCATAAGGCAGAGAAGTTGACAAAAATGACCCCCTCCCCCGTTTTTTGAACATAACTTCAAAAGAAAGAGGGGAGAGCCCTGGAATCAATAGACAGAACCTGGAAACGATATAAATAAATATCGATCAGGCACTCAAAAAATTAATTCATGAATAATAAATGGTGCTTAACGCCACTTCACAAGCCAAGGATATAGCGATGATTTTGGTAAATAACATTATCCGCTATAAAATATGCACTGCAGACGCCATATACAGGTACGACGAAATCAGTGAGAAATCAATTATAACATATACATACAAAAGCGGGATAAGATGAACAATCTCTGCAGAGAACACACGCTTCAAGATCATTCACAGGAGGCCTCTGTAATATTAAATCCGGTAAAAACACTCTCCAAAGTGTATTATTGGTATCTACAACTATAAACACGTGAGAATATGCGATTTGAGAACCGACAAAATAGAGACCAGGATCTAGAAATGGAGGTAGGTATGATAAACCGGCTCCAAAATCAGAAAATAAATACCGGAAACAAATACAACAGAACTGCATGTATGTGTATGATGGTGCCATCCAACATGACCCAGACGCAAAGTATGTATGTATTAAAAAATATATATGCAACAGCATGAGTGAGTGAGTGAGTGAGTGAGTGTGTGTGTGTGTGTGTGTGTGTGTGTGTGTGTGTGTGTGTGTGTGTGTGTGTGTGTGTGTGTGCGTGCGTGCGTGCGTGCGTGCGTGCGTGCGTGCGTGCGTGCGTGCGTGCGTGCGTGCGTGTGTGTGTGTTTGAGGTTAAAAAATCGCACTGGCACAGACATTTCATACTGAAACGTTTTTTTTCTTTTAATATGCCGCCGAAAAATTGTTTTCATTTACTGAACCCTGATTGGTTTCAAACATGACAAAAAAGTACACAAAATTGATTTAAACTAAGTGATGAGCTTAGGAACTGGTTAAACTGACTGGCAGAAATTGGTGTTATTCATTGATGGGCTCTAATTTAGTCCTTACAAGGATGTTACGCAAGCTTTTGTTTTTCTTATAGGCGATGACAGGTCGAAGATTCAAAGGTTCATTTAATTTAGCATTGGTAAAATTGAATTCATCTTTTAACATTTTTGCTATTTCGATATTCATTCTGTTGTACGTTAAAGTGAAAGGAATGATGGACCTCCTTTCGCATTCGCCCTCTGATATGTTCATACCAAATGGCCAAAGGGTTTGAAGCGTATTGATCCAAAAAGCTTCACGTTTTTTTCTAAATTCATCCGTTTCTTCTAATGTGTCTTTAATTGGTGGTTGTTCAATAGGATGGATTTCGAAATCGTCCAAAGAATGGCCAGGAAGGTTAAAATGTTGTGCTACTGGGGCATCAGCATTATGTTTTATATCCTGTTTGTGTCTAGTAGCACGTTCTCGGAAAGGATTTTGACTTTGACCAACATACTGTTTCCGACATCGCTTACAAGTGATAAGGTAAATAATGTTTGGTGAATCACAATGGAGGGGGTTACGGATCTGATAATGATTTTTCGTTTGTTCGGAGGAAAATTCCTCTTTCTGATCAGGCATAAAAGTATGCAGTCTACAACGAGGCTTTTTGCAATTAAATACCGCGCCACTACTATTTTGCAACGGTCTGTTGTGTTCAATCTTCAGTGGTTCGAAATCGGTAGTTTCAGCTGGACTTTCGAGCTTTTTCAGGGTTTGGGATTTCAGGCTATGCAGAAGGCGCAGCGAGTACCCTCTCGATCTGAGGGCGCCAAATAGAGTGGAACAAGCCTCATTGAAATTTACCTTATCACTTGAATTGCGGTGGAAACGAATGAGCTGTGATTTGATGATACCTTTAAATGTATGTTGAGGATGAAATGATTTTGTGTGCAACAATTGATGTGAATCAGTTGGTTTAAAATATACTTTATAATCTAAATGACAGGACGCCTGAAATTGCTTGCCTTTATACACGGTCACATCGAGAAAATCAACAGAATTTTCACTGATAGTAGCTTTCAGTTTAATATTTGGATCGTGATTGTTCAAAATTTCTAAAAATTCATCAAAATCTTCTTTTGAATGTTCCCAAATAATAAAAATGTCATCTAAATATCTGAGATATACGAGAGGATGCTTTGCACATTTGCTTAAGGCATTTTCCTCCCATTCCGCTACATAAATGCTTGCAAAATTAGGACTGAATCTTTTGCCCATAGGACAACCCATTATTTGTAGAAAATATTCTCCATTGAATTGAAAGTCATTACCTTTTAAGCTCAGCTCTAAAAGATCCAAAATTTGTTCATCCGGGCGTTTCGCATCCGGATATTTTTCAAATGCATTTTTAACTGATTTAACACCTTTATCAATATCAATGTTCGTATACATACTGTCGATATCCAAAGTAGCCAGAATTGCATTTTTCGATATTTTCAATTTCGAAATTTTTGACAGGAAATCTTGTGTATTTTTTAGATAGCTCGGATGTCTATTTGCTATAGGTTTCAGATGATAATCAATTAATTCCGAGATCGCATAAGATTCCGAATTACAATCTGATACAATTGGCCTCCCGGGTGGAGTTAAGTCATCCGTCCATGAAGAACGGTCCTTGTGGATCTTTGGTAGGATATAAAATTGTCTTGTTTGAGCACTGAGCTTAGCTGTTAAATATTTCAATTGTTTTTTGGTAATGTGACCTTCGTCGAGGAGAAATTTTAAGATCTTATTGAATTTTTCGATATTACTAGGCCAAATAAGTGAATCTATTTTCTTATAATGTTTAGTATTGCTGAGTTGTCTCATGGCTTCCTTTATATAATTATCCCGAGATAGAACAACTACCGACCCACCTTTGTCGGCTGGTTTAATTACTAATTTCTTATTTTTTCGAAGTTTCGTGAGGGCTCTCCGTTCACCAGCTGTTAAATTGTCTTTATCGGAGAGTATGTTCATGCTGAACACCTTTTTGATGATTCGTTTGCTAGCCTCAATAATTTCGGGATCTACTTCACTATCTGGAGGTGACCAACCAGATGATTCTGTAAAAGGAAGTTTCCGACCGCTGGAGTTTCTAAAGCGGTCGGCTAATTTCATTTGCCTAAGAAAATTACAGTTGTATGATGGTAAATTTGTTTGGTTATCAGTTTTAGGCTTTGGTGTTGGCACAAAAGTTAAACCGCGATCTAAAAGAGATTTCTCTTGGGTTGTTAGGTCATTGGTGCCAGACAGGTTAACCACATTAGTTCCTAATCCCACATCTGTTAGGCGGCTGTTACCTTTGCCTTTACTTAGTTTAAATTTAGGTGGTTCAACCAGTGATCGTACATAATATTGGCGGTTCTCGTGGTCCAATGGATTAAATCCTGAGCAACATCAAACTTCGCGTCATCAATTTTTGGTATCACGTTAACGTCCTTCACTTTCCGAATGGTTTCGTTGATGATGCTCAGGGTTCTCCTCTCAGCCTGAGGGAGTTTTTGCGAAAAGTTTAGTTCAGCGAAATAAATTTTTGCTGATCTAAACTTGACCCTGATATCGCTAAGCATATTCCGCAACTGCTTAACTACGAGATCAGAATTATCGTTTCGAGAATTCACGCCAATATTTAATAATATTTTTTGGGGACTGGACTGGCCCCTGTGCCCTTTAAACATAGAGCGCAGATGATTGAATTTGGCGCCGGGGTAACACTCCACCTGGATGTCCGGATGGGGATTTCGATCAATGCGTCCTAAATTTGAACTTCCAATCATAAGGATGTTTTTACAAACATCGGGGAGGCGCCAATTCCTTTTGTCAAAATTAACTCCGCTTTTATGCCGAAACTGGGAGAATTTAGAATCAAATGAGCGGCCCGAGTTGCGGCTCGGTGATTTGACTTTCTCTGAGTACGATATACCTGGTTGAACCACACTAGATGCAGGGGAAGGGGGAGAAGAAACAGAAGCAGGAGAGGAAACAGAAACAGGAGAAGAAACAGAAGGAGGAGGAGGAGTTCTAGTGAGAGCACTAGGAGAACTAGAGAAGAAAGGCTGAGGAGGAGTAGGAGGTAGAGGAACAAGACGAGGCGAGACAGCGTTACTCAATTTGCGAGCATCTTCAGTCACAATATGGACCGGAGATGTTTGCAAATTGAGGCGCTTACTCTGAGAGAAAGAAGAAGTAGAAGGAAAAGAAGAGGGAGAAGTGCTTTGCCTTGATCTTTTCTTATTTTGCTTTTCGCGTTGGGGTAGAGGGACAACACGGGCCGGAGTTTGCTTGCTCCCTCCCGTATTGTTCCTTACTCCAGACGCTGGGCGAAGTTCCGAAATGTAAGACTCATAGGCCGAAATCGTCTTACCTGTCAACTTGTTTTTAAAGTTTTTTTGAGCCCAGATCAAGGCACGCGCCGACGCGCTGTTGAAGTCTATCTTTTCGAGTCCAGGAGGTGGTCGCATAGCCAAAGTTATCTTAGACTTCAACTGGTTTAAATTTATCTTATAATGCTCAATTAAAGCATTTAACGTTTGGTTGGCCCATCCCACACTAATCTGTCGAAAAGCAGAAAAAATGTGTGGGGTGGGAAGAGCCGGCTTTAGAAAGCCCCCTAACTCATCTACTTTCTTCTCCAACTGCTTCGGGAAATCCCGGTTGGCCAAATGCTGCTCTAGGAGCCCAATATGGTGCATACACTGAATCACCTGGAAAAGGGCCTTGACCAATCTAGAATAGGCCTGGAACGATTGTTCCTGGCCCCTTCCAGACTGGGCAACTCTCTTTCCCTGATGCTTCTGTCTTTTTTGAGCCATTTGAAGAATAAGTAGATGAATTTAAAATGAAATTAAAATGAAGAAATGAAATAAATTAAAATGAAATCTAGATATTACCTATTAGAGAAGATACCTGGATTGGTTGTAGTCTTCAGCAAAGGTAGAAAATAATCCGTCTGTCTCGACGCGTTTCGCTTGGTTTGGCTTTTTCAAAGAGACTTTGAGGAAAATGATTCCAACTTTGGGAGGGCATGCATGGTATATATCCATATGTGGGCTGGGGGTGTTTTTCACAGCTCAGTACATAATTCAACTCGGTAACAAGCTGACAAATGTCACTCATCTAATTAATTCTTTTCAATCTGAGATGTCCCAAGTTTGTTTTTCACAACTCAGTTTGTGTCGTCCAAACAAATTAGATGAAGCCCTATTGATTGGCTTCCATTGAATTTTAATCAGTCAGTGAGTGGTTTGCTTTACTGACCCCATGAAGCCCTATTGGTTGGCTTTGATTTAAGTAAAACCAATCGGGAGCGGTTTGCTTTACTGGCTTCAGAAGTATGTGAAAATAATATGAAAAAATGGTTTGATAAAATATATTGAGACTAAAGAAATAAATGAAAAAATAACGCCAAAGATCATGATGCCTCACGAATGTTATCAGTTGGAATGAATATCCCCGACGGAGGTTTATGACGGAAAATATTTTACACCACGTAGAAATTGTGTGTTTTACCTTCTGAACCTCTACATTGTGTGAAAGGTATGAAAAATTAAAAATAAAAATAATAATTTAAATAAATGAATCAACCAAATAAATAAATAAATAAATAAATAAATAAATAAATAAATAAAAATTAATAAAAAATTAAAAATAATCAATAAAGAAATATATAAATAAATAAATAATAATTTTATTTAGGAAATACATACACATGATTGAAATTAGAACCTTTTTTGTTTTTGGGCATATATGAACTCTGGCACTCGCCTGTGTGTGTTTGAGGTTAAAAAATCGCACTGGCACAGACATTTCATACTGAAACGTTTTTTTCTTTTAATATGCCGCCGAAAAATTGTTTTCATTTACTGAACCCTGATGGGCTTCAAACATGACAAAAAATTACACAAAATTGTTTTAAACTAAGTGATGAGCTTAGGAACTGGTTAAACTGACTGGCAAAAATTGATGTTATTCATTAATGGGCTCTAATTTAGTCCTTACAAGAATGTTACGCAAGCTTTTGTTTTTCTTATAGGCGATGACAGGTCGAAGATTCAAAGGTTCATTTAATTTAGCATTGGTAAAATTGAATTCATCTTTTAACATTTTTGCTATTTCGATATTCATTCTGTTGTACGTTAAAGTGAAAGGAATGATGGACCTCCTTTCGCATTCGCCCTCTGATATGTTCATACCAAATGGCCAGAGGGTTTGAAGCGTATTGATCCAAAAAGCTTCACGTTTTTTTCTAAATTCATCCGTTTCTTCTAATGTGTCTTTAATTGGTGGTTGTTCAATAGGATGCATTTCGAAATCGTCCAAAGAATGGCCAGGAAGGTTAAAATGTTGTGCTACTGGGGCATCAGCATTATGTTTTATATCCTGTTTGTGTCTAGTAGCACGTTCTCGAAAAGGATTTTGACTTTGACCAACATACTGTTTCCGACATCGCTTACAAGTGATAAGGTAAATAATGTTTGGTGAATCACAATGGAGGGGGTTACGGATCTGATAATGATTTTTCGTTTGTTCGGAGGAAAATTCCTCTTTCTGATCAGGCATAAAAGTATGCAGTCTACAACAAGACTTTTTGCAATTAAATACCGCGCCACTACTATTTTGCAACGGTCTGTTGTGTTCAATCTTCAGTGGTTCGAAATCGGTAGTTTCAGCTGGACTTTCGAGCTTTTTCAGGGTTTGGGATTTCAGGCTACGCAAAAGGCGCAGCGAGTACCCTCTCGATCTGAGGGCGCCAAATAGAGTGGAACAAGCCTCATTGAAATTTACCTTATCACTTGAATTGCGGTGGAAACGAATGAGCTGTGATTTGATGATACCTTTAAATGTATGTTGAGGATGAAATGATTTTGTGTGCAACAATTGATGTGAATCAGTTGGTTTAAAATATACTTTATAATCTAAATGACCGGACGCCTGAAATTGCTTGCCTTTATACACGGTCACATCGAGAAAATCAACAGAATTTTCACTGATAGTAGCTTTCAGTTTAATATTTGGATCGTGATTGTTCAAAATTTCTAAAAATTCATCAAAATCTTCTTTTGAATGTTCCCAAATAATAAAAATGTCATCTAAATATCTGAGATATACGAGAGGATGCTTTGCACATTTGCTTAAGGCATTTTCCTCCCATTCCGCTACATAAATACTTGCAAAATTAGGACTGAATCTTTTGCCCATAGGACAACCCATTATTTGTAGAAAATATTCTCCATTGAATTGAAAGTCATTACCTTTTAAGCTCAGCTCTAAAAGATCCAAAATTTGTTCATCCGGGCGTTTCGCATCCGGATATTTTTCAAATGCATTTTTAACTGATTTAACACCTTTATCAATATCAATGTTCGTATACATACTGTCGATATCCAAAGTAGCCAGAATTGCATTTTTCGATATTTTCAATTTCGAAATTTTTGACAGGAAATCTTGTGTATTTTTTAGATAGCTCGGATGTCTATTTGCTATAGGTTTCAGATGATAATCAATTAATTCCGAGATCGCATAAGATTCCGAATTACAATCTGATACAATTGGCCTCCCGGGTGGAGTTAAGTCATCCGTCCATGAAGAACGGTCCTTGTGGATCTTTGGTAGGATATAAAATTGTCTTGTTTGAGCACTGAGCTTAGCTGTTAAATATTTCAATTGTTTTTTGGTAATGTGACCTTCGTCGAGGAGAAATTTTAAGATCTTATTGAATTTTTCGATATTACTAGGCCAAATAAGTGAATCTATTTTCTTATAATGTTTAGTATTGCTGAGTTGTCTCATGGCTTCCTTTATATAATTATCCCGAGATAGAACAACTACCGACCCACCTTTGTCGGCTGGTTTAATTACTAATTTCTTATTTTTTCGAAGTTTCGTGAGGGCTCTCCGTTCACCAGCTGTTAAATTGTCTTTATCGGAGAGTATGTTCATGCTGAACACCTTTTTGATGATTCGTTTGCTAGCCTCAATAATTTCGGGATCTACTTCACTATCTGGAGGTGACCAACCAGATGATTCTGTAAAAGGAAGTTTCCGACCGCTGGAGTTTCTAAAGCGGTCGGCTAATTTCATTTGCCTAAGAAAATTACAGTTGTATGATGGTAAATTTGTTTGGTTATCAGTTTTAGGCTTTGGTGTTGGCACAAAAGTTAAACCGCGATCTAAAAGAGATTTCTCTTGGGTTGTTAGGTCATTGGTGCCAGACAGGTTAACCACATTAGTTCCTAATCCCACATCTGTTAGGCGGCTGTTACCTTTGCCTTTACTTAGTTTAAATTTAGGTGGTTCAACCAGTGATCGTACATAATATTGGCGGTTCTCGTGGTCCAATGGATTAAATCCTGAGCAACATCAAACTTCGCGTCATCAATTTTTGGTATCACGTTAACGTCCTTCACTTTCCGAATGGTTTCGTTGATGATGCTCAGGGTTCTCCTCTCAGCCTGAGGGAGTTTTTGCGAAAAGTTTAGTTCAGCGAAATAAATTTTTGCTGATCTAAACTTGACCCTGATATCGCTAAGCATATTCCGCAACTGCTTAACTACGAGATCAGAATTATCGTTTCGAGAATTCACGCCAATATTTAATAATATTTTTTGGGGACTGGACTGGCCCCTGTGCCCTTTAAACATAGAGCGCAGATGATTGAATTTGGCGCCGGGGTAACACTCCACCTGGATGTCCGGATGGGGATTTCGATCAATGCGTCCTAAATTTGAACTTCCAATCATAAGGATGTTTTTACAAACATCGGGGAGGCGCCAATTCCTTTTGTCAAAATTAACTCCGCTTTTATGCCGAAACTGGGAGAATTTAGAATCAAATGAGCGGCCCGAGTTGCGGCTCGGTGATTTGACTTTCTCTGAGTACGATATACCTGGTTGAACCACACTAGATGCAGGGGAAGGGGGAGAAGAAACAGAAGCAGGAGAGGAAACAGAAACAGGAGAAGAAACAGAAGGAGGAGGAGGAGTTCTAGTGAGAGCACTAGGAGAACTAGAGAAGAAAGGCTGAGGAGGAGTAGGAGGTAGAGGAACAAGACGAGGCGAGACAGCGTTACTCAATTTGCGAGCATCTTCAGTCACAATATGGACCGGAGATGTTTGCAAATTGAGGCGCTTACTCTGAGAGAAAGAAGAAGTAGAAGGAAAAGAAGAGGGAGAAGTGCTTTGCCTTGATCTTTTCTTATTTTGCTTTTCGCGTTGGGGTAGAGGGACAACACGGGCCGGAGTTTGCTTGCTCCCTCCCGTATTGTTCCTTACTCCAGACGCTGGGCGAAGTTCCGAAATGTAAGACTCATAGGCCGAAATCGTCTTACCTGTCAACTTGTTTTTAAAGTTTTTTTGAGCCCAGATCAAGGCACGCGCCGACGCGCTGTTGAAGTCTATCTTTTCGAGTCCAGGAGGTGGTCGCATAGCCAAAGTTATCTTAGACTTCAACTGGTTTAAATTTATCTTATAATGCTCAATTAAAGCATTTAACGTTTGGTTGGCCCATCCCACACTAATCTGTCGAAAAGCAGAAAAAATGTGTGGGGTGGGAAGAGCCGGCTTTAGAAAGCCCCCTAACTCATCTACTTTCTTCTCCAACTGCTTCGGGAAATCCCGGTTGGCCAAATGCTGCTCTAGGAGCCCAATATGGTGCATACACTGAATCACCTGGAAAAGGGCCTTGACCAATCTAGAATAGGCCTGGAACGATTGTTCCTGGCCCCTTCCAGACTGGGCAACTCTCTTTCCCTGATGCTTCTGTCTTTTTTGAGCCATTTGAAGAATAAGTAGATGAATTTAAAATGAAATTAAAATGAAGAAATGAAATAAATTAAAATGAAATCTAGATATTACCTATTAGAGAAGATACCTGGATTGGTTGTAGTCTTCAGCAAAGGTAGAAAATAATCCGTCTGTCTCGACGCGTTTCGCTTGGTTTGGCTTTTTCAAAGAGACTTTGAGGAAAATGATTCCAACTTTGGGAGGGCATGCATGGTATATATCCATATGTGGGCTGGGGGTGTTTTTCACAGCTCAGTACATAATTCAACTCGGTAACAAGCTGACAAATGTCACTCATCTAATTAATTCTTTTCAATCTGAGATGTCCCAAGTTTGTTTTTCACAACTCAGTTTGTGTCGTCCAAACAAATTAGATGAAGCCCTATTGATTGGCTTCCATTGAATTTTAATCAGTCAGTGAGTGGTTTGCTTTACTGACCCCATGAAGCCCTATTGGTTGGCTTTGATTTAAGTAAAACCAATCGGGAGCGGTTTGCTTTACTGGCTTCAGAAGTATGTGAAAATAATATGAAAAAATGGTTTGATAAAATATATTGAGACTAAAGAAATAAATGAAAAAATAACGCCAAAGATCATGATGCCTCACGAATGTTATCAGTTGGAATGAATATCCCCGACGGAGGTTTATGACGGAAAATATTTTACACCACGTAGAAATTGTGTGTTTTACCTTCTGAACCTCTACATTGTGTGAAAGGTATGAAAAATTAAAAATAAAAATAATAATTTAAATAAATGAATCAACCAAATAAATAAATAAATAAATAAATAAATAAATAAATAAATAAAAATTAATAAAAAATTAAAAATAATCAATAAAGAAATATATAAATAAATAAATAATAATTTTATTTAGGAAATACATACACATGATTGAAATTAGAACCTTTTTTGTTTTTGGGCATATATGAACTCTGGCACTCGCCTGTGTGTGTTTGAGGTTAAAAAATCGCACTGGCACAGACATTTCATACTGAAACGTTTTTTTCTTTTAATATGCCGCCGAAAAATTGTTTTCATTTACTGAACCCTGATGGGCTTCAAACATGACAAAAAATTACACAAAATTGTTTTAAACTAAGTGATGAGCTTAGGAACTGGTTAAACTGACTGGCAAAAATTGATGTTATTCATTAATGGGCTCTAATTTAGTCCTTACAAGAATGTTACGCAAGCTTTTGTTTTTCTTATAGGCGATGACAGGTCGAAGATTCAAAGGTTCATTTAATTTAGCATTGGTAAAATTGAATTCATCTTTTAACATTTTTGCTATTTCGATATTCATTCTGTTGTACGTTAAAGTGAAAGGAATGATGGACCTCCTTTCGCATTCGCCCTCTGATATGTTCATACCAAATGGCCAGAGGGTTTGAAGCGTATTGATCCAAAAAGCTTCACATTTTTTTCTAAATTCATCCGTTTCTTCTAATGTGTCTTTAATTGGTGGTTGTTCAATAGGATGCATTTCGAAATCGTCCAAAGAATGGCCAGGAAGGTTAAAATGTTGTGCTACTGGGGCATCAGCATTATGTTTTATATCCTGTTTGTGTCTAGTAGCACGTTCTCGAAAAGGATTTTGACTTTGACCAACATACTGTTTCCGACATCGCTTACAAGTGATAAGGTAAATAATGTTTGGTGAATCACAATGGAGGGGGTTACGGATCTGATAATGATTTTTCGTTTGTTCGGAGGAAAATTCCTCTTTCTGATCAGGCATAAAAGTATGCAGTCTACAACAAGGCTTTTTGCAATTAAATACCGCGCCACTACTATTTTGCAACGGTCTGTTGTGTTCAATCTTCAGTGGTTCGAAATCGGTAGTTTCAGCTGGACTTTCGAGCTTTTTCAGGGTTTGGGATTTCAGGCTACGCAAAAGGCGCAGCGAGTACCCTCTCGATCTGAGGGCGCCAAATAGAGTGGAACAAGCCTCATTGAAATTTACCTTATCACTTGAATTGCGGTGGAAACGAATGAGCTGTGATTTGATGATACCTTTAAATGTATGTTGAGGATGAAATGATTTTGTGTGCAACAATTGATGTGAATCAGTTGGTTTAAAATATACTTTATAATCTAAATGACCGGACGCCTGAAATTGCTTGCCTTTATACACGGTCACATCGAGAAAATCAACAGAATTTTCACTGATAGTAGCTTTCAGTTTAATATTTGGATCGTGATTGTTCAAAATTTCTAAAAATTCATCAAAATCTTCTTTTGAATGTTCCCAAATAATAAAAATGTCATCTAAATATCTGAGATATACGAGAGGATGCTTTGCACATTTGCTTAAGGCATTTTCCTCCCATTCCGCTACATAAATACTTGCAAAATTAGGACTGAATCTTTTGCCCATAGGACAACCCATTATTTGTAGAAAATATTCTCCATTGAATTGAAAGTCATTACCTTTTAAGCTCAGCTCTAAAAGATCCAAAATTTGTTCATCCGGGCGTTTCGCATCCGGATATTTTTCAAATGCATTTTTAACTGATTTAACACCTTTATCAATATCAATGTTCGTATACATACTGTCGATATCCAAAGTAGCCAGAATTGCATTTTTCGATATTTTCAATTTCGAAATTTTTGACAGGAAATCTTGTGTATTTTTTAGATAGCTCGGATGTCTATTTGCTATAGGTTTCAGATGATAATCAATTAATTCCGAGATCGCATAAGATTCCGAATTACAATCTGATACAATTGGCCTCCCGGGTGGAGTTAAGTCATCCGTCCATGAAGAACGGTCCTTGTGGATCTTTGGTAGGATATAAAATTGTCTTGTTTGAGCACTGAGCTTAGCTGTTAAATATTTCAATTGTTTTTTGGTAATGTGACCTTCGTCGAGGAGAAATTTTAAGATCTTATTGAATTTTTCGATATTACTAGGCCAAATAAGTGAATCTATTTTCTTATAATGTTTAGTATTGCTGAGTTGTCTCATGGCTTCCTTTATATAATTATCCCGAGATAGAACAACTACCGACCCACCTTTGTCGGCTGGTTTAATTACTAATTTCTTATTTTTTCGAAGTTTCGTGAGGGCTCTCCGTTCACCAGCTGTTAAATTGTCTTTATCGGAGAGTATGTTCATGCTGAACACCTTTTTGATGATTCGTTTGCTAGCCTCAATAATTTCGGGATCTACTTCACTATCTGGAGGTGACCAACCAGATGATTCTGTAAAAGGAAGTTTCCGACCGCTGGAGTTTCTAAAGCGGTCGGCTAATTTCATTTGCCTAAGAAAATTACAGTTGTATGATGGTAAATTTGTTTGGTTATCAGTTTTAGGTTTTGGTGTTGGCACAAAAGTTAAACCGCGATCTAAAAGAGATTTCTCTTGGGTTGTTAGGTCATTGGTGCCAGACAGGTTAACCACATTAGTTCCTAATCCCACATCTGTTAGGCGGCTGTTACCTTTGCCTTTACTTAGTTTAAATTTAGGTGGTTCAACCAGTGATCGTACATAATATTGGCGGTTCTCGTGGTCCAATGGATTAAATCCTGAGCAACATCAAACTTCGCGTCATCAATTTTTGGTATCACGTTAACGTCCTTCACTTTCCGAATGGTTTCGTTGATGATGCTCAGGGTTCTCCTCTCAGCCTGAGGGAGTTTTTGCGAAAAGTTTAGTTCAGCGAAATAAATTTTTGCTGATCTAAACTTGACCCTGATATCGCTAAGCATATTCCGCAACTGCTTAACTACGAGATCAGAATTATCGTTTCGAGAATTCACGCCAATATTTAATAATATTTTTTGGGGACTGGACTGGCCCCTGTGCCCTTTAAACATAGAGCGCAGATGATTGAATTTGGCGCCGGGGTAACACTCCACCTGGATGTCCGGATGGGGATTTCGATCAATGCGTCCTAAATTTGAACTTCCAATCATAAGGATGTTTTTACAAACATCGGGGAGGCGCCAATTCCTTTTGTCAAAATTAACTCCGCTTTTATGCCGAAACTGGGAGAATTTAGAATCAAATGAGCGGCCCGAGTTGCGGCTCGGTGATTTGACTTTCTCTGAGTACGATATACCTGGTTGAACCACACTAGATGCAGGGGAAGGGGGAGAAGAAACAGAAGCAGGAGAGGAAACAGAAACAGGAGAAGAAACAGAAGGAGGAGGAGGAGTTCTAGTGAGAGCACTAGGAGAACTAGAGAAGAAAGGCTGAGGAGGAGTAGGAGGTAGAGGAACAAGACGAGGCGAGACAGCGTTACTCAATTTGCGAGCATCTTCAGTCACAATATGGACCGGAGATGTTTGCAAATTGAGGCGCTTACTCTGAGAGAAAGAAGAAGTAGAAGGAAAAGAAGAGGGAGAAGTGCTTTGCCTTGATCTTTTCTTATTTTGCTTTTCGCGTTGGGGTAGAGGGACAACACGGGCCGGAGTTTGCTTGCTCCCTCCCGTATTGTTCCTTACTGCAGACGCTGGGCGAAGTTCCGAAATGTAAGACTCATAGGCCGAAATCGTCTTACCTGTCAACTTGTTTTTAAAGTTTTTTTGAGCCCAGATCAAGGCACGCGCCGACGCGCTGTTGAAGTCTATCTTTTCGAGTCCAGGAGGTGGTCGCATAGCCAAAGTTATCTTAGACTTCAACTGGTTTAAATTTATCTTATAATGCTCAATTAAAGCATTTAACGTTTGGTTGGCCCATCCCACACTAATCTGTCGAAAAGCAGAAAAAATGTGTGGGGTGGGAAGAGCCGGCTTTAGAAAGCCCCCTAACTCATCTACTTTCTTCTCCAACTGCTTCGGGAAATCCCGGTTGGCCAAATGCTGCTCTAGGAGCCCAATATGGTGCATACACTGAATCACCTGGAAAAGGGCCTTGACCAATCTAGAATAGGCCTGGAACGATTGTTCCTGGCCCCTTCCAGACTGGGCAACTCTCTTTCCCTGATGCTTCTGTCTTTTTTGAGCCATTTGAAGAATAAGTAGATGAATTTAAAATGAAATTAAAATGAAGAAATGAAATAAATTAAAATGAAATCTAGATATTACCTATTAGAGAAGATACCTGGATTGGTTGTAGTCTTCAGCAAAGGTAGAAAATAATCCGTCTGTCTCGACGCGTTTCGCTTGGTTTGGCTTTTTCAAAGAGACTTTGAGGAAAATGATTCCAACTTTGGGAGGGCATGCATGGTATATATCCATATGTGGGCTGGGGGTGTTTTTCACAGCTCAGTACATAATTCAACTCGGTAACAAGCTGACAAATGTCACTCATCTAATTAATTCTTTTCAATCTGAGATGTCCCAAGTTTGTTTTTCACAACTCAGTTTGTGTCGTCCAAACAAATTAGATGAAGCCCTATTGATTGGCTTCCATTGAATTTTAATCAGTCAGTGAGTGGTTTGCTTTACTGACCCCATGAAGCCCTATTGGTTGGCTTTGATTTAAGTAAAACCAATCGGGAGCGGTTTGCTTTACTGGCTTCAGAAGTATGTGAAAATAATATGAAAAAATGGTTTGATAAAATATATTGAGACTAAAGAAATAAATGAAAAAATAACGCCAAAGATCATGATGCCTCACGAATGTTATCAGTTGGAATGAATATCCCCGACGGAGGTTTATGACGGAAAATATTTTACACCACGTAGAAATTGTGTGTTTTACCTTCTGAACCTCTACATTGTGTGAAAGGTATGAAAAATTAAAAATAAAAATAATAATTTAAATAAATGAATCAACCAAATAAATAAATAAATAAATAAATAAATAAATAAATAAAAATTAATAAAAAATTAAAAATAATCAATAAAGAAATATATAAATAAATAAATAATAATTTTATTTAGGAAATACATACACATGATTGAAATTAGAACCTTTTTTGTTTTTGGGCATATATGAACTCTGGCACTCGCCTGTGTGTGTTTGAGGTTAAAAAATCGCACTGGCACAGACATTTCATACTGAAACGTTTTTTTCTTTTAATATGCCGCCGAAAAATTGTTTTCATTTACTGAACCCTGATGGGCTTCAAACATGACAAAAAATTACACAAAATTGTTTTAAACTAAGTGATGAGCTTAGGAACTGGTTAAACTGACTGGCAAAAATTGATGTTATTCATTAATGGGCTCTAATTTAGTCCTTACAAGAATGTTACGCAAGCTTTTGTTTTTCTTATAGGCGATGACAGGTCGAAGATTCAAAGGTTCATTTAATTTAGCATTGGTAAAATTGAATTCATCTTTTAACATTTTTGCTATTTCGATATTCATTCTGTTGTACGTTAAAGTGAAAGGAATGATGGACCTCCTTTCGCATTCGCCCTCTGATATGTTCATACCAAATGGCCAGAGGGTTTGAAGCGTATTGATCCAAAAAGCTTCACGTTTTTTTCTAAATTCATCCGTTTCTTCTAATGTGTCTTTAATTGGTGGTTGTTCAATAGGATGCATTTCGAAATCGTCCAAAGAATGGCCAGGAAGGTTAAAATGTTGTGCTACTGGGGCATCAGCATTATGTTTTATATCCTGTTTGTGTCTAGTAGCACGTTCTCGAAAAGGATTTTGACTTTGACCAACATACTGTTTCCGACATCGCTTACAAGTGATAAGGTAAATAATGTTTGGTGAATCACAATGGAGGGGGTTACGGATCTGATAATGATTTTTCGTTTGTTCGGAGGAAAATTCCTCTTTCTGATCAGGCATAAAAGTATGCAGTCTACAACGAGGCTTTTTGCAATTAAATACCGCGCCACTACTATTTTGCAACGGTCTGTTGTGTTCAATCTTCAGTGGTTCGAAATCGGTAGTTTCAGCTGGACTTTCGAGCTTTTTCAGGGTTTGGGATTTCAGGCTACGCAAAAGGCGCAGCGAGTACCCTCTCGATCTGAGGGCGCCAAATAGAGTGGAACAAGCCTCATTGAAATTTACCTTATCACTTGAATTGCGGTGGAAACGAATGAGCTGTGATTTGATGATACCTTTAAATGTATGTTGAGGATGAAATGATTTTGTGTGCAACAATTGATGTGAATCAGTTGGTTTAAAATATACTTTATAATCTAAATGACCGGACGCCTGAAATTGCTTGCCTTTATACACGGTCACATCGAGAAAATCAACAGAATTTTCACTGATAGTAGCTTTCAGTTTAATATTTGGATCGTGATTGTTCAAAATTTCTAAAAATTCATCAAAATCTTCTTTTGAATGTTCCCAAATAATAAAAATGTCATCTAAATATCTGAGATATACGAGAGGATGCTTTGCACATTTGCTTAAGGCATTTTCCTCCCATTCCGCTACATAAATACTTGCAAAATTAGGACTGAATCTTTTGCCCATAGGACAACCCATTATTTGTAGAAAATATTCTCCATTGAATTGAAAGTCATTACCTTTTAAGCTCAGCTCTAAAAGATCCAAAATTTGTTCATCCGGGCGTTTCGCATCCGGATATTTTTCAAATGCATTTTTAACTGATTTAACACCTTTATCAATATCAATGTTCGTATACATACTGTCGATATCCAAAGTAGCCAGAATTGCATTTTTCGATATTTTCAATTTCGAAATTTTTGACAGGAAATCTTGTGTATTTTTTAGATAGCTCGGATGTCTATTTGCTATAGGTTTCAGATGATAATCAATTAATTCCGAGATCGCATAAGATTCCGAATTACAATCTGATACAATTGGCCTCCCGGGTGGAGTTAAGTCATCCGTCCATGAAGAACGGTCCTTGTGGATCTTTGGTAGGATATAAAATTGTCTTGTTTGAGCACTGAGCTTAGCTGTTAAATATTTCAATTGTTTTTTGGTAATGTGACCTTCGTCGAGGAGAAATTTTAAGATCTTATTGAATTTTTCGATATTACTAGGCCAAATAAGTGAATCTATTTTCTTATAATGTTTAGTATTGCTGAGTTGTCTCATGGCTTCCTTTATATAATTATCCCGAGATAGAACAACTACCGACCCACCTTTGTCGGCTGGTTTAATTACTAATTTCTTATTTTTTCGAAGTTTCGTGAGGGCTCTCCGTTCACCAGCTGTTAAATTGTCTTTATCGGAGAGTATGTTCATGCTGAACACCTTTTTGATGATTCGTTTGCTAGCCTCAATAATTTCGGGATCTACTTCACTATCTGGAGGTGACCAACCAGATGATTCTGTAAAAGGAAGTTTCCGACCGCTGGAGTTTCTAAAGCGGTCGGCTAATTTCATTTGCCTAAGAAAATTACAGTTGTATGATGGTAAATTTGTTTGGTTATCAGTTTTAGGCTTTGGTGTTGGCACAAAAGTTAAACCGCGATCTAAAAGAGATTTCTCTTGGGTTGTTAGGTCATTGGTGCCAGACAGGTTAACCACATTAGTTCCTAATCCCACATCTGTTAGGCGGCTGTTACCTTTGCCTTTACTTAGTTTAAATTTAGGTGGTTCAACCAGTGATCGTACATAATATTGGCGGTTCTCGTGGTCCAATGGATTAAATCCTGAGCAACATCAAACTTCGCGTCATCAAGTTTTGGTATCACGTTAACGTCCTTCACTTTCCGAATGGTTTCGTTGATGATGCTCAGGGTTCTCCTCTCAGCCTGAGGGAGTTTTTGCGAAAAGTTTAGTTCAGCGAAATAAATTTTTGTGTGTGTGTGTGTGTGTGTGTGTGTGTGTGTGTGTGTGTGTGTGTGTGTGTGTGTGTGTGGATTCAAATATATGTCGAAACCTCCTCACCCACATTACTTAATCATTGCTGGTGCGGACAGCAATAATATAGTGACCATAAAGCTCTTTCACGTCTGAATACTCTGTAATGCCACTGAGAGCGGAGGATGACATGAAGAATAAAACTTCCCTTAAAGAAGAAAACCCTCTAATGGGCAAGCTTCTGGCGATTGCTCAATAGCTGACCCCATAACCTCAATGAAATCAATAGAAACAAATGAATTGAAGGATACACATATCCTATCATTCATTCCCATGAAAACGGCTGAGCGTCAATGTATGCACTCAAAAGCCTTATACTAGCGACACAAATAATGGAAACTATTATTCCCATGCGCTGAAAACCTAGAATGAACATAAACGTCCCTTCTATTGAAAAATAATGACAACAGAAGTGTTACTTCTCTTCTGATAAACTCTGATGTGCATAGAGAGACCCTTGGACTCAGGATTGTAACGCAATATATGAAATCACGTCCGAAATAATTGAAAAAAACGTAATATATGCCCAAACTTGACCTTATGTTAAAAGATTCTCTAAAACAAAACAGGTCAAGCAGGAAAAACGTCTACCACTCCAGTTAATAACTGGAGTAGACATGTGTGTAAGCGACCCATCAAAATAACATTCCAAGCCACTCCACACAACTCCATCTGGCGCATAAAACTATCGCTGTTAATGCATCAGATAACAGATAAAAGCGAGCCAAACAGCTGGTTAATTCACTCTGTGAAACAGATGAACCAGCCAAATGAATAGTGGGATACCTGAATCCTATCATAAATCCCATGAGACATTATCTAGTTCACAAAACAAGTGATCTAAAGAACACTTATACTCGCTACAATCGCCGAACATTCGCTTATTGACTGAAAGATAATCATAAATAACCTAATTATCCACTTCCAGTCAAAATCTTTTAGAGCCTCGAACCACCGGCTCAGGGGAGTCTGATCAGTAACTCAGTCTGACGAGAAACCCATATCCAATTGAGTCTAGGACAAACTCTCCTACTCTTCTGTTGGCTGTGGTCAATTAGACCCCAGATGATGCTGGAAGAGAGAGAGGCCTCTCTCTTGCTCGTGGTCCTGGATGACCTGGACGAGCGTACCTCAGAAATTGCCGGTTTCCTCCTTCCGTCGTCGCTGGGTGAGCATAATTGCATATCAAATTGTTCGCTCCACCCTATATGATCTCTCTTTTTCTAGCCCAGATCATATACACCTGGCGTCACAGTTCTCAGAGGCCTCAGTAACTACTTCACCGTTCAAGCTAACTAGCGACAATGGACCTGCGCGGTCGTGTGTGCTTTTCGAACACAGAGGAAGCTATAAGACTGGCCGGCCCCAGCAATCTATGGAAGGAGCGCCCCATGGACGTAAGTTCCATCTGACACAAGTTCCTACCAACAACCTCTGACCCCAGATGTTGTTATAAGAGAGAGGGGCCTCTCTCTTGCTCGCAATCACGGAAGGCCTGGACGAGCATACCTCAGAACTTGTGTGACTGACACAAGTTCCTACCAACAACCTCTGACCCCAGATGCTGTCATAAGAGAGAGAGAGGCCTCTCTCTTGCTCGCGATCACGGAAGACCTGGACAAGCATACCTCAGAACTTGTCTGACCGACACAAGTTCCTACCAACAACCTCTGACCGCAGATGTTGTAATAAGAGAGAGGGGCCTCTCTCTTGCTCGCGATCACAGAAGACCTGGACGAGCATACCTCAGAGCTTGTCTGACTGACACAAGATCCTACCAACAACCTCTGACCCCAGATGCTGTCATAAGAGAGAGAGGCCTCTCTCTTGCTCGTGATCTCTTGCTCGCAATCACGAAAGACCTGGACGAGCATACCTCAGAACTTGTCTACTTCCTCCTTCCCGTGCTTCCTCCTTTCTGTTGTCGCCGGGTGAGCATGTTCTTATGTTTATAGTGCTCGCTACACCCTTATTCCTCTTCTCAACCGCAACGGACATACCCGGCATCACGTCCCTCACATACAAGTTAGATCTGCCGGTCGAGCTAGCTGGCAACAAGGTCGTCAATCCTACTAAGGATCTAGGCACTTGTCTAATACCGAGCACTTTTGCCGCTAGCTCTTCATTGATTTGCGACAATGACAGCACACTCCTTGACAGCGTCACGAAGCCACATCATGTTCTTGTTCCTCTGTAAATAGAAACTAAACAAGAGGCCCCAAAGAGTCTTAATTGCTCACTGGCCAAAGTGGTTCAAAGAAGTATTTGGGGTCACATTAATATGAACCCAGGGACTTGGCTTGAACAAACTTGAATCTCACCCCCTAAGGATGCTGCATGCCAAATATCAAAACATTTCGACTGCTAAATCTGAAGACGATTTTTAAAGAAAAATTTCTCATATTGTCTAAGTTATAATTCGGGCTCCCACAGGGAGCCCAAATATGGACTCAGGGATTTGACTTTAACAAATTTGAATCTCACTCCCCAAGGATGCTACACACCACATATCAAAACATTCCGACTGTTGAATCTGAAGAAGATTTTTTAAGAAAATTCCTCATTTCGAACTAAGTTACAATTCAAGCTCCCACAGTGAGCCCAAATATGGACCTAGCCACATGGCTTGAACAAACTTGAATCTCACTCTCCTAAGGATGCTGCATACCAAATATTAAAACATTCTGACTGCTAGATCTGAAGAAGAAGATTTTTAAAGAAAATTCCTCATTTTGAACTAAGTTATCATTCAGGCTCCCACAGTGAGCCCAAATAAGGACCTAGGGACATGGCTTGAACAAACTTGAATCTTACCCCCCCCCCCCCCCCCCCCCCCACACCCCCCCTCCCCAAGGATGCTGCATACCAAATATCAAAACATTCTGACTGCTAGATCTGAAGAAGAAGATTTTTAAAGAAAATTCCTCATTTTGAAATAAGTTATCATTCGGGCTCTAAGGATGCTGCATACCAAATATCAAAACATTCCAACTGCTGGATCTGAAGAAGAAGATTTTTAAAGAAATTTGCCTGAAATGCACTAAGTTCGAATTTGAGCTTTTATAGTGAGCCCAAATATGAATCCAGGGGGCCAATTTGAACAAACTTGAATCAGATCCACCCCACAATGTTGCATACCAAATATCAAAAGATTCTGCCTGCTGGATCTGTAGAAGAGGATTTTTTAAGAAATTTGCCTGAAATGCACTAAGTTCAATTTCAGGCTTCTATACTGAGTTCAAATGTAAATCCAGGGGGCCGATTTGAACAAACTTGAATCAGATCCATCCCACAATGTTGCATACCAAATATCAAAAGATTCTGCCTGCTACATCTTGAGAAAAAGTTTTTTTAAGAAATTTGCCTGAAATGCACTAAGTTCGAATTTGAGCTTTTATAGTGAGCCCAAATATGAATCCAGAGGGCCGGTTTGAACAAACTTGAATCAGATCCACCCCACAATGTTGCATACCAAATATCAAAAGATTCTGCCTGCTGGATCTGGAGAAGAATATTTTTTAAGAAATTTGCCTGAAATGCACTAAGTTCAAATTTGGGCTTCTATACTGAGCCCAAATATAAACCCAGGGGGCCGATTTGTACAAACTTGAATTAGATCCACCCCACAATGTTGCATACCAAATATCAAAAGATTCTGCCTGCTGGATCTGGAGAAGAAGATTTTTCAAGAAATTTGCCTGAAATGCACTAAGTTCAAATTCGGGCTTCTATAGTGAGCCCAAATATGAACCCAGGGGGCCGATTTGAACAAACTTGAATCTGCCCCCCCTCTCCCCCCCCCCCCCCCCCCCTCTAGAGATGATGTATACCAAATAAGAAAGAATTCTGCCTGGTGGATCTGAAGAAGAAGATTTTTTTTAATTTTGGAAAGAAATTCATGGGTGCTATCAGAGTTATGCCCCTTGTGGTGCCCCCTGTGGGTGCGGCAAGTTTATTTGTACAAGTTTGAATTGACATATGATGGGGAACATGCACACCAAATTTGGTTCAATTTGATCCAGTTATTTGGGAGGAGTAGTCGTTAATGTAAAGTTGACGACGGACGGACGATGACGGACGGCAAGTGATAAGTTAAGCTCCCTTCGGTGAGCTAAAAACTATAGTGACTTTTTGACGAGAGGACCAGCCGAGTCCCCTCGCCGCGATAGGACCGATAATGTCCACTCGCCTAACACAAACCATGACGCCCGTCATTCAAATTATCAAATCTGATACATGGAGTAGAATTAGTGGTAGTACATCAACTACACTCATTACAACGACCAAGTAAATAAAGGAAAGGTTTCCTCTATTTGCCATACTATTAAATAAAAATAATTACCTAAAAACTAATACATGTCACTGTACCACCACCAAATCTACGTATAATATAAGATAACATTAAATATAATCAAGGAAATAAATATATCCAAAAGAAAAACTCTTTCAAAAATAAACTAAAAATTTTTGAAAATTTTTTTCTAATATAAGAGCCCAAGTTCCCAAAGAGAACGATGAGCCCAAAAAAGCCTAAGGGTGGACAAAATTATAAAAACTGTGTAAAATTAACTACCATACTATCAGAATATTTAATGTTACTTACAACTGTTGTTCCTAAACAAAAATAGGAAACTACCTAGAGTAATGTAATGTAAACAAAACACCGGAATCAAGACCCCAGGCAACACAGCCCGAAGTCAGTAACAGAAACAAGGCTATCCGATGTAAAGCAAGGTCTTCCTCAGAAGAAAAAATGATACATTGGAACTCCCAATAAATTTTATAAATTTTTTTTATTAAAACAAGCCAAAAAGCTTGGGAACTTAACTGGGGGGATCAAGGGAAGGCAGGGAAGGAATACTAAATAAACAGTGGATAGATCATAATCAATCAGTGATAACGTCGGGCTCATGTCCCGAAATCAGGGAACATGACCTAATTTTAATAAATATTATAAAATTACAGCCCTGAACGTTTCAAACCACCGTTTTTTTCCTTCCTTCATCCAGTTCTGTCCTTGGATCCACCAATTTAACCATTGATTTGTGCCTGGCATCATTATTAATTGAGATTTAAAAGCACAAATATCAGTTTGTTGTTATCTGACAAGGGCCAAACAAAGAATGATTTTATTGGCACCAGATTCGGTGACTTCCTGGCGTCTGCGCATGCGCAGAGTGTAAAATGTATGGAGGGCCATTTAGGACTTCTAATTTTCGGTTTTGCATGCAAATTTTGGGGATTGGGGAGCAAAATTTGTGTTTGGCCCTAGATATTTTGGGGTAAGCGCCAGCTAAGTCTGGGTCATTGGTTACAGTCTAAAAATATTATCCAGTGGTAAATTAAACACTTATTTCATGTAATTCACACTCTACATGTGCGTCCCCTGCAACACAATTTCTGCTTTATGGTAAGATCATTGACAACACAAGCTATTGCTGAAGGCAATTATACCCTCACTGAAGTGCTGGACCAATGAAGCATAAATGAATTAAAAACAAAGCAAGGACTGTAACCCTGTTGTTAAAATGTGGGCAACTTTTATATAACATATGCAGAAGTGACTTGTCATAAGGATCCCTCATACCAAATTTCACTGATTTCCATCCTCACTGGTACAATATCACTGCAGATGAATTGCATGCATGGATGGATGGACAGACAGCAATGCACATTTATTTATTTATTGGTGTTTAAGGTCACTGTCAGAAGTAAAGTTTTACAACCAGATTGCAATCAGGTCACAACAAACCACCATGATTTTGGGTCAGGATTTCATTAACCCTTGCATAATGATGTCAACATTTCGAAAGTTCAGCTGCCAATTTTTCCCACAATGCAACTAGGACTTCAACCAATTCAATCATTGAGCTCTGTCAAATAAAAGACTGAACTGGTTAATTTCTTTTTTCTCATTATGGGAAAATTTGCTACCCAAAATTTTGGTCTTTTGATATCAGTGTGTAGAGAGGTTAACATAATCCTGCAAAATCAAGACATACCAGAATTTTTTTTTAAAAATCTGCATCTGCGATTCATTGTTCTTGCATTTCATTTTCGACAGGTGATATTCTATGTTGTTGTGAAGAGGAAACAGGTTTTAAAATCCACAAATACATGTAGTGACAATGCTCTGCCCAAATAATGTAATTGTGCCCAAATTATATGATGTTTGACAATTTTTGAAAAGTTTTCTAGTGGCTGCATATCAAGTTTTTTTGATGCATTCCATCTACTTTAACGCATTGATAAAAGCTGGAATCTTCAGTGTCCAAACCCTACAAAATCTTTTCATTTTCACATGGAACAGGCCAAATCAAGCAAGTTTGAAAATTTGTATTCTAATGAAAAAATCTGGAATGTCTTGGTCCTAGTTTTGGGACAGCCTACCTGTTGACTCATTTAGTGTTCAACCGATTACCAAAAATGGCTGCTAACCAATTACTAATTATTTGAGCTCACAATCGGCTGATTCCAAAGCCGATTCCGATTGTAATATCATGCACTACTAAACAAGTCGAGACACGCAAAGAACTATATTAAATTGAAGACATTTTACAGAGTTTACAGTCCATTCACTACTAGATAAGTCGAGACTCGAAAGGACTGTATTAAACTGAACATATTTCACAGTGTTAAACTCTGTTGACTCAGGTCCAGTAAAATTACCAGTCACGCACACTTGGGCAGTAAACATGGCCCTCAGTCACGTTTACCACTCAAGTGCGCGCAACAGGTAATTTTTATGGCAACCTGATTCAATGGAGTGCAGCCTTCACTTTTCTGGTATGAACTGGAAATTGCCGCAAGTATGCTCAACTGTAAGCTTTACATGTCGTTTAACTTGTACATCTCGTAAGGGGGCGTCTAGAGAGATTAAGAATACACATTGTAGTGGTTTTTCAACTTTACTGAATGGTATTATTGACAACATTTTACATTAACAACTGAACAATAGCTAAATTAAGATAATAAAATGCGGTTTATGAATCATCACAAAATGCTTGGCAAGAATCGGTTGAACCGATGTTCCAGGAACCATTGCCATTGTCATCTGATTGTCCACAATCAGCCGATTGGGATGGCTGGTTCAAATCATCGGTTGAACACTAGACTCATTTATAAAAATGAATTAAAAAACTAGAGATAGCCACCAGAGGTGGTAAATCCCCACTGAAAAATCACCCTGATACTGTAACCTTGGTAATATATTCAATTAAGTTAACACAGCCACTGTTGGTAACATTTACTCAAATAATACAGATAAGATTACCTCTATTTGATATGTCAAGTTTGGTTTCGATCGAGACCAATAAAATTTTAAGTTCAAAGTCACAGTGACCTTTACCTTTTGCACAATGACCTAAAAATATGCAGAGTTCTGCCTCTCATCATGCTCAACCCACATGCCAAGTTAGGTACGATCGGGAATGAGTAATTTTAATAATCAAGAGAGCCTAAAACCAGCTCAGACTGATAAAATTTTATTGTGACATTGACCTTTGGCACAATGACCTAATGACCTCTCATTATGCCCTATCCACAAGCCAAGTTTGGTTTCGATCAAGCAAAAACCATTTTAGTTAGAGAGTGGAAACCAACTCTGACCAATAAAACTTTAAATTCAAGGTACCTGTGACCTTTACCTTTGACACGATAAGCCAAAAATAAATAGGATTCTTCCTTTCACCATACTCAACCCATAAGCCAAGTTTAGTTTTGATCGAGCAAGCAAAATTTCAATTAAAGAAGCCAACTCTGGTAAATGTTTAAGTTAAAGGTCACTGCGACCTTTACCTTTGGTACAATGACCTCAAAATAAATAGGTTCTTCCTCTCATCATACCTAACCCACATGCCAAGTTTGGTTTCAGTCAGCCGAGCAGAACTTTAATCACAGAGCAGAAACCAACTCTGATAAAAAATTCAAGTTCAAGGTCACTGTGACCTTGAACTTTGGCACAATGATCCCAAAATGAATATGGTTCTTCTCATCATACCCAGCCCACAAGCCAAGTCTGGTTTCAGTCAGCCAAGCCAAATGTTAGTTAAAGAGCGGAAACCAACTCCGTCTAGAGACTTTAAGGTGCTTTTATGGGATTTATGTTGTAATTATCTCACCAATGTTGCATTCAAGTAAATTTGGAAATGAGTATTGATGTTTTGTTATCTATCAGAAAAGGATCTAAATTGTGATTACCAATAGCCCTGCAATATGCAGTCAATAACCACAGATTGACTCAAAAATCCTTGGTGCATAAATTGAACCTACAATGAGTTTCAGCTTGATTTTCAAAGGCTCCACGTTGCTTATGTCATACTAACCTTGAAATATTAGCATTACCATCTTTCAGATTTATGGCCTGATTTTTTTTAGCCTTAGATTATGGCCTTAGATTATAATTATTGCTGTTCTGTTATCCATCATAAAAAGGGTCTGAATTGTGATTAACAATATCCCTGCAATATGCAATCAATAACAGGGGGGAGGGGGGGGGGAATGATTTTCAAAGTGTGGGGGGGGGGGGCTGGATCAGGTGATGGATGGTTGTCGATATGACAGGCTTACCATGGTTCAGCCCATCGTACGAAAATTTTAAAATCCAGGGTCCCAAAACCCTAATTTCCATGCATTTGTGCAGATATTTTGAGATTTTTCAGATGTATTTGAAAGATTTCACACTTTGAGAGCCGATAAAAAACGTTGGCAAAGCATTCAGGTGAGGCCTATTTATCAGCTTTGGTCATAAAAACCAAAGCTGATAAATAGATCTCACCTGTATGCTTTACCAGACGTTAACAGCAATTATACTGTCTGTGGATTATCTTGTCTGGGGGTGGAATTGGTACTTGTATGTCTGTAAGATTACGATCAAGTACGAGAGAAACAAAGCTGGCGAAAATATGGAGGAGGCTCTTGATGTGCCTCTTGTTTCACCAGTCATTGGTTGTGTTAAAATATAAGCATACAAAAAAACATGGCCCGGAAAAAAAAGTGTGGGGGGGAGCTCCCCCCCCCCCCCCCCCCCCATTCCACCACCCCTGAATAACTACAGAGTGACTCGAGAAACCTTGGCACATATTTTGAACTTCCATTGAGTTTCCACTTGATTTTCTACATTGATATCATACTAACCTTGAAATATCAGTAAGATTATATTTCAAATTTATGTCTCTATTTTTTGTAGCCTTAGATTATACCATGCTCTAAAAAGTGCATGGGGGCAAAAATTTCAAAAGTGGTGGCTTTCAAAATTTATTGCGTCTGCCCACATTACTGCGTGATGAAATGCATGTAGGGATGCATTAGGGATGTTATAAGAGCAATGCCCATTAATTATGAAGACCACACTAAGTGATCCCAGTGACCCTTACCAATATTTTGAACCTCCAGCACATTTCAATTCATTTTAGTATTGGTCCCAGTCTGACAGGTCATATCATGCTTAAGATGAGCATGACCCATTTTCAAAATTATTGGCTCTGCCCACTTTTTGAGTGTAGAAATACATGTATGAACTTAAGAATGCATTAGAGGGCCATACAATACTATTTCCAGCCATTCTGAAAAATGCACCCAATGATCTTGATCGATCTCAACCCATATTTTGAACCCCCATCGAATTCCAACTCATTTGGTGTTGGTCTCAGGTCTGTGGGTCATACCATGCTTGTAATATGACTGTGAGAAACTTTCAAAATGTTTGACCCTGTCCACTTTTTTTAGTGTGAAAATACATGTATGAACTTCAGGAAAAGATTAGGTAGAAAAAAAACGCAATTTCCAGTAATTCTTAAAAATACACTCAATAACCCCTGGGTGACCTCAGTGACCTTGACCCATATTTTGAACCTCCAACAAGTTTTGACTCACTTGGTATTGGTTCCAGATCCACAGGTCATATCATTATAGCTTTCAAAATACCCCTAGGGACACAGTCAATACCCCAAGAACCTGAAAAATATAGATGGTCAAGTACTCGTGACTGTCTATACCAAAAATCAGTGAGAAAGGAAGAATTGTATTTGAGTTATTGTGCAGAAGATAAGCAAGTGGTGAAAAGAAAGAAGACTAGAAGAATAAGAAGACAAATGTTACTTATAGGCTGTCCTGAAGTAAAACAAGATGGCTGCTGTGGCGCACATTGCAGGTGGTAACCATATAAGCGGCCGAACATGACCAAAATCGGACATTCTCATCTGCTCATCAAACTAAGTCATACTGACAAATTTCAAGAAATTGCTGCATAAATGTGACCTGTTCGGTGTTCTGAAAAAAATCCAAGATAGCTGCCATGTTGGATGCCAAGTACGGCCAACAATGACCAGAATAGGTTGTTCTATTCTACTCGTCATACAATGTCATCCTGCCCAGTTGTCTGAAAAAAACTGATACACAGTGACCATCAGCCTGTACTGAAGAAATTAGGTGCAGTCAACCACGACCAACATCTGTCTTTCTGATTTACTCGGAAAAAAAAACAGACAACTTCTGGTCGAGTGCTAATTTACTAAAAAACATTAAATTGGGGCTAACTCTGGCAAACAAGAGGCCCCAGGTGCCCTGAGGGCGCTCACCTGACATGGTAGCCTAAATATCAACCCAGAGAATTGATTTCCACAAGTTGCATCTGCTCCTCCAAAGAAAAGCTGAAACCAAATATCCAAATATTCTGACCAGTGGATCTAAAAAAAGATTTTTAAAGAATATTCCTCATATTGAACTAAGTCATAATTCGGGCTCCCACAAGGAGCCCATATATGAACCCAGGGACTTGGCTTTAACAAACCTGAAACTCACACCCCTAAGGATTCCGCACACCAAATATCAAAACATTCCGACTGCTGGATCTGAAGAAGAAGATTTTTAAAGAAAATTCCTCATTTTGAACCAAGTTACAATTCGAGCTCCCACAATCAGTCCAAATATGGACCTAGGGACATGGCTTGAACAAACTTGAATCTTACCCCCCTAAGGATGCTGCATAAAAAATATCAAAAGCATTCATCTGCTGGATCTGAAGATTTTTAAAGAAAATTCCTCATTTTGAACTAAGTTGTCATTCAGACTCCCATAGTGAGCCCAAATATGAACCAAGGGATTTGGCTTGAACAAACTTGAATCTCAGCCCCCTAAGGTTGCTCCATGCCAAATATCAAAACATTTCAACTGCTGAATCACGAGAAGAAGATTTTTAAAGAAAAATTCCTCATATTGACTAAGTTATAATTTATATATGGACCCATGGACTTGGCTTTAACACACTTGAATCCCCCCCCCCCCCCCCCCCCCCCAAGGATGCTACTCACCACATATCAAACCATTCCGACTGCTGGATCTGAAGAAGATTTTTTAAGAAAATTCCTCATTTCGAACAAAGTTACAATTCAAGCTCCCACAGTGAGCCCAAATATGGACCTAGGGACATGGCTTGAACAAACTTGAATCTCACCCCCTAAGGATGCTGCATACCAAATATCACAAGATTCTGCCTGCTGGATCTTGAGAAGAAGATTTTCAAAGAAATTTGCCTGAAATGCACTAAGTTCAAATTTGGGCTTCTATACTGAGCCCAAATATAAACCCAGGGGGCCGATTTGAACAAACTTGAATCAGATCCACCCCACAATGTTGCATACCAAATATCACAAGATGCTGCCTGCTGGATCTGGAGAAGATTTTTGAAGAAATTTGCCTGAAATGCACCAAGTTTGAATTTGGGCTTCTATAGTGAGCCCAAATATGAATCCAGGTGGCCGATTTGAACAAACTGGAATCAGATCCACTCCACGATGTTGCATACCAAATATCAAAAGATTCTGCCTGCAGGATCTGGAGAAGAAGATTTTTGAAGAAATTTGCCTGAAATGCACTAAGTTCGAATTCGAGCTTCTATAGTGAGCCCAAATATGAATCTAGGGAGCCGATTTGAACAAAATAGAATCAGATCCACCCCACAATGTTGCATACCAAATATCAAAAGATTCTGCCTGCTGGATCTGGAGAAGAAGATTTTTTAAGAAATTTGCCTGAAAAGCACTAAGTTCAAATTTGGGCTCCTATACTGAGCCCAAATATAAACCCAGGGAGCCGATTTGAACAAACTTGAATCAGATCCACCCCACAATGTTCCATACCCAATATCAAAAGATTCTGCCTGCTGGATCTTGAGAAGAAGATTTTCAAAGAAATTTGCCTGAAATGCACTAAGTTCAAATTTGGGCTCCTACACTGAGCCCAAATATAAACCCAAGGGGCTGATTTAAACAAACTTGAATCAGATCCACCCCGCAATGTTGCATACCAAATATCAAAAGATTCTGCCTGCTGGATCTGGAGAAGAAGATTTTCAAAGAAATTTGCCTGAAATGCAGTAAGTTCAAATTTGGGCTCCTATACTGAGCCCAAATATAAACCCAGGGGGCCAATTTGAACAAACTTGAATCAGATCCACCCCACAATGTTGCATACCAAATATCAAAAGATTCTGCCTGCTGGATCTGGAGAAGAAGATTTTTTAAGAAATTTGCCTGAAATGCACTAAGTTCGAAATCGGGCTCCTATACTGAGCCCAAATATGAACCCAGGGGGCCGATTTGAACAAACTTGAATCAGATCCACCCTACAATGTTGAATACCAAATATCAAAAGATTCTGCATGCTGGATCTGGAGAAGAAGATTTTGTAATGTTTTTCCCATTGCCTACACAATATTAAAAAGTGCTGACTCAGCACTTTTTCAAAGTCCCGAAACTGTGCCCTATGATAAAACCGATGGCAATTTTTTTTACCAATCCTTTCTGTTGGTCCTAAGGAAGCTGCACACCAAATAAAAATTCTCGGTGCCGTGCAGTTTTAGAGATATGGGCATTTTAAATTTTTTCTATTTTTAGCTCCTGCGGTTCCCACGGGGCTGCGGGAAATTTTTTTTTTGCATAAATCAAGTACTCATGACCCAATAAGCCCTCACATAACATTTGGTTGAAATCGGCTTCTCGATTCAGAAAATAGAAATTAGGGGTGGGGCCAAAATTTTTGCCCCTCCCATAACAACGCCAAATATTATCCCTCAAACTTCTCTTGAACAAATCTGAGTCTACACCTCAAAAGGAAGGTGCATACCATATATCAAGTCTCTGCTACTGCTGGTTCATGAGAAGAAGATTTACAAAGATTTTGGTGCCCCTTGGGGGCATGGCACCACCCAGGAGGAGGGGCAACTTCATTTGAACAAATCTGAATTGGCATTAGGTAATAAACATTTAGCCAACATTTGAATAAAATTGGGCTAGTGGTTTAGGAGGAGAAGTCGATAATGTCAAGTTAACGACGGACGGACGCCGGACGATGGACAGAAAGTGATTAGTAAAGCTCCCCTTGAGCTTCGCTCAGGTGAGCTAAAAAGGTGAGGCCAAGCTGGTATTCAAACTCATTTCATTTTATTGTCCTGAGAGGTCACACACCAAAAATAACTTGAATCGGTTGGTAATTACTTGGAAAAAAACAAAACATGGACAACCTTTCAAAATATGCCAATTTTAATAGAAAATAAAAGTTGTAGTGGCCAAACTACTGAAAAACTGGGTGGGTGAAGCTGATATGCCAACTTTTTCCACTTGAACATCTTGTGAGCACACATACCAAAAATATTTGAAATCAATAAGCAATTGTTGAAATTTACCTCCAGACAACATTTGGTCATATGCTGACTCACTTGAAAAATTTTAAGTTGAAGGGGCATAACTCTGGTAAGAATGTGCAGACATGATAATTTTTCACTGAGCACTAAATAACGACAAGAAAGCGTTTTGTGCAAGCACAAGCGCAAGAAAATGCTTATGAAACACTCTTATTTTGTGCATACATCATGCAATCTCTCCGTATTAGAACAAAAACAAGAAACATTCTGTGAACAAAGTTGAATCTCTGACTAAAAGGTGAATACCAAATCTCAAAGCATTGTGAATCGTGATTCACAATTTATTTATTGGTGTTTAAGGTCACACACTTATGCACAATGGCTAATCGTGACCGTGTCAGTTTCGCAGGTGGAGGAAGCTGGAGTACCCAGAGAGAACCACTGAGCATCGACAAGTCAAAAATGGTTTTAAAAAGTACTTCTAAGTTGGGAGGTTGCATAACACTCTATGAATATTTCTAACATTGCACACGGTGAATCCCAGTTAAGTAACGAATTCCGCATATAAGTGGATCCAGTATATATACAGTTCCATTTTTTATTATTTTCCCAGTCAATTACATCGACCTGGGAATTCAGTTCCACATGATTTGGAGCAATAAAACCAGACAATCCGAGTAACGTAATGAGAAAAAAGAAATGCACTGTAAAAGCTCAGACGCTGAGACAAAATAGTAGCAAAATGCACTGTAAAAGCCTACCTTGAAGAGGCTGAGAAAAGAAAAACAGTAGCAAAATGCACTATTCTCCCCCACCCTAAAAAAAAAAATTCCAACAAAAAACACCTCTAAATCTGCCAGGTTTTATACTTGCCAGTCCCAAGTCTGGATAAAAGATGTGGGAGTTGATAAATTGAAAAGGGAAAATAAATAAATAAAAAAACAGTAGCAAAATTCACGGCAGAAAAAAATTATAGATCTGCCAAGTTTTATAATTGCCTGTCACAAAAATTCACTAAAGGAAAAAAAACTTAAATCTGCCAAGTATTATAGTTGCCGATCTTAAGCCCTGGTAAAAGATGAGGAGTGTTGATCAATTATAGCCTACCGGTATATATATTAAGTCAATCTCTTAAGTGATTCATTTCAGAGAAGGGTTTCTGCTTAACCCTTTACCCAACGCAGACGATATCAAAATTTATTATTTTAAATATCATTTTTTAATTTTTTTCAAAAAATTTCAACAAAACCATATCATGTGACCCCTCGTTGGAACGAGCTCGACGAGCTCGTTCCAACGAGGGGTCACATGATATGGTTTTGTTGAAATTTTTTGAAAAATAATATTTTTTCAACTGCTGAATTTGCATATTACACAGGCAGATGCGGGCGATTCGTTGGGTAAAGGGTTAATCTGTGTCTTTATGCCTGATAAAAATGAGACCGAAAATGTGATTTGCTAACAGACTTTAAACTTAAAATAATAAGAGGTTAAAATTAAGATATTACCAGCATATTTGGTATAAATTTTGTATATAATATAGCGTATACTTTCGTGTTTATTTGATATTTTCAAGACTAATAATTTACTTGCGAGTCTCATTATCTCTGCTTGCAAAAATTTAGACTGTAAATTAGAAGTCGCACTGTATGTTAAAAGTGTAATTTTAGAGGTTAAAATTGAAATATCAGTATCAAATTTCGAATATACAATGAATATACCCCAAATCACCAGATAGTGTTCATTTGGTGTTTTGGGGACCAGAAGTTTACTTGCGGTCTCTCTGTCCTTAGTTGCAGAAGAGAGATCGCAAGTCGGACATCACGATACATAAAAAGAACAATTTTAGGGTTAACATTCAAAATATCAGTGCCACACTTTGTATATATATTTGGTATACCCCAAATAAGCAGACAGTGTTCATTTGGGGGCTCTAACCCCTGTACTTTGCCTACGGGACCTTGTGATCTCATTTTCTACCTCTGGTATTATTTTAGTACGACCTGTCTCATTGTTTTCTACCTATGGTCTTATTTTAGTACAATCGGGCATTCAATGTCACCTGCAGAAAAAAAGCGGGTTGGACTTTCTAATAGGATTGTTTTAATTTCACTGTCGCTAAAACACTTTAGCAGAGGGAATGAAAGTATTTTTTTGTATTACAGATGGCATTGCTTGTATAGTTTAAAAACAATGCACAGAAATTAAAATAAAGCAAAACCAAATAAAGGAGAATTACAAATATTCGTTTCAGATTTTTGCAGTGGTCCATTTTTCATCAACTTTATTTATTTATTTATTTATTTATTGGTGTTTAAGGTCACATACTTATGCACAATGGCTAATCGTGACCGTGGCAGTTTTACGGGTGGAGGAAGCCGGAGTACCCGGAGAGAACCACCGAGCAACGACGAGCAGCTGTCAGCTCCCCAACATCGTAACTCTGAACTCTGCACCGCAGCACAGGCAGGGTTAGATTGGTTGAAGACATGCGTACCATCGACGTGCAGTACGCCTCAGTACACAGCGTCATCGTGCCCCCATGTAGGCAATCGGGGTGAAGTGTTTTCATCAACTCAATTCAATCTTCCTCATAGATGTGATACATGGTGAACAGCATAAAAAAAACATTCCAAATATACTGTGCGCATATGCGCTAAATAATAGAATGTATGCATGTGAAGTTTCATGGAAATTTGTCCATCGATGGCAAAGATGGATGGAAGGAAGGATGGGGTCTTCCACTATATTCCCTACACACTTCTTTTGGCGGGGTATAATTAACTGGAAAGTTAGAATTTACTTGCTTTATCAGAAAACCATGCCTTAGTTTTTCATCCTGATCTTGTTACACACACTCTCACGGAAATTTCCATACAATGTCATTTTCCATATATATGCGAATTTAGCCTTCTCATAAAGACAAAATGTGAAGTTTGTGTTCACTTTGGTATATTTATAGCATATGCATCAACAAAATCCATTTCTAATTGCTGTTGTCCATAGACATGCTGTCGGTTTCAGTCTTTCCATAACTGCAATTTATTTGAATTAATACAATATTTTTATCTAATTTTGCCCAACTGTTGCTAAAATAAAGCACAGTTATTTTTTGCGGTGGTCATTTATTCGAACAGTAGCAAAGTAAAAATTAGAAACCATGTGTATTCAGAAATGATGTCACAGGGATTTGTTTCCTTCCAGTAACTTCGTTTATATTTTCCAAATGTCATTTTTTCTGAAATTTTGTCTGCAATAAATAATCACACATTTCTGTAATTTCTTGTTGCTTTTGTTCTCTTAACACATTGCATACAGTGTTTTCTTACATGTACTTTTACATACAGGCAAAATCTCATACTCAATATTTTTTCAAATTAGTGGCTTATTGTCCCTTTGAGCTAATAAAAATGTTGAAGATCTTGGAATGAGAAGACAAAAACCTGTCTGAACCCAATTTGTTTGAATGCATATAAGGACTGTGGTGTATTATTGGTGACAGCATGAGTGAAATGGTAGGCAAACACTCAATGCTTTTCACGAAAGCAGATTAATGAACCATTTTTTGGTTAGTTCCAATTTTTGCAGCAAAATATCATTGAAATACATCTGACAATAGGCAAAGTTATAAACTGCCTTCCAACTTCCATTTTCAAACTGCCAATGTCAAAGAAACACAGGAGTGTGGTGTATTTACTTATTTATTGGTGTTGACAAAGCTGCTTGTTTAACCCTTTACCCAATGAATCGCCCACATCCGCCAGCTTAATATGTAAATTCAGCAGCTGAAAAAATATTATTTTTTGAAAAATTTCAACAAAACCATTTCATGTGACCCCTCTTTGGAACGAGCTCAGCGAGCTCGTTTCAATGAGGGATCACATGATATGCTTTTGTTGAAATTGTTTGAAACAATTTAAACTAGAGGGGGTATCAGTAACCCGTGGCTCACCAACAGGTGGCCAATGCAAAGGGGTGGCTGGAGTAAAAAAAAAAAGTTCAAAACTTGCACACAAAAGTCCAAAATTAAAGAAAATAAGCAGTTAAAGGGTTAAATAATATAATAATAACCCCTAAGAAGCATGCTAACATAAAATAGGAACCATGGCAATATGCTACAAGGTAAGTCTCCACTTTGAAAAAAAGAAAGACAAACCTCAAAACCTGCACATAAAAGTAAAAAAAGTATCACATTTGTTTCAAAGGGTTACAATTTAGAAAAATACCCTGAAAATATTACAATAACCACCATGGCAATATGCCAGTGAGATAAAACTCCACTTAAAAAAAATATCAAAACCTGCACACAAAAGTACAAAACCTGCAAAGAAAAGAACAAAATTAAAGTAAATAAGCAGCTAAAGGGTTAAATAATATAAAAATAGCCCAAGAAGCATCCTAACATAAAATAGGAACCATGGCAATATGCTACAAAGTAAGTCACCACTTGCAAGAAAAGAAAGACAAACCTCAAAACCTGCACATAAAAGTAAAAAAAAGTATCACATTTGTTTCAAGGGGTTAAAATTGAGAAAAATACCCTGTCACAGTAAGCACAATGGCAATATGCCAGTAAGGTGAAAGTCTACTTGAAAAATATCCACTTGGAAGAAAAGAAAGACAAACCTCAAAACCTGCACATAAAAGTATCACATTTGTTTCAAAGGGTTAAAATTTAGAAAAATACCCTGAAAATGTTACAGTAACCACCATGGCAATATGCCAGAGAGGTAAAACTCCACTTAAAAAAATATCAAAACCTGCACACAAAAGTACAAAACCTGCACACAAAAGTCCAAAATTAAAGTAAATAAGCAGCTAAAGGGTTAAATAATATAATAATAGCCCCAAGAAGCATCCTAACATAAAATAGGAACCATGGCAATATGCTACAAGGTAAGTCACCACTTGGAAGAAAAGAAAGACGAACCTCAAAACCTGCACATAAAAGTAAAAAAACATCAAAACCTGCACACAAATGTCAAAATAAGTCCAAAATTTGATTCCAAGGGTTAAAATTAAGACGAAATACCCTGGAAAAGAGTTAAATGTTATCGTGAACCCCCACAGCAATATGCAAAGAAGAAAAACATTTTTTTAAATGCACAAAAATCCAAACCTGTAAACAAAAGAAGTCCAAAATTGAAATAATTAAGCAGGAAAAGGGTTAAAGAATACAACGTAGCCCTAAGATGCATGTTTACATACAATAGAAAGCATATACTACAAGGTAAATCTACACTTGGAAGAAAGGAAAAAAAATACATGAAAACCTGCACGCAAACGTCAAAATAAGTCTAAAAATCTATTCAAAGGGTTAAAAATTTTTAAAAAATGCACTGGAAAGATATCAATGTTATAATAACCACCACTGCAATATGCAGTGAGGTCAACCTCACTAGAAATTGTTTTTTTTTATCACAACCTGTACATAAAAGTAAGAAGCTGTAAGCCTAAGTCCAAAAGCTGTACATAAAAGTCCAAAATTGAAGTAATTCAGCAGGAAAAGGGTTAAATAATACAAACATAGCCCTAAGATGCATGTTTACATACAATAGAAAGCATGGACATATGCTGCAAGGTAAATCTCCACTTGAAAGAAAGGAAAAAAAAAACATCAAAACCTGCACGCAAACATCAAAATAAGTCTAAAATTTGATTCAAAGGGTTAAAATGAAGACAAAATACCCTGGAAAAGAGTTAAATGTTATAGTGAACCACCATAGCAATATGCAGAAACTCTACACTTGGAAGAAAGGAAAAAAAAAAAACCCATGAAAACCTGCACGCAAACGTCAAAATAAGTCTAAAAATCTATTGAAGGGGTTAAAAAATTTTTAAAAATGCACTGGAAAGATATCAATGTTATAATAACCACCACTGCAATATGCAGTGAGGTCAACCTCACTTGAAATTGTTTTTTTTTATCACAACCTGTACATAAAAGTAAGAAGCTGTAAGCCTAAGTCCAAAAGCTGTACATAAAAGTCCAAAATTGAAGTAATTCAGCAGGAAAAGGGTTAAATAATACAAACATAGCCCTAAGATGCATGTTTACATACAATAGAAAGCATGGACATATGCTGCAAGGTAAATCTCCACTTGAAAGACAGGAAAAAAAACCCATCAAAACCTGCACGCAAACATCAAAATAAGTCTAAAATTTGATTCAAAGGGTTAATATTACGACAAAATACCCTGGAAAAGAGTTAAATGTTATAGTGAACCACTATAGCAATATGCTGAAACTAAAAAAAAATTTTGAAAAGCCAAAAAATCAAAACCTGTACACAAAAGTTCAAAATATTTGAGAGCGGACGTCGACGCCAACGCCGACATGAGGGCTATTGCATAGGCTCACACAACTAACGTTGGTGAGCCAAAAATGATATTTAAAATAATAAATTTTGATATCGTCTGCGTTGAATAAATGGTTAAGCAGACAATGACCATTAAAGTATTAGGAACTGTACAAAATACTAAAATTTCTAGTAGGAAATTTTTCCCATAATGCAACTAGGAATTTAATTTATTTAGTCTTGTTTCAATAACTCAATGAGATTAAACTGGTTAAATTCCTAGTTTCAGTAGGGGGAAAATTTGCAGACTGAAATATTTTGATATTTTGACATACTTTTTCAAATACCCTGAAGGGATGACTAACATTTTTTTTTTCCATACTTTTCAGACAGACACAATTTATCAGACGATACAATTTACCAGACTTTTTCCAGACTTTCAAAATGGTGTAAAAACTGTTTTGAAAGGCGTTACCATTCTGAAGACTGTTTTGGGAAAGCTCTCAAAGGGTAAAATACACATTGCAAGAAACATTAAGAGGGACTGGTCACTTTCCGGTATTCTAGAGATAAACCAAGATTTTATTCTATTTTATTTTGTCTGTCAAACAAGATATAATATATTAAATGCCTGCCATGGCTGTACTATGGCCAAATCTTCTATCTATACTATATTTTAGAATGTCTGTCTGTCTGTCTGTCTGTCTGTCTGTCTGTCTGTCTGTCTGTCTGCTATAGATATGAATATGGGGCCACCCCGAGTGTCCAAAATGGGTCTACTAGGAGTACTTTTTTATGGCGGAGGTCATCGTAAGATTTAAAAAAGTGTGTGGGGTGGGGTGGGGGTGTAGGGGGGGCACCAAAGTTATGACCAAAATTTTTTTTACTGATATATGTCTTCAAAGGGGTCTATTAGGGGTATGTTTTTATCAGGAATCTAATGGTGAGGTTTAAAAAAGTTTTAAAAAGTGTGTGGGGTGGGGTGGGGGTGTAGGGGGGCACCAAAGTTATGACCAAAATTTTTTTTACCGATATATGTCTTCAAAGGGGTCTACTAGGGGTACGTTTTTATCAGGAATCTAATGGTGAGGTTTAAAAATGTATCGGGGTGGGGGTGTAGAGGGGCACCAAAAGTTATCTCACCGATATAGGTCTTCAAAGGGGTCTACTAGGGATAATTTTGCCAGGAATCTAATGGTGAGGTTTAAAAAAGTGCTGGGGTGGGGTGGGGATGGGGGTGTAGAGGGGCACCAACTCAGCCCGAGCAATGCCAGGTAACCCTGCTAGTAGGTCTATAAACAATTGTGGTGGCTATCAGGGACATTTCTCAACATAGTATAAGATTTATTTATTCAATTTACTCTATAACCTATATACAATTAACAAGACAAATTTGCACTGAAGGTATGGTAAGAGGTTTGGTGTTTGAAAAATATATTCAATTCAATTAAGAATTATCCAATTAAATGAGTCCCACTGTAGCTCATTCAAAAATCATATCTTAGGCTCAGGAACCATGCAATATAGTACTGTGATCACCAAACTTGTCTCGTTCATGTCGAGATCACAATCTGATTGCTAAACACACCACTGGATCGGTATTTAAAACAGGAAAATATTGTGAAATCAAGACTGAATCCTGAAAAATGCCAACAAAAATATCATCTGAGATTCCATGTTCTCGCATTTCTTTTTTCAACAAAAGAAAAGCAGGGTTCCCCCTGGCCAGGCCTGGCATTTTCAAGAGAGCAACGCTGAGGTCACGAGGTTGTGGGAGGGGGATTTTAGCCGTCTCAGAGAGACTATCTTGTAGCAGTACAAAATATATACAAAGCCCACTTGGAAGAATTCATTAATAGTAAAACTTCATTTTGCCACTTTTTGATTTTGCAAGCTTGAGGAGAGCTAATCGCTCCCCTAGGCCATGCGAGGGGGCGACTTTTAGCCCTCCTGCATTTTTAAAAACACTAGGCCTGCCTGGAGTAGTGACTGATGTTGGGAATGTCTGGCACTTTTTTATTTCCAACTACTACTTTTGGCAAAAAATGCCTTTTCAACCACAACAAAATCTCCCAGTTGCCACATTTGTCCCATATCTATGGGGGGGGGGGACTTTTCTTTGGCCTGCTATTGCCCAGCATTCAGGAATGTCTGCGCAGAACCCTGGAAAGGAGACAGAGAATTTTGACCAGATTGTGCCTGAATCGCGACCCAGTCGAGATTCTGTGTCTGCCTTTATAAACAGTACTGTACATTAGTAATAGCAAACACAGTAAACCATTCGTCAATATTGGTTCATTAATATTCAACAGTTCTTCACAATACTGTCTAGAAATATACAAAAGCTTATTCACTAAACATATCATATCTGACAATGTGTTGTGTTTATGGTACTTATGGGGTTTCGTGAAGCAATGGCACAGACTCATGTTCATCAAGTACACTGCACAATGGTTTGAAATTACAGCCATATATATAATATGTATTTTTAACCCCTTCCCATGGAAGCTTGTTCACTCTCATTGAAGCACATTGGTATATTGTGCCTTCAACCAGTGAGTCCTAAGCTCTTGTCCCACTTTAGATTATGTATGAATTCAATGCCTGGCAGTTGCATCCCAATGTTAGGCATTCCTCTATAGGTACTTTGGTTTTTCACACATATCTATCAGGCATTCAAACCTAAAAAATGGATCAGTTTCTTAAAGACAGGTCATAAGAAGAATCACTCCATCCACATCAGATTTATGGTACCAAAACATTTTAGTAGGCACAAATTTTTTAAGGTTGGCTAAAAGTTTGACATTTGCATCCCACTGATAGACAGTTCTCTCTTTGGTATTTAACACATTTCAAATGGGCATTCAAACCTTGGTATTTAAAACCTGCTAATGGAACAGTTATTTAAGACAGATCGTGAAAGAACCACTCCACCAACAACAGAGGTTTGGCTAAAAATCTGGCACTATGTGTATTGTGTAGTCTAGACTGTTTTTGGCCAGCATGAACAAAGATGCTCATCTCAATTAAAGGTCTGATTGTATTAGAATGCCTTCAAGTGAATTTTTTTCATTTTTGATTGACCCTCTGTCAAAATATCAAAAATTCATCTTGTAACTTATTCCCATATGCAACTGGGAATTTAACCAATTCTGTCTAACCTGATAGAGCTGACAGCTCTGTTAAACAATGTTGAATTGGTTAGTTGCATTATGGGGAAAATTTGCTGCTTGACATTCTGGTATTTTGATATTGGTGTGCAGTGTGTTAAAATAGCATTTTTGAATTTTAAAGACTGGTATGTCTAAAATGCAAGACAATATAGTGAAAATATGTAAAATAAATATGTGCTATGTGCACATTGTGCTTGTGCAACAAGTAGCTATACCTCCCCAAAAACAAGTCAAGTTGAGATAAAAGATTCTGTACAAGCACAATGAGCGCACAACACATTTATCTACCCTTCAGTCATAAAAACCAATAACCATGACTTCTCAAAAATAATTGTTCTCAAACAAAAAGCCACACTCAACTGATCAAAATAATGGATCTCCATTTTCAATTCTCTCAACCCGATGGCACATGAAGAAATTCCTTCAGCACGAATGAAATTTTACATTGTGAAAAAAAATAATCAAACTCAGCCCAGGTATGCTTTTTCTATCAAGCAATGATATTTCAAACCAAATTCAATTCATTTCATGAGGTGACTCAAGGCACAGATGGCTGGTTTGTGAATAGAACTCAAAATAATTGTTCTCAAACAAAAAGCCACACTCAACTGATCAAAATAATGGATCTCCATTTTCAATTCTCTCAACCCGATGGCACATGAAGAAATTCCTTCAGCATGAATGAAATTTTACATTGTGAAAAAAAATAATCAAACTCAGCCCAGGTATGCTTTTTCTATCAAGCAATGATATTTCAAACCAAATTCAATTCATTTCATGAGGTGACTCAAGGCACAGATGGCTGGTTTGTGAATAGAACTAGGGGATTATTTTTTTTGTAGAATCACTTTAAATACATGTCACTTCATTCATAACTTTAGAATCGATCAAATCACAATGGAATTGACGTTACGTTTCACAATTTTCTCATTATAACTTTAAATTTTTGTGATTCACCTTCATCTTTTTTTTTTTTTTGTGTTTTGTATGGTGGATTGTTTATGTAATGGATCGTGCAATGCATGTAATGTGGAATGTATGTTAAGGCAAACTGCATCATTCATTACAGCATTCATTATACGTTTTTGAAGGAAATGACTTGTGATTGCCAGTACCACTGAAATAGTCCATCAGATGCGCATGCGTTCTTTTCTTATGATGTCATGTGACTTTTATCGCTACTGCAATAGCAATACAAGATTTTTTATCGCCTGATATTGCTGTTTTTTCAACTTGACATGTGCAATGCCATGGGATGGCCATCCCCTGCCACCTTTTTATTTATCTATTTATTGGGGTTTAATGACACTTTCAACAGCCAGGATCATCTCGTGTCAGGCAGTTTTATGGGTGGAGGAAGCCAGAGTACCCAGAGAGAACCACCGAGCAATGGCGAGAACTGTCAGGCTCCCCAACATACTAACTCCACACAAGCAGGGTTAGCACTGGTTGAAGACAAGGGCACCATTGATGTGCAGTACACCTTAGTACACAACGCTACCATGCCCCCACATAGGCAATGGGGCTGAAGTGTCTTACCCAAGGACCCAAGTGACAATGCAGTTGCCGCAGGTGGGATTCGAACCAAGCACCTCTCAGCTTGCAGCCTGCACCTCTACCTACAGAGCCACCATAGACCCCCCCCCCCCCCCCCCTACACCACTACCTAAGTTCACCAAGGGTAATAATCGCAAAGAAATACGAGAAGACATCTGTTGCACAATCTTATTCACAATATTAACACAATAACGATATACATTAAATTTGGAAAAATCTTCAGTGGTTTTCTTTGAAATGCGATGACAAGAAATGTTAATAAGATGACTAGAAAGTCTGAGTCCAACAACAGGCAGTAACTCTCAAAGAAACACTTGGACAGAGCTGGTGCACAATCTCATTCATGATAGCACCACCAAAAAAGCTATTTATTTATTGGGGTTTAACAACACTTTCAACAGCCAGGGTCACCTCATGTCAGACAGTTTTATGGGTGGAGGAAGTGGGAGTACCCAGAGAGAACCACTGAGCAATGGCAGGCAACTGTCAGACTCCCCAACAAACTAATTCCGTGCAAGCAGGGTTAGCATTGGTTGAAGACAGGTGCACAGTCGACGTGCAATATGCCTGAAGGCTGCACATTGAAAATATTAATTGCTCTACCCCCAAATAATGGATATGGACTCTTCCAATTTCTGCCATTTTACTGGCATGAAAGATACCACCAGTGTTAAAAGGGTTAACAAACAAGAGGCCCCAGGGGGGCCTGTGGGCGCTAACCTGACATTTGGCTAATGGTGTGCCATACAAGGATTCCCAATGTAACATTAACCCCATGAAGATTTCTTTTCTAGTTTAGCATCTAACTGTTACCCACCTTTACAATACTTTACTTATACATTTGCTACAGGCTACGGTCAGTATTTACATACAGACTGTTACAATACTTTACATGTACCTTTGTTATCAGGTCATTACCTAGATGTGTGCATTTGCTGTGTCACATACTCGACATGTACCTGTCTTACTCAAGTTGAGCTACAGTGTCATGGACACTTTCATTAATGTAATAATCCTTCGACTTTGGTGTTTATTACAGGAAAAAATCTAAACTTGTGCTTAAAAGTCACAAAACTCATGAAAATGCCACGGCAAATTTACTGCCTAGAAAACTGCATTTTAGGTTGGCAAATACCTCGGCAATGCCAATTGCCTAGGGTTAATTAGACGTCCTGTTGATTATGAACTCATTCACCTTGTTCCGATGAGGGGTTATCAACTATATTTTTGAGGCCAAAAATGAAATGTTTGAGGCCCCACAAAGTAGATCTTCTGTTTCTCAGACCATTTTTTGTAAAATTGTATGTGGGCGGGCATTCATTATTTTATTTTTGTAATTATTTCTTTGCCATGAAAAGTTCTTGTTCTTGGATTGTTTTATGTTTTACGCCTCATAATCTACAGAATATCATAGGTGGTGGTGTATTTCATCCCTTGAGTGCAAGAAGGCTTTGCAATACTAAAGTATTGCAAACCCTTGTTTCACTTAAGGAACAAATTTATCAATTTTATTAACTTGGGTAAAATATCAGACATAGACCATCTAATTATTATTTTTTTTAAGTTTCCATTGGTTATAAAAAGAGAGCATACGGCAGCCAAAGAGACAGTGCAGGGGAGGGGGGGCCTGAGAAACAGATTTTAAACCTTTTCAGGCCTTATTTAACCATTTACCTAAAACAGCTAATGGCAGTGTTGATATTTCCGCCAAATTTTGGGAAATTTTCATTTTTCTCTCTTAATCCAATTCTTCCTCATTGATTTCCTCATTGGTTTCCTCATTGAAACAACCTCTGTGTGTTCATTCTATTGAGAGGTCATATTAATCAACTTCGAATAGCGGGGGAGGAATTCGTCACATACAGGTGAATTGTGCACTTGGTGATACCTTCTTGAAATTTGGCACACTGTTAGTGTAGGCTATGAGGTTCTCAAAAACGATCGGCTACAAGTTGACACCGACCGGTGGCGACCAGTAGCGGCACAATCCAAAATGGCCGCCAGCGGCTGAAGGGAACCTCCTTTTCGACGGTCTACCGACTATACATCCGATTGTAAGGGCGCGAAAGTGAACTCTGATCCACGCACGTGTTGGAAACAGACGTGGGAGATGATGTAGAATAAAACGAGATTCTCTATACGGACGCATCAATTTCTTGGAACTTGAAAAGAGCGTTGTTTCTCCGGGATCAGCGTCATTCAGGCAAACCTGAATGACGCTGATCCCGGAGAAACAACGCTCTTTATGAAGCAGTCTCTTTGCCATACAATCTCTTGTTTGGCGTAATTCCGCAAGCAATTCTGATTTGTCTGTCGAAATTAATTCGAGAACGCGATTGTTCACAAAAATCATTCACAGAATGAGTGAGAATCCTCTTCGTGTACGGACTAGTACTGACTGGGAACGTTGTTGCTTTTGCCAGCAAGACAGTTCCAAGAAATTGATGCGTCCGTATAGAGAATCTCGTTTTCATGACGCCTATAAAGCTATTGAGGAAGACATAACGCGCTTCCTAGATAATGGCGTTGAGCTTCCATATAATTTGACCATTGATTGTTTGATGAGAGAGAGTGATGAGTGTATGTCGATGTCACTGTTGACGAATAAGGCAATATATCATAAGACATGCCGTGACAGTATTCGGACTCACATCGTACAGCGCGTGCTACACAAGCGAGAGCGAAATGAGGCAGTGGCATCCTGCTCCACGCTGAGTCCTAAAAGAACACGGACAAGTTTTGAATCTGGCTGTGACAGGAAACTGCCCCAGTGTGTTTATTGTCACAAACGCGAAGGTGACAGCAGTGAGCCTATTTGCAGATCAATGTCTGATAACAATAAACTCAAAATTATGGCAAAGGAAGCCGAGAACTGGGTTGTTTTTTCTCGGGTCAATGCAGCATTTGATTCCGCTGCTAGTGATCTTTACTATCACAAAACCTGTTATTGTAAGCTTGCCAATGAAGCACGAGCGGCTAAATCTAAAAAGTCGAAGAACGCCGAACATTCCGCGTCAGGCCTGCCCTATGACCCTCTCGTTATGGCAGAGCTCATAACATTTGTTGAACACAACGATTCCGCGATGAAGCTTGTCGATCTCAAGAATCTGTACAGTCGGAGGTTGAAGCAAGTCGGTTCTGATTGGCTTAGTGAAGAAATACATTCCACTCGATTCAAAGAACATTTGTTGCAGAAATTGGGCGATGGCTGGGACGCCTTCACACAGGGTAGAGATGTGTTTATTTCAAGTAGGTTTCGAGTTGGCTCCTTGTTGTCCGAATCTTTAACTCGTATAGTGTCTGAGGAAGAGGCAAAAAAGATAGTTGATGTGGGTCTTCTTCTGCGTAAACACATACTCATATCTCAAGCTCCTTTCACGGGATCATTTTCATCTTATTGCTTGAGCGAGCCTGTACCCAACTCACTCCTGACTCTTCTTAGAGTTCTACTTGAGGGCACATGTAGTATACAGAACTTAGGCGATGATGAGACTGTTAATGCCAAGACTCGAGTGGCTTGTACTATTTCACAGATGTTGATCAGCAATTCAGCGAAACGCTCCGAACATGCACAAAATGTTCACCAGAGACGTGACAGAGAAACTCCAATGCCTCTTTATGTGGGTTTGAAGTTGCATGCCCATGATCGTATGAAAAATCTTATCAGAGATTTTCATCAAATGGGACTCTCTGTCTCTTATGATCGCGTAATGGATGTTCGCAGGAGTTTCGCGAGAGCTGTTTCACTGCGGTTCAAGAACGAAGGTGTTGTAGTCCCAGCTAACTGCAAACGTAATGTTTTCTCGATAGGAACCACTGATAACATTGATGTATCTGGTAGATCTGATATGCATGGTACGTCCATCACACTCATTGGTCAACTGAGCAGGGACAATGTGGGTACTGATCCCCCACCACTGAGTTTAGATGTTCCAGAAGACACACAAATTGAACTCCCAGACGACTATGCATTTGTTCCTTTCGTTGAAGACTTTGGTGGGGACATCAGGCTTGAATCTCCAGATGAATGTAATGTACGGCCCAATGAATATGCAGATTTGAACGTGGGAGAGAATGACTGGTTGTCTCATGTGTCACAGATCAGCAATAAAGGGAAGGTTGATGGCAGCTGGCAGCTTGATGAAGTCCCTGTGACCTTTTCAGGCTTCTTTTCAAAACATGAAGATCAAGACAATGTCAAACCTCGTGCAGTTATTGGGGTATTCCCTGTTTTCAGTGAGCAGAAAGCGGACTCACTCAGTATGCAGAAGCATGCTATGTATGTGGTCAGGGAAGCTACTGCTTTCGTAAACCCCGGCCAGATACCTGTCATTGAAGGTGACTGTCCGTTGTATGCCAGGCAGAAAAAATGTCAATGGCTGTTCCCAGAGGAGATAGGTGAGGATCGAATGGTGTGTATGATTGGATTCCTGCATCTTGAAATGTGCACCCAAGAAGCTGGTGGTAAGCTTATGGGTGGTTCTGGTTGGGAGCGAATGTTTCACCTCGCAAAGATATTCACACCCGGTGTAGCATCATCCCTACTTGGTGGGAAACATGTCAAGAGGACGCGACAGGCATATCTTCTCACTCTAGCTTGGCTTGAGATCCTCAGAAAGAATGCTTATGAGATTTACTGTCAGCAGACTGGGCCCCATGAGTCATTTGAAATGTGGGAACAGAGGATTCTTTCACAATCTCCAACTGCGCGCTATTGGGGTGAAATCGTTCGGAACTTTCTCTTGACAAGCTGTCAATTCGTTCGGAACCAACGAATCGGTAACTGGCCTGGTACACTGTGTTCTATCGATGAGTTGTGCAGTTACTTTTTTGCCCTAGGACATACAAATTATTGTCGGTGGGTCCCCGTATTTCTGAGAGACATGTCTCAGCTACCCAGGCGGCATCCTTCAATCCACAACAAATTCATGGAAGGCCATTTTGTGGTCCAGCGTAGTGAGAGGAAGTTCAGTATGATGGGTTTAGATCAGAGCCAAGAACATAGTATCCAACTACTCAAAGAAGACAGTGGTCCAAAAGGTCTCTATGGCCAGGCTGAAGAGAAAGTCGTTATTGAGCTTTCAAGGTCAGAAGTTCTGCGTGTTATAGATGAGTATGAATATGCAAGTTTCCACACAACATCATCAGATAACACGGAACACCCGGAAAGTTCGGTATCAGAGCAGAAAAAATTTCTGAATCAATTGAAATCTCTCCTCGATCTGGTGAATCAGGGACTCATTATCAACCCTTATGATGAAACTAGTGGTCAGCTGGTGACATTAGATACTGGTGAATATATGGACCCCGAAGTTAGTAAGAGTTTACGGTCATTACCCGAAAGGGGCAAGCATTTATATTCCACTTTCTTGAAGGAAAGGCTTGTGGAATGCACCGTACCCCTGAATGATGTTATTCCCAAGGCAAATATATATACCTTCCTTAACCCACCCCCAGCCAACCTGGACAAAGGCCGAGACAAACTCATGTCAAGTAAAGCAACTGCCGCAATAGTTACCCAGATGTTCGTTTCACTGCAAGCCCGGCCTGATTCAAACATGGATGAGTTTTTCATGCACGAGAATGCACGTGATCCGCCAGCATTATCCGATAGAGGTAAGCTACGGAGTGGGACAAAATCTCAAATTCTCAATTGTTTACCAGCTATTCCTGCACAAGGGAAGAATTCAGCAGCTAGACAAGCTTCAGTTGTCATCTTGGATATGCCTGCTGTAGTCCATGTAATCAAACCACAGAAAGCGGATCTGTTTGGAGAATATGCTCGATTGCAATTATTGCCATACATCGAATCTCTGATTAACACGAACACCACAAGGGTTGATGCGATCTATGACTGTTACCCCGAAGGCAGTTTGAAGAATCAGACGCGAGCAAAACGCCTCGGTGAGACAGCAGTTAGGTTGATACGGGTGTCCGAGAACGTCCCTTTACCTAAAGGGAAGAATTGGCAGGCATTCTTGAAAGTTAGTGAGAATAAAGACGAATTTTTCAAGTTCCTGTCTGCTGAACTGCTGAAATTAACATCAACATCCGAGTACCAGTTGTTAACGACATCAGGAGAATATGTACTATGCAATAAGGATGTTAGCTTATGTGACATATCTCCATCGAACCACGAGGAAGCAGACACGCGCATGATGCTTCATCTCAACCATGCAGTCTCACAAGGTCACAAAATAGCTTTTCTTCGCACGGTTGATTCTGATGTCGTCATTCTGTCTTTGCACCATTTCGCAATATTCCGTGACCTTGGACTCAGTGAGCTGTGGATTGGGTTTGGAATTGGAAAGGCATATAAAGATATGCCAATTCATGAGATAGCTTCACAACTTGGACCTGATTACTGTAAGGCCCTGACTTTCTTCCACGCCTTCACAGGTTGTGATGTAACATCCAGCATGCTCGGCATTGGGAAGAAGACAGGATGGAATGCATGGATGAATTTTCCCGCATCAACTGAAATGATGATAGAATTGACTGAGAATCCGCAAGTCTTTTCAGAGGATTCCCCTCATATGCAGCATATCGAAAAACTCACCATACAGATGTACAGTAACAGTTGTGTCAGTACACGTGTCAATGATGCGAGACGGCATATGTTCACACATGGCCTTAAGTCTATGGAAAACATCCCGCCCACCAAAGCAGCTCTGTATCAACATGTAAAAAGGGTAATTCTTGTGTCATCTTTCATTTGGCATCGTGCTCTGCAGAAACACTTATGTGTGCCAGACCCATCACAGTACGGATGGGAGTGGAATCCACGTCTCAATATTCTGGTCCCATTTTGGACTCACCTAGGAGACGCAAGTGCTGCATGTGCACTGATGCTCCACTGTAGTTGTGCCAAGGCCTGCAAGGGCAATTGCAAATGCTTGAAAGCTGGATTAAGGTGCACACCTTTGTGTAAGTGTGAAGGTGGCTGTTGTAACAATATTGAGTAGTATACTGTCATGTTAGGACCAGTCATCTCCTATTCTGGTATTTTTTTTTCCATTTTCGGCCAGTTAACACATGTCATGTTTCTAGTTGAGTTGATTTTGCTAACAAATGTTCATCCCATGTGGCTTGCTACATTGTCCGGGGTATAGGAATACAGTTTTAGATTTCGGAAAATAGTCTGTTATTTACTGCACAAGACGGTGTTAATTCATGCATAGCATGATACAATATCCCCAACTATTTTGCCTCTGTACAACAGTTGATACCTTCGTTCACCCGTGTGTTCATCTATGGTATCCTTGTCTTTCTCTGGCCATAGGCCACATGTGACTAGTCAGTTCCTACTCCATAGCAAATCAACTTGGAAATCCTTCATCTTGTAGCGCACTCATGTCTCAATGAATCCATACCTGAGTTGATCTAATAAATCTAACGTAAGGTATCAAATTGCCATACCGGATCATATTTCGATAAGTTATTCGCTAAAACATTTCGACCACTCATCGACATCAAAGGTCATGTTTTGGCTCCCAGTGGTGGCTATATCTCTATATCCCTGGTAAAGTAGCATACCATGAGGGATGGGCATTAAGTGTCGGCAACATTAATCCTGACTTGGAACACACCACATCTTAACTGGCCGAAAATGAAGAATACTACTTGTAGTCAAAAAATATTCCTGTACCTCGAATGACTGCAAACATACACTCACCCCTTCTAGTCCCATTTTGCCAATGTTCTATACTGGCAAGATAACATTGTATAATTAACAACGGGAACTAATGCATCCCGAGTTCATTCCAGCACTGCCCTTGCTGGCAGACGTGTCGCTATGGTGTTGAGATTGAACCAGAACTCCTCTAGAAATTTGATAGTTTTATTTTCTTAGAAAATAAATCTATCGAAAATGCCGGAAGTTGAGAATAGACTGTCACTTTAATTGGATTATCAAATGTCCAAGTATCCCCACTGCTGCATACTATCGAGTACCCTTGTTCATGTGTTGACAGGAATCTCTCATACCATGTTCATTTGACCATTGCATTCCCGAGAAACATTCAACACTAATTTATCTACGGACGGACGATCATACTGACAGTCAGACACACAGACGCACACATCGACGGAAATTCTGATCCCATTATCCATTAATCTTCCCCCCAACTTGTTCCAAGGGCTTCACTCCATCATTCACATCAATTACAGCACATGTATGGTGTTAGGTTTGGAGCTTCAGTTGTGCGATCGGCGAAAATAGCTTTTTTTCGATCCGCTTGGCGGCCATTTTGGATTTCGCTGCTAGTGGTGGCTAGAGGATGGTGCCAACTTGTAGCCGATCGATTTTGAAATCTCTGATGCCTACCCTTACATCATGCCAAATTTCAGGAAGGTATCACCAAGTGCACAATTCTAGCGAATTCCTCCCCCGCTAGAAGAAGCAATGAAAAATAGAAACATTTGAATATGTTAGTTTTTAGCTCACCTGACATTCAGTCAGGAGAGCTATAGTGATCACTCACCATCTATCGTCCGTCATCCGTGAACATGGTGTTTGCATCTTCTCCTCCCAAACCGTTGAACCAATTTAATTGATATTTGAGATAATAGTTTGTTATGACAATGGTATGTAGCATCCTTAGGCGGGTGAGATTCAAGTTTGTTCAAGCCATGTCCCCAGGTCCATATTTGGGCTCACTGTGGGAGCTCGAATTGTAACTTAGTTCAAAATGAGGAATTTTCTTAAAAAATCTTCTTCTGATCCAGCAGTCGGAATGTTTTGATATTTGGTGTGCAGCATCCTTGGGGTGTGTGATTCAAGTTTGTTAAATCCAAGTCCCTGGGTTCATATATGGGCTCCCTATGGGAGCCCGAATTAAAACTTTGTTCAATATGAGGAATTTTTCTTTAAAAATCTTCCCCTTCAGATTCAGTGGTGGGATTGTTTTGATATTTGGCATGCAGCATCCTTTCCTTAGGGGGGTGAGATTCAAGTTTGTTCAAGCCAATTCCCTGGGTTGATATTTGGGCTCCCTGTGGGAGCCTGAATTATAACTTAGTTCAATATGAGGAATATTCTTCAAACATCTTCTTCTTCACATCCACCAGTCAGAATCTTTTGATATTTGGAAAACGGCATCCCACTGGAGGTGAGATTCAAGTTTGTTCAAGCCAAGTCCCTGGGTTCATATTTGGGCTTCCTATGGGAGCCCAAATTATAACTTAGTTCAATATGAGGATTATTCTTAAAAATATTTTTTTTTTAGATCCACTGTTCTGAATCTTTGGATATTTGGTATAAGCTTTTCTGAGGAGGGGCAGATGCAACTTGTTGAAATCAATTCCCTGGGTTTTATAAGTGGGTATGACTGGACCCAGAAATCTTTGTTCTCATAGCACAGTGATAACAAAGGCACCCAATAAATTTATAGCAAACATTACTGACATAAAAAATCTTCTTTACAGGTTCTGTACAAAAGAAAGTGTCAATGACACTGTAGCTTAACTTGTGTGTTGTGTTTGATGAAAAGGATAATGTTCAATGTTTATGAAAATTATGAAATAAGACAAGAATTGTGATAATTGGGAATATGTTCATTTCTGTTCCCTGTATGCTATGTTTTTGATAAAAATAATAAGAGGTGTACACTGTACTAAAGAGCTGAGGGGTGGGTTAATATGACCTCACAGTTTATGTATGTGGCCCTCACAGTTAACGTATATCAACAAAAGTTACCAATTTACAGTGAAATTATTCCAAAACGAGTCATCCTATCAAGTTACATTGAAATCCCTTCATAAATATGGCCTGTAGACTGTGCTAAAGATTTTCGGGCTTTGGGCCCCCGTAGCTGTCAGTTTCCCAATTGCGTCCAAAGGGGACGTTCTCATCTAGACATTATATGAAGTCAACCTACCAAGTTACAATGAAATCCCTTCATAAATATGATCTGTAGACTGTGCTAAAGGTTTTTGGGCTCGGGCAGCCAAATGGTTGAATGATCGCAACCAAAAGGGAACATTCTCATCTGGGCATCATCTGGAGTGATCCTACGAAGTTACAATGAAATCCCTTCATAAATATGACCTGTAGACTGTGCTCAAGGTTTTTGGGCTTCAGGCCCCTGAAGCCATCGCAGTTGACCAATCATGACCAAAAGGGGGATGTCATCATCTAGGCATTATATGGAATCCAACTAACAGGTTACAATGAAATCCTTCCATAAATATGACCTATATACCATGCTAAAGGTTTTGGCTCGGACAGCCATCAGGGCTGAATGATCGCGACCAAAAGGGGGCGTTCTCATCTAGACATTATTTGGAGTCATCCTACCACGGTACAATGAAATCCCTTCATAAATATCACCTGTAGACTATGCTAAAGGTTTTCGGGCTTCAGGCCCCTGTAGCCATCACAGTTGCCTAATGGTGTCCAAAAGGGTCTGTTCTCATCTAGACATTATATGAAGTCAACCTACCAGGTTACAATGAAATCCCTTCATAAATATGAACTGAAGACTGTGCTAAAGGTTTTTGGGCTTTGGGCTCGGGCAGCCATCATGGTTGAATGATCGCAACCAAAAGGGGACATTCTCATCAGGGCATCATGTGGAGTGATCCTATGAAGTTACAATGAAATCCCTTCATAAATATAACCCGTAGACTGTGCTCAAGATTTTCGGGCAGTTGACCAATCACGACCAAAAGGGGATGTCATCATCTAGGCATTAGTCAACCTAACAAGTTACAATAAAATCCTTCCTTAAATAGGACCTATAGACTATGCTAAAGGTTTTTGGGCTCGGGCAGCCATCAAGGCTGAATGATCACGACCAAAAGGGGACGTTCTCATCTAGACATTATTTGGAGTCATCCTACCAAACTAAAATGAAATCCCTTCATAATTATGACCTGTAGACTGTTCTAAAGGTTTTCGGGCTTCGGGCCCCTGTAGCTGTCGCAGTTGCCCAATCGGGTCCAAAAGGGGATGTTCTCATCTAGACATTATATGAAGTCAAACTTACCAAGTTACAATGACATCCCTTCATAAATATGACCTGTAGACTGTGCTAAAGGTAATCTGGGCTTCGGGCTCGGGCAGCCACAATGGTTGAATGATTGCAACCAAAAGGGGACATTCTCATCTGGGCATCATCTGGAGTGATCCTGAGAATTTACAATGAAATCCCTTCATAAATATGACCTGCAGACTGTGCTCAAGATTTTCTGGCTTCGGGCACCTGTAGCCACCACAGTTGACCAATCACGACCAAAAGGGGATGTCATCATCTAGGCATTATATGGAGTCAACCTAACAGGTTACAATGAAATCCTTCCATAAATATGACCTTTTGACTATGCTAAAGGTTTTTGGGCTCGGGCACCCATCAAGGCTGAATGATCGCGATCAAAATGGGACGTTCTCATCTAGACATTATTTGGAGTCATCCTACGAAGTTACAATGAAATCCCTTTATAAATATGACCTGTAGACTGTGCTAAAGGTTTTCGGGCTTTGGGCCCCTGTAGCCATCACAGTTGCCCAATCATGTCCAAAAGGGAACTTTCTCATCTAGACATTATATGAAGTCAACCCACCAAGTTACAATGAAATTCCTCAATAAATATGACCTGTAGACTGTATTAAAGGTTTTCAGGTTTTGGGCTCGGGCAGTCATCATGATTGGCAGATCATGCCCAAATGAGAAAAATCTCATCTAGACATCATAAGGAGTCATCCTACCAAGTTACAATGAAATCCCTCCATATTAAACATGATCTGCAGACTGTGCTAAAAGTTTTTGGGTTTCGGGCTTGGGCAGCCATCACGGTTGACAGATCATGCACAAAAGGGGATGTTCTCATCTAGGCATTATACAGAGGCATCCTACCAAGTTACAATGAAATCCCTTCATAAATCAGACCTGTAGACTGTGCTAATGATTTTCGGGTTTTGGGCTCGGGCAGCCATACCGGTTGACCGATCGCGACCAAAAGGGGACGTTCTCATCTAGACATGACCCCAAATCTGCATATGGAATTTCATGACAATCAGACAAGAACTGTGGGGTGTAGCCCGTGCTAAAGGAAAATGTGAACAGACTCACAGACTAACAGACTTCCGCACACGTGATGGCAATAGCTTATCTTGACTTTGTCAAGTTAAGCTAAAAATGTAATACACAGAATTCCCAGAAATATGACTGCCTACAGGCATTTTGAATTTTTGGCCGAGCCCCAATGCACTCGTTACCATCGCATGATGATAACAAACATAGTCCTAGAAGTTCTGTACAAAAAACTGATTGCAGAGGAAAAACCATTTCCAAGGCAATTTCTTTGCTGAGGCAAATTTTCGTAATTATATGCTCTGAGCAATATTCAGGGTTCATACGCTGCCTGGGAAAAATGTTCCTGACTTTTATCATTCATGTAAGTCCATTTTCCATCCCATTAACAAAAACTGGCTGTTGAAGATTTTGATAAAAAGTCAGTAACACCAGGTTGAAGATCTTTTTCAGAATTTGCAAAAATTACATTTATTTCAACTCATGTGCTCACATAAAGCTGTTTCCCTGGTATCGTTTTGTTTCCTTGTTTATTGGGGTTTTACCAACCCTTTCAACTAACAGGATCACATCATGTTTGACAGTTTTACAGGAGAGGAACATGGAGTACAAGGAAACAGCCACTGAGCAGCAGCAAGAAAATGTGAGACTCTGCAGCTTACTAAGCAGAGTTAGCCATGGGTGAAGGCAAGTGTACCATGAACACACACACATATGGTATTGGATATAACTAACATTTTACCACAATGAAGGCAATAAACTTTCCTGTTGGTTTTCGCATCATATTCGATATACGCTGTTGTATTTTTTATTTTGTAGCCTCAGTTCAGAGTATACATAGTGCACCCATCTTTTTCTTAAAATCTAGAGATGAGTGGTTAACCCAAAATTCGGTTTGGTTTCAGTTTTATTATCAAAACCCAAACCGAAACAATTACAGAAAACCCATCATCGGGCTTTTTCAACTTCAATGTTGAAAAACTCTAATCAGGTCTTCACTTCTCAAATAAAGAGAGAAACAGCCTAAAGTTAACCTTGTTTTCAAACTTCAGACGCGATACCCCTTTTCAGAGTACCGGTATAGGCCATTACACAGGTGCGTTGCCCTGGAAAAGGAGTCCCTGTGACACTGACTGGCACCAAATACATCTTCTTATATGCAAATACAATGTATTGCATAATGAAAACCGAAACCGAAAATCCGACTCTTTGAATGAAACCAAAACCCAAACCGGAACAGACATGAAATTTGAAAAACGCCCATCTCGATTAAAAGCTCAACGGTTCAAAATGCAAACAGTAAAACAAGACAGCTTTTATTAATGCTGAAATATGTGTCTTCAACATCTGAATGGGTGTCGTAATTTTTTTTTTCATTTGTCACCCTCGGAAGTAAATATATTATGAAAGAATGGAATCCTCAGAGTTGTGACAAGCAATGTGTCTTGTGTTTAACTCTTTGCATGCTGCTGGCGGATATTCCTGCTCAGGACAAGAAATAGCTGCCAATGAAATAAGTAGAATTTGAGCACTTTTATCCAAATTGTCCCTTGTACATTAAATCATCTGTTTCACCGATGATTTCTTGTATTAAATCAAAACGAATTTTTCGGCAATTCTAGTCATGGCTGCTTCTCAGCAGTCATGACTAGATTTGCTGAAAAATATTTTAAAATTACTTAGCAGGTCAAGAGTTAATCAGCAGATTGATCATCTGTCTCAGTTTTCTTAACTCTCTGACACCTCAGATATATTCTGTTGACAAATATAAAGTTTCCGAATTTCATTTTTTGGTTCAAAATTTTGAGTTTTGTTTGAGCAAACACTATTAACTCCTGCACTCTGGTAGTATTTCAAATTTCCCATTATTGACTCCATATTGGCCATGCAGCATAAAAATTTGATAAATTTTTCAAAGAGCTCTGTCAAACAAGATATAATTTTTTAAATTCTCAGTTGCATTGTGAGAAAAATTTGCTGCTGAAAACTTTGGTATTTTGACATCAGAGAGGGTTAACTACTTGGCATTTTAATGGTACTTTTATAATTTAAAATAATTTGAAGTTTGTTCAAAAAATTAATTTTTATTCTTATTCAATACTCACAAGGCTTAAAAGCTTTTTTCCATACTTTTCAAGACCTTTTCCAGACCGACACAACTTTTCATAATTTTTCAAGAATTTCCATATGGCATATGAACCCTACATGTTTTTTGAACAACAGTTAAAAAAAATCAGGCCCCCTGCATGGTTCTTTTAGCTGCCGTATGCTCTCTTTTTATAACCAAATCAAACTTAAAAAAAAATAATAATTAAATGGTCTGTGTCTGATATTTTATCCAAGTTAATAAAACTGATAAATTTGTCCCTTGAGTGCAATAAGGCTTTGGAATACTTTACCATTGCAAAGCCTTCTTGCACTCAAGGGACAAAATACACTGCCATCCACGTTATTTTGTAGATTATGAGGCCTAAAACAAACCAAGAAATAATTACAAAAATAAAGATTAAAATAAAAAACTGCCCGCCCACATGCAATTTTACAAAAAGAATCTCTAGCTTCACCATGGGTCTACTAGCTGTAACTTTGCTGGAACTTCCAATAGAGCTAGACATGATTCAGAAGTTTTTTAGATGAAGAGTTAAAATTCTGTGGCTTCACCCTGGAGGTCTAGTAGCTGATACTGTGCTCATAATCTTAATGGGACACAGCCATATTTGAACATTATATTAGGCAAAGGACAGAACACATCTTACTAGATGGGGGGAAACTCCAATCTGCGTGTGTTCAGTGATAATACCCTCTCCACAACTGTTCAGTTTGTTTGTTTTTTATGGAGGTTTTAGGTCGCTTTCAGCATCTATGCATATATTAAGACCACAACGTGCTTATCAAGTCAAGTTTTGCCAAGTGAATGCTTAAAATTTTGTTGCCAACCTGAGAGAGATCTCACACAGGTGATGGAAACTGTGTTCTATTATACCAGTAAGGCAGACTTGTCAATCCTAGGAAACAACCATGCTTCCTTAAAGTTCCTTTCCTGGAATTTCCTTGGGGAATATCATGCAGTGCTCAGAGGCTTAATCAAATAAATAGCCAGACTAATAAATCTATAAACTGAAACATAAGCTGGATCAATTTAACCCTTTACCCAACGAATCGGCCACATCTGCCCGGGTAACATGCAAATCCAGCAGCTGAAAAAATATTACTTTTCAAAAAATTTCAACAAAACCATATCATGTGACCCCTCTTTGGAATGAGCTCATCGAGATCGATCCAATGGGGGGTCACTTGATATGGTTTGGTTGAAATTTTTTGAAAAATTAAAAAAAATGGTATTTAAAATAATAAAGTTTGATATTGTCTGCGTTGGGCAAAGGGTTAATTGCACCCTAATTAGTTTCTGAGTTTCAGATGAGACACAATTTGTGGCAGATTTAGGGCTCCACCTTTCTGTATCACCATGACCAAAAAGCTGCTGGTTTGGAAATCACAGAGAGTACAAATCTGAGCCCATTGATTATAATTACATTGGCCCACTTGTGAGGACTCTCATGAGATATTATCAGCTCTATGATACCAGTGAAGCAAAATTTGTCTACCACAGGAAATAAGCACTATTTTCCTTCTCACTTCCCATCACACACAAAAAGCATAAAGTTTAGCCAATCATTTATCATTACCCACTAGAGGGCTCTCACCCAGGCACCGATTACCAGTCCTATAATATCAGTAAGAAGCAGAATTTGTCTACCAGAGGAAATAAGCACTGATTCACTACCCAGGATTCTCACCGGAATGCAGTACAGTACTTAAATATTTAATTTAATTACACAGCCAAACTCACCAAACCAATGAAAAATGTTCACTTCTGATTTTCCCCTAAATTTCACCAAATGATGAATTTTAAATTTCATGGGTTTCGAAAAAAAAGACAGAAAAAAAAGTTTTAAGATTACCTTGAGGCACCACCCAGGCCAGTTTCTGACAATCCACAATTCTGCAATATGAATTGAGCTGGGAGGTTTTAATTTTTGAGATTTGATTTTGGTTCGGTTTCAGAAAAAAACTTTGGTTTTGGTTTTGTTTTTTCAGCCTGTTATTAACAGAGTAAATAACTCTTCATGTTCCTTAACTTGGAGAAAATGTGCAGTAGTTTCTATGACACCACTCACCACAAAAGCCCTGCCCTCAAGTATTTCCATTAGGTTCTGCCTAACTTCCCTTTGATCATTCTTGGAGGTTCTATGGGATCAGTTGCTAAGCCTATTCAGTCAAGAAAAAACTCATAAATAAGGGTAACAAATGAACAAAATTCATCTATTCTATGTTGTGTTCTGATTGTCACATTTTCTCCCTTATTGACTCGTCCAGAGGACGAGTCAATAAGGGTGAAAATGTGACAAGGAGAATACGACGTATCCACCCCTTTGCCGATATGACTAAGTGATGAGAGTCCACAATAGTCACATGTTCAGTTCTCTCCCAGTAACATACTTTGATCGGTTTATACACAGACACAGAAAAACTGTTGGCCATTTTTCTGCTGGATTTTACGGTTCAGGTTTCCGGTTTGCCACAAAAACTGGAACCAAACCGGAAAGCTGAAAAACTAACCTGGCCTAAATATGAATATCTATCAGCCAGCAGTAATTTATAGTCAGGCTTGTCTGTCTATATAGGCAGTTAAGACTTAATTAGAAACCTTGCGCTGCCATGATAAAATGATAAGTGTCCTGATACTGATACTTACAACAAAGAGGAGCTATTTTGTGGCCATGATGTTTACCAGATTCAACTCAAGCTTTAATCCTTTACCTAACGAGTTGGCCGCATCTACCCATGTAAGATATATAAATTGCGCAGTTGAAAAAAAAGATTTCAACAAAACCTTATCAAGCAACTCATACTCATTTGCTTCCAGGTGAATACACTGGAGGCAAAGTAATTGGACATCTATAGTTGAATATTCTTGTTAATTGAATATAATTTCCAAACATCAAACTATTTACCATACTTTACGTACAAATTTCACCTGTTCATGGCATATGGGTTATAGATTTAACTCCTGTTAATTGAACAAAAAATATTGCAATCAGCGGCAAAATTACTATATTTGACATCTAATGAATTCCCCACATTTACAGACATTATTAGCCCCAATACATCTAATATAGATCTCTGTCAAACAAGATATAATAGATAAATGCCAGTTTGTAACTGGAAGAGAGGGGAAAATGTCCCGTTCCTGTTAATTGAATAATAATTTTTACTGGCAAACATTAACCCTTTATCTAACAAATCGCCCACATCCACCCACATAATATGCAAATTGAGCAGTTGAAAAAATTAAATTTTTCAACAAAACCATATCATATGACCCTTCATTGGAACAAGGTCATTGAGCTCATTCCAATGAGGGTTTCACATGATATGGTTTTGTTGAAATTTTTTGAAAAATTTAAAAAAATGATATTTGAAATAATAAATTTTGATATCATCTGCGTTGGGTAAAGGGTTAAAAGCAAACAACACTTGCAAACAAAATTCTTGAATAACTAATTTTTTTCATTTTTTGTCTCGAAAACATAGGTTATGACCCCTCATTAGAATGAGCTCAACGATTTTTTAGAAAAGTGCTGGCCGGTTTGGGCAATTATGTTGGGTAAAGGGTTAACAGGATTCCACTATACTTCCTTAAAATTATCAAGAAAAAGTTAATTCAGTTTTATGTGGATTCTTAATACTCACCCGAACTTCAACGTTAAGATTTTTGTCAATTTTTCTCTTCTTCAATACCTGTAAAAACTGCTTGCATGGAATTGATTCCCTTCTTACATTTCTCACTGCCTTTTCTTCCTTCTCTGCAAAATGATCAGACAAACCACAAAATACAGGTAAACTTTCAATACCATGTCGGACTGCAGCACAAAATTTTCTTCCCATACTGTTAAAGCTGTTGGGGTTTAATTGTTATTGTCCAACAATGGGTTACAAAAAGGTCCAAATGAAACAACAAATATAAAATGCCTCTCCAACATTGTTTGTAATACACATGGATAAGAAGCACAAATTACTAAGCATCTATATTTTCTAACATAACTGTCTTGATGCATCCAGAAATTTTCCAATATTCCAAAGAATTATTTCAGATTAGTAAATTTTCTCTTTGAAATTACAACAAATCCAAACCAACCACACATTATCAGTTAAGGGATTCATCAGCATGTGGAGCACAATTATTATCTGACAATGGCATCTACACTGTGTGGCTTTTTCCAATATCAGCTACTGTGTTGGTGACAGTTTTCCCTCACTGAAGCTAATGGATTTGTTGGAACAATGACACCCTGTGACTAATGAAGGAATGGTGACATTTTTCAGCTGTGTTCAGTGCAATTGTAAATACACCGACATCTGATTTCCTGTGAAAATACCTCAAACTAAATCTATTGGTCTCATGGGAAGACATCAGAGCATCCCTTATACCAGTCAACTTGCTGTAGGACAACAATAAGTGAAAACTATCTCAAATAGCATAGATTCAGTGCTATACTTCATTGTATTGATATATTGTCTTTTGTTCTCATAAAACATTAAAAGGTCAATAAATCCCAGAAAGATTTATGGCAATGGCTAAAGTTACATCTGGTTGAGGGGGGAGGGGGAGGGTACATTTATTCTTAACACTTTACCTAATGAATCAGCCGTGGTCAAAATTAGACATTGTGCAGAAATGTGTGCCCTTAAACACCAATAACCCTTTACCCAACACAGACGATTTCAAAATTCATTATTTTAAATATCATTTTTTCAAAAATTTTTCAAAAATTTCAACAAAATCATATCATGTGACCCCTCTTTGGAACGAGCTCGATGAGCTCGTTCCAAAGAGGGGTCACATGATATGGTTTTGTTGAAATTTTTCGAAAAATGTTTTTTCAGCAGCTGCATTTGCATATCACGCGGGTGGATGTGGGTGATTCGTTGGGTCAAGGGTTAAATAAATGAATCGGCCCACATAATTTACAAATTAATCAGTTGAAAAAGATAATAGTTTTCAAAAAATTTCAACAAAACCATATCATGTGACCCCTTGTTGGAATAAGCTCATCCTGCTCATTCCAACAAGGCAGTCTTGCACATATGAAAAATCTAGGGTGGCAACAAATCGCTCACCTGAAAAGCAGTTAGGCGAGCAAATCGCTTGCCTAAAAAGTTTTTTCTGTAAAAACATACCGACCCATTAGAGAATTGCCTTATAATAGCTACCTACATGTGATACTATCTTATAATGCACAAACTGGGTTTCCGCTAGGGATAAATTGGCAGGTCCGGTATGAGGGAAAAACCAGACTGTCAGCACAACCAGGGTTCGCGTCGGACAGAGAAAATGTTTTAAATTACAACTGCAGAAAGGCAATTTTCTTGCATCTGACACCGCCCAGTTAGAAAAATGGGTAGCTAGTTTTTGTTTCAGTCAGTACATCAATTAGTGTCGGGAGGTTATGAAATTTTTCCACGGTTTCGCTTTCTACTCATTTTTTTTTTTAAAAAGAATTGAATCCGGTTTCGTTTTTTTTTTTAGAGAGAAATATATTCAAGTATTAAACACTATAAACACTTGGGTTTTTTCCCCAATATTAGTTTTAATAAAAGTTCATAGTGCATTAGTACCTTCCCCTCTGTCTAAAATTATGAGATTATATATAGCGCAGCACATGAACAGTGAATCATTAATCCAGAAGACAATGAAGATTGTTCACAGAGCCCTGGATATACAGTTGACTAGCATTGGCAGCCCTCCCCCCTCCCTACCAAGACAAGAGTAAAATGCTGTAGTAGCAATGCACAACTTGGGTAAGAAATGCTGAAGATGTAATGTTGTGAAATGTCAGGCCAAAGAAAAGAAATCCCTTTGTTTGGGGTACCTCCACCGACCCTAAACAATTATGCCGACTCTAAAAGTTTTACAAAGTAAAAGTCGCTCATTTAGATCATTGTTACCCTAATTTTTATCGGACTTCAACTGTGAATTTGAAACCCATTTTGAGGTTAAATCTTTCAATAGTACGTGTAGAAATAAATATATCAGACAGTATAAATGCGGAGCAAGTAGTAAGTTCCAGTTCAGCAAAGAAAACCGCATTTGATAAATTGATCATTTTATAGATAGTGTTACCATTGGTGTTGAAGGTCATGAAAATTAATATGAATATCATGTTGAATTTCATGTAATGATACTGAAAGCCCTGAATCTTGGTCTGCAGTCTTGAAAATGTTATTGGTGCAAGTATAGTATACAACTGGGTTTTTTTTAATGCCATTCAAACATATACATAGAAATTACTGACAGTAGCCAGCAGATGCATGGATATTGCATTCAAGTGAAGTGTGTGGTCATTTTGGTAATACGATGTTTGTTTTATTTTTGTCCAAAGCCAGGTGGCGCTTTATATCTCACACTGAATAGGGTGATTTTTATCTTTTCATTCATTTGTCATTCAAAAGAAAGTTTATTTAATACGTAAATACAATTATATTATGGGACCAAAAACGTTATTAATTGGGCCTGATTTTTTTCTGTGATTTCAGCCCTTTTCATTTAACACATTACATGAAGTGACAGCATTCAAGACTGTGCAGTTAAATAACCCTGTGTGTCCCAACTGACAGTTATCTCACATTCAGGTCAGTCAGTGTTTTAAAATAACCGAAACTGAGTTGTATTTTCGGTTAACCTCCCAGCACTAACACCAATTCACATGACGTTAAGACTCATACTTGCTTCCAAAATTACTGGGACCTACATTGCATTCAAATACTTATTGGGATTGGCACTTGGGATTAATTCACTTCTCAAAATGAAATGAAACAGTTTAGGAGAGAGATTCTGTGGCCAGACAATTGATCTGTCAATTTCAAATCACATGTATGCTGACAAAGTGAAATCAGACATTAGAATTAAAGAGTGTTGCAAGCGCATGTCAATGTATTGTCAAGAAAGTGCTATTTATGAATTCTTTGAAGTCACATGCATTTGTCATCCTTAGTGCACTCGTTGATTTTCAAAACATACATATATTATAACATAATGTCTGGACGGTATGTTGGATGATTTAACCACTTGAGGGCTGTTCAAAATATTTCTGTCTTTGGTAAGATTGAAGCGTCTGTACTGTGTAGTCAAAATGAAAGATAGGCGCGCAGAAAACCGCATATGAAGAATAAGATTTATGCAAGCGGTAGGTGCGCGATAAAATCATGTGCGTAATATTTCCAAGACTGACAAGGTGTCAGAAGATATGGTTTTGTTGCAATTGTTTGAAAAACTTTGAAAAAACAATAATTAAAATAACAAATTTTGATATTCTGTGCAGTGGATAAAGGGTTAAACCAGGTCAATAATAAAAATATTCTGAATGCGCTGAAAACTTTTCATCCCATTACTAAAAACGAATAGCAGGCAACACTTGGAAAAAACTTTCCAGAACAGAAAATTCCAATTTTTGCCTCAAAACATAACTTATGACCCTGCATTGGAATGAGCCCAATGAGCTTGTTCCAATGATTGCTCATATGCTATGTTTTTGAGGCTTGAAAATTTTTTTTAAAATGTCAGTAGTGATTTTTGGGCATACTGCTTGTCGGATGTGGCCATTATTTTTGTTAAATGGCATATTTTTTTCTAATGTTGTAGTTGGTGATACCAGGAGTCTTCTTCAGATGAGCCAAACCAATGTCTGCCCATCTGGAAGAAAAATTGGATTTCTACCCCCTTGAAATGCAGCAACTTCCTGGCAACTCAAATGATATATCACTAATTCTTTGCTTCACAAATGCTGTGCTACAAGGCTACAGAAGACAAAAAGTATGCAACTTGTGCATTCAAGGCATTCATACCTTGTCTCGAGATTCAGGAACAGCTTTTGCATGATGGCATTTACATCAAGAGCACCACCAGGCGTGGCTAAATAAGCCCTTTAGCCATTTTAAATTGTACTACCAAAAATACCCAAAAAAATTTCTTATAAAGAATATCTGATATACCCTAATTATCGATTAAAATGAAAATGTTTATAATACTGACAAAATTGCAAGTCTCAAAAAAGGGCCATAAGCCCATAATTCATGTAAAAAGAAGTGGATGGAACCCATATTCAAACTTGGTCTGTATTATTAGCTGGAAAATACCCATACCAACTTTGGTTAAGATCAAATGATCCAAAGTGGATTTATTGGTCAGAAACCAATAATGTTGATAGATAGTCGAATACTAAGACAAAAAAGGGCCATAACTCACGAAAAAATAATTGGACAAAACCCATATTCGAACTTGGTCTGTATTACTAGCTGGGTAATAAACACACCAACTTTGGTTGAGATCAAATAATCCACATTGGAGTTGTTGGTTGGAAACCAAAAATGTTAACCTAAGTCAAAAAAGGGTCATAACTCATAAGATCATCTGTATTATGCAACTAATCCTGTGCAATGCACAGCCTTAGTGAATGTACTTCATGTAGTGTGTGTGATATGGCAGTTATCATTTTTTTTATAACCAGAATGTGTGAAAAACCCTGTGCATTACATCTGAGATGCTATCTGAGATGCTATTTTTGTGCATTGCACAGTTTGTCACAAATTTCTGGTTATAAAAAAAATCTTTATTAACTGAATAACTAACCTGTGCACTGGCCAGCCTCAGTGTAAATCTTATCTATATCAACTCTTTACCCAATGTAATGGCCAAAACCAGCCAGTACTGTTCTCAAAATTTTTTTAATGAATTCCAAAAATGAAAACATATTCTATTTTCAATTAATAGGTTGTCACTTGTCAGTGTTACATATTGAGTGTTGTGACAATGTTTAGTTATGGTTCCAATGGTATCTCTTAGTGTGCATCGAACATGATTTTATTAGGCTTTTCCCTCTGGAAAAGACTATTGTTTTTCTACGGATTATTATTTTTTGGGGGTTTTTTTGTTTTTTTTTTTTTTGTTTTTTTTCCACACATTTTTGTCTGTACGATTCAGAAGCCATTTTCGAACCGATTTTCACACAATTTGGCACACGCATAGAGTGGCAAAAAATCTAAAAATGTACCGAAGCGGAATTTTCGATTTAACCCTTATTTCGCCAGAATTGGAAAAAAACTGCCAAAATTGGGGTTTATCGGCACTTTCTCGAAACACGTCTTTAGGATTTTTAAAAAAATATTCATAATTACTAGACCTGCCTATGACACAACCTTTGATACATACGACATATTGGGCGATGCATATGGTAATCCTCCACAGGCTGCCAAACATCGAAATTTTGATGAAATGGGCCGGTTTCAGACCCCCACAGCACCCAAACGATACCCGAGAGGTAAACATAACTTCCTTTTTTGGAAGTGGAATTCACCGAGGATCATTTTTGTAAGTAATAAGGGTGTTCAGAAAACCAAGTGTTAACCCGTTTTGGGCTGGTTAAACAGCAATACCCCAAAAAAGCTCAAAACTTCATGTTTTCCGTGGATTTCTCTAAACGAGTCTTGTAGATTTTCAAGAAAAATTGGTCACTCTCAGGTCTTGGTGTGACATTACAAGTTGCATGGATAAAATATTCCGGTCAGCATTAGTTAATCCTCCCCGAGCGAGCTGCTAAACGTAAAAATTGTGATAAAATGGGCTGTTTTTAGACACCAACAGCACCCAAACAATGAGCTGCTAAACGTAAAAATTGTGATAAAATGGGCTGTTTTTAGACACCAACAGCACCCAAACAATATACCACAGAGAAAGGGGCCTTCATTTATTGGACGCAAAATTGATCGGAAAATATTTTTGAAAGTGGTAAGGGTATTCAAAATTTGACGTCTTAACCCATTTTGGGCTGTTAAAGAGAGATACCCATTAAAATCTTAAAATACCCGTTTTCTGTGGATTTCTCTAACAACATCTTGTAGGTTTTCAAGAAAAATCGGCTATTTGCAGGTCTTGGTGTGACATTACAAGTCGCGTGAACAAAATATTCCGATCAGCATTAGTTAACCCTCCCCGGGCTACTGAAGGTCAAAATTGCAATAAAATGGTCTGTTTTTGCACACCAACAGCACCCAAAGGGTACACCACAAAGAAAAGTGCCTTCTTTATCGCGCGTACAATTTATACGGAAACATTTTTGTAAGTAGTAAGGGTATTCAAAAGTCGACGTCTTAACCCATTTTGGGCAGGCTAAAGAGAGATATCCCTTGAAAGCTTTAAATTCCCATTTTCTGTGAATTTCCCTAACAGTAACTTGTAGGGTTTCAAGACAAATTGACTATTCGTAGGTCTTTATGTGACATTACAAGTTGCAAGGACAAAATACTCCGGTGAGCGTTTTTTAACCATCTACAAGCTGCCAAGCATCATAATGTTGTTAACATGGGACTGTTTTCAGACACGCACAGCACCTAATGTATACATGAGAGATAAACATAATCTCCTTTGTTTGAAGTGGAATTCACAGAGGACCATTTTTGTAAATAATAAAGGTATTCAAAAAGCCAAGCGTTAACCCCTGTTGGGGAGGTCAACAGGGATACCCATCAAAAGCTTAAAAAATCGTTTTCCCTGGATTTCTACAAACATTTTGTGGGGTTTTCAAGAGAAAATGGCCGTTGATAGGTCTTGGTGTCATATGACCTGTTGCATGGATCAATTATTCTGGTAGGCATTTGTTAACCCTTCATGGGCTGCTAAATGTAAAAAAAAAAATTGAGGAAATAGTCTGTTTTTGGATACCAACAACATCAAATGGAAATGCCCCAGAGAAACGTAACTTCTTTTACCGGACGCAAAACTTATAGGGAAACATTGATATTGATATTAACCCATTCTACCTTTAATGATGGGTTTTACCTAAACATTTTTTTATCAAACCCAAACCGAGTCATTTGAGACTACTATACTCACTTTTTCATACATCAATGAAGGAACTTTAGTGAGACAGTTAAAAACAATTCATCAGACACTGTGGTGTCAAGAAAAATCATGGAATCTAATCGGGAAAAGCCATGATTCTCCAGAATCATAAAGTCTAGTTTTAATATTTAGATTTATTTATTTTTTGATAAAAAGAAAGAACAAGTTAAAGAATAATAAGATTTTGACATTTACTGTTGAAAAAATCGACAAATCACATATTTCTGATTCAAATCAAATCTCGAATTGAATCATGTCTATTATTTGAAATCGAATTGAATCAGTGGTGTCTTTAAGATGATAGACGGGGGTAGGGTGCTATAAACCTGATTTGTTCCAAATGTCAAGGCTCAACAGACATGTTAAGTCTCACTACTTTAGAGGGAGACTCCCTATTTTTCAGAATTAATTTTTGTTAAATGAGCCAAAAATTGGGATTTTTTACAGAATCTCACTATTAAAATCAATAAATTTGACTCTTTGAGCCATTTAAAAATTAAAATCTCACTATTTTTGCTCAGAAATCTCACTATTTTTGCTCAGAAATCTCACTATTTTACAATTCAACAGCTTAACATGTCTGAGGCTCAAGTCCCGACTGATAAAATAATCCAACTACATCATCAAGAGCATGCCATCGTTGAAGGCATGTCTTGATGATGCAGTTGGAATATTACCCTGTAAGGATTATAGTTCACCGTCGACATTGCTTAGAAACCTTAAATTTGCATTTAACAGTGGTAGACCAGTGATACTGGAATTAGCATGGCTGTTGGCATAAGAACAGCTGTTATTTATGTTAATGTGGCAGAAGTTACACTCAGTCTTTTATTTCAACGTTATTTATGTATGATTTCCATCTGTACTATATGTTTTGTGAGAAGATGAAAATGCCTGAGACCAAGCTATATTCCTTTGAAAAAGATTAGAGGAAATGAATCAGATTCAAACCGAATATCTACTAAGATTTGAAATTGAATTGAAGCTTTGCAGGGCCCTACTGCAGAGCCGATGGATGCTCCTCAAATATGCTCCTAAAAGAGGAGATGATTTCACCATCAGAGTACCCCTCACCTCTTATAAAAATGTTGGAGGCAGTTGCTCCAGAAAATGAAACTCAATTAAAAGGATAATGTTCAACGTTTATGAAAGGAATATAAAATATGACAAGAATTGTGATAATTGGGAATTATGTTTCTGTTCCCTGTATGCTATGTTTTCAAGAAAAATAATTTGAGGTGTAGAATGTACAAATATTTGGAGGGGTGGAGTCATCCTTCAAGTTACAATGAAATCCCTTCATAAATATGGCCTGTCGGCTGTGCTAAAGGTTTTTGGGCTTCGGACCTGTGTAGCCATCACGGTTGATCGATTGCAACCAAAAGGGGACAACCTCATCTAGACATTATACTGAGTCATCCTACAAAGTTACAATGAAATCCCTTCATAAATACGACCTATAGTCTGCTGAAGGTTTTTGGGTTTTGGGCTCAGGCAGCCATCATGGTTGAATGATCGCGACCATAAGGGAACGTTCTCATCTAGACATTATCTGGAGTCATCCTACCGAGTTACAATGAAATCCCTTCATAAATTTGACCTGTAGACTGTGCTAAAGGTTTTCAGGCTTTGGGCCATCACAGTTGAGCGATCACAACCAAAAGGGGACGTTCTCATCTAGACATTATATGGAGTCATCCTGCCAAGGTACAATGAAATCCCCCCATAAATATGACCTGTAGACTGTACTAAAGGTTTTCGGGTTTGGGGCTCAAGCAGCCGTAATGGTTGACAGATCGCGACCAAATGGGGAAACCAAATGGGGAAGTTCTCATCTAGACATCAAACAGAGTTATCCTACCAAGTTACAATGAAATCCCCCCATATTAAATATGACCTGTATGTTGACTGTGCTAAAAGTTTTTTGGGAGTTTCTGGCTTGGGTAGCCGTCATGGTTGACAGATCATTACCAAAAGGGGACGTTCTCATCTAGACATTATACAGTCATACTACCAAGTTACAATGAAATCCCTTCATAAATACAACCTGCAGGCTGTGCTAAAGGTTTTGGGGTTTTAGGCTCGGGCTGCCATCATGGCTGATCGATCGCGACCAAAAGGGGATGCTCTCATCTAGACATGACCTCAAGCCTGCATATGAAATTTTGTGACGGTCAGAACTACAGGGTGTAGCCTGTGCTAAAGGAAAATGTGAACAGACTCACAGACTAATAGACTTCCGCACGTGTGATAGCAATAGCTTATCTTGACTTTGTCAAGTTAAGATAAATATGAAGGATGCTCCCTGAATATGAACAAGATAAGGTATCCGAGAACTAAATATTTTCCCATAGGCCACCATTATAATGTTCAGGCAAAAAAAAATATGATCGCATCACTTTAATTTTGGCATTCAAATATTTTGTCACGTACAGCCCTTCAGACAACTTTTTCTGACCTGAAAACAGGGGGTCATGCAACAAATAAGTGAGAAAAAATTACACAAAGGGAAGTAACGGTCACATGCACATATTTTTCAGGGATAAAAGAATCATTTCTGCATTATAATCCAACTTTTGGCTTCTGCTGGTCAAAAACATGAAAAATTTGCTCTTTTAAGGAAAAGTGTCCAAACTTTGTCAAATGGGCTTAAAAACTGGTATTGCCTCCAAAAGATTTTTCTAGTCTGTTACCTTATAAATTAGCTGAGAGGGATGAGAAATTACAGCCTTCTTTAAAAAACTACGCTGATCCAAAAATACAACTAAAATCTGCATCAGCACACAATATTTTTGGAAAAAATCTGTCTCATTTAACCATACTGCAAGCAAAACAGTGTCCCAACCCCCACCAAACAATATGAATGTCAATTTTGTTAAAAAAAAATGGGGATGCAGCTATATATTTCACCAATATAAAAGGACTCTGCCATTTTATCCTAATAATTGATGTCAAATTTTCTTCTACCTACTGATGTGGTAAAATACAGAGCTGAATAGGACCACCCAGTATGCTCCTTTTCATCAAAGTCTATGATATAATTAATAAATTAATTGATACTGACCCAAAATAAACCTACTGTGATATTAAATTTCCCATTTGTGATAGCTTTTAAATCACATTCTGGCTTCTGAAGACATTTCACATTGTGTTTGATGAATTTTTTGCAGTTTTTGTACAGAAAAAGCCTCAGTTTTCTCAGTGAAGGTACCTAGAGTCATTGGTATGGCACTGACAAAACATAAAACAGTGGGTTTTTTTTCCAACAAAAATGACGAATACATGCTACAGTGGTATCTCATAACACTGCTAAAATACCTAAAACCATCAAATATTGATTCTATAGTGCTATGTTTGAGCTGCATGCACCCATAAGTGCACTTTCACAACTTTTGTTTTAATCCCCACAGACACCCCCATTCTGGCAAAAAGCGTGAAATTGTAGAAAATATGTTTTCAAAGAGGATGAATCAGACATTTGCTTGATGAGTATGGTGGTCTTTGATGTTTAATATATTTTTGTGTGTGTGTGTGTGTAGGGGGGGGGGGGGGTGTGGTGAGGGTGAAAGGTAGGCAGTTGCCAATTATTGAAAATGTAGATCCAGGCCAATGAAAAGCAAAGAAACACCTTGTCTGATGAATGAATGAATGAATGAATGAACGAACGTACAAAATGCAAATGAACGAACAAATGAACTGATGGATGGGTGGATGGATGGGTGGATGGACAGACAGATGGATGGACAGGGATGGATGGATGGACATACAGATTTGCACTCACCCATTTAGGAAGTCTACATGAGAGTACTGAATGACATACAATGAAAAATATAGTGGAAGAGCCATGACAAGGTTGTCAAATAGAAAAATAACTCAGTGGACCCCGAGTGCTGCATTCTCAAAGTAAAACATATGAAACTGAAAGTGTATGATATTAACTTCAGCCTCTAAAAACATATACAGTCTTTCCAAATGTTTATCATCAGCAGAAGGGTTAAGTATGTGTGGACGGGGTGGGTGGGTGGGGGGGGGGGGGGGTTGTGGGGGGTCTTGGTTCAAGGAGAGAGCAATATTTCACAGCTGTCACTGTAAATATTTGTGCTTATCATGGGAACCATGACAGCACTAGTACTAGACTGCTGTATTGGTAGCTATACACAAATGCCATTCATTCACATCTGTCATTTTATTATGTTATTTTTTCCACTGTAGCCCCCTCACCTCCCCAAATTTGTGTTCCTCTTTCTATGAAGGAATTGTTTTCCAACATTTTAAAGAGCATAATATAGAAGAGGAAAACTTCTGAATACCAGTGAATAGAAGTATAGTATAGGTTTTCTGGCGGTGTTTGAATGGTGATTTGGGAGGTGGTTGGAAGATTGGAATCCTCCCTACCCCAAGTACTATGAGAGGGAACCATGGTTTAAATAAATGTGTTAATAGGGTAAGATAGGCTGTTAGTTAGCAACTGCCAAATGTCATAGAGTGCTCCTGAGAAATACACTTGCTCAAAATGTGAATTTGCTTGCATTGATAGTCTTAGTTTGGGCAAAATATAGCCTTTATTGCTGACTATAACAGAAATGTAACTTTTCAAAACAAAAAAATCAGTTTTGTAAGGTGTGTGGTTCCCCAATAAACATTTAAACGTGAAATAATCGCCCAAAATAATAACTGAATCTGGTTTGAAAGCCAAAAAATATATTTTCTATAGGTATCACAGAACTAAATATTTTCCCATAGGCCACTATTATAATGTTCAGGCAAATAAAAATATGATCGCATCACTTTAATTTTGGCATTCAAATGTCAAGTATAGGCCTTCAGACAACTTTTTCTGACCTGAAAACAGGGGGTCATGCAACAAAATATGAGAGAAAAAATGACACGAAGGGAAGTACCGGTCACATGCACATATTTTTCAAGGAATTCCCTACAAAAACACACAAAAAGTAAATTGTAGTTTTTAGGTCCACAAGGCATCAAATCACCTCTTTTTTCAGGAATATTCAACAATAATGCAAGATGCCAACAGAATGTTTCAAACGTTTATTAAAACAATAAATTTTCCCAGGTCTGTTTATTTTCAGAGAATGCATTATTTTCGATTGCAACATTTCAAGGCAGGTGTCTCTAATTCAAATATTCAGTTCAGCAATACCATAAGGCATGACCGTGATACAACGGAGAGAAACCCAACTGTAACCGTCAAAATTTCAAGAGAAAACAGATTATGCTTGTGAATGCTTTTTTTGTTTTGGTGTATGTCAATGACATGTGCACAGTCTGTGATCTATAAATTATAAACTTGAGTCATGAGCAACCAGCATGTGAAGTATGAAGAAGATCTGTCCAGTGAATAAATTTTTCTGAACCAGGAGAAGATAGAAGACATGCTTGTGTAAAAGCTTGCAAATTCTTTTTTGTTCTGGTGTATGTCATAACAGGTGAATTGTCTGTGACCTTGAAGTTATAACCTTGGGTCAACTTGACATGACAGACACTTGAGTTATGAGAAAGCATTGTGTGAAATATGAACAAGATCGGTCAAAGTTTGAATAGATATACAGTCTGTGCCCTTAACTTGAGTTATGACATTTTGTTCAAGGTCATGACACACCCTCAAATCATGAGCGAGCATTGTGTGAAATATGAGCAAGATGCCTGCTGAATCATTTTTTATGAACCAGACAAAGTTAGAATGAATGAACAGTCTGTGATCTTGATCTTGAAGATATTTATTGGTGTCCATGGTCACATATTTCTGCACTGTGGCTAATCGCAACCACAACATGAAGATGAAGTCAAGTTGAGTCAATTGTTTATACCCAAGTTGCTCATTTTAGAGATCTTCCACTTTACAATAGTAAAGGGTTCCTGCTACACATCCTGGAGTTCTCACCAGGAGCCTTAAAGTTATGAACGTGAGTCAAAGTCTTGACACACCAGTTAGGTATGAACAACCATCATGTGACCTTGGGTCAAGGTCATGACACATCCTTGATCCAGACGTAAAAAATTGAGTGAAGAATGAACTAGAGGGTTAAGTGAGCCAAAAAGCTCTCCTGGGTCAAGTTGTGAACAAGGAATAAAGGCTATTTGTGTTGAGAATCTGAAAGGTAGAGGCGAAAAGGTAATATCACCTTGTACATATGTGCATACTGCAATTACTGTCACAAAAAGGCTCTGAAAAATGTTCGTCTGTTCTTCAAACCCTACTAACCACTCCAAGCACACATCCTAGGTTAGACTTGAGATTATTTAGAAAAATTACAAAACTGCTTCCCTCTGAAATGACCTGAAAAGGTTGGTTAAAATTTTGGGTTGAAACTCTGCAAAATATTCAGTGTTCCTGGAAGCCATCAGTTGTGTACCGAAATGGATTGAAATGGCAGTCAACAAGGACATGAATGAGACAGGAGGGTTTTTTTTACAAATAAGGGATATCTAGTGTACGTCCTTACACACTCAAAAACAAGAGTAATCATTAACGAAAACAGATCATTTGATAGAAATAAAAATTGTTTTCTTGCCAAATATCAAGAGATTCAGTCTGTGGAGCCAAAATATAAATGCATACACTTAATCTGAACAGGCCTGAAAATAAACAGTCTGACATTTGCAGAATGAGGTCCCCAGAAGGTGAATTTGTTGATGCTATCCCATACAGTGGGCCAATTTATTCTTTGGGTACCTCTTTCTGTTTAGTTTTGAGACCCTGATAGAGACTGAGGTTCACAGAGGGTAAATTTAGTGATGCTACCCTGCATAGCAGGGTAGCATACCTAAATTCACCCTCTGGGGACCTCATTTTGCAGATGACAGTCTGCTTATTTTCTGGCTTGAATCTGAACATACTTGAATTTGCTCCCTCAAGGATGGTGTAAACCAAATATGTAAAGTTTCTGCCAGGTGGATCTGAAGAAGTTGATTTTTAAAAGCATTTACATCACATAGAGCCCAGAAATGAACCTATGGACTTTGTTAGAATAAACTTAGTCAGGCCTCTATAAGGACGCTGTATACCAATTATCAGAAGATTCTGAGTGGTAGATCAGAAGATAATAAAGAATATTCCTCATAGGGCCCTGGGTTACAAACTCAAAGACCTGATCTGAAGAAACTTAAATCTGATGACCCCCTCCACCCCCCACCCTCAGGATGCTGTATACCAAATATGATAAGCTTCCGACAGGTGGATCTGAAAAAGATGATTTTTCTCATATTGCACTAAATTAAAATTTGGATCCTAAAAGAAGTTCAGATATAAAAACCAGGGAATTTGATGAAACAAACTTGAATTTTACCCTCATATGGAGGTTTATTCCCAACAAGAAAAATCCCAACAAGACGAATGTCGAAAATAGTCATCCCAACAAGTCAAAAATAATAAAAATGACTTTATACCTGATTTTTTTAGGTTTTCCATCGTAAACTTTAAAAACGGATTACTTTTGGACAAAGAGATTCCAATTAACTGGTTGAGTGCTGGAAGCCCATTTTGGGGCTTTATCCTGAAGTGTGGGTACCAGAGCTAAAAGGCTTCATATTCTGTGGATGTACTTCGATTAATTTTTGCTGTTATATTATTAAGTCTGGGTGGATTTGCCCTATAGGCATTCTCCCATTAATTGTAACAAGGCAATAATAAATTAACAAAATATTGACAACCAAAAGCATGCTACCAGTTAACAGAGGCATCACGCTTTGTTACAAGATGCTATTTGCTGCAGTATTTTATGATATCTTTTTTATCAACAAAAGTCACAAACACATGCATAAAATAAAATTCTTAAATACTAATAAATGGCATATATTGTAATGCACATGTTCTTTTTAAAGTATATTTCTCCCATATTTGATGAGAAATGTTTTTTTTTTGTCTTGTTGGTATTTGTCTTGTTGGGATCGTCTTGTTTGGATATTTTACCAATTCGTCTTGTTGGGATTCATCTTGTTGGGATGACATCCATATGGATGCTGTGCTTCAAATATCAAACAATTTTGAATGATGAATCTTAAGACGTTTAAAGAACATTCCTCATACTGATCTAAGTTAAAATTTGAGCTTTCATATGGAGCCCAAATATGAACCCAAGGACTTGATTTGAACAAATTTCAAGCCGACTCCCTCAGAATTCTGAATACCAAATATGAAGTATTTCTGTCTGGTTGATCTCAAGAAGATGATTTTCAAATAATTTTTCTCTTATTGCACTAACTTAAATTTGGGTTCCCATAAGGAACCAAAATATGAACCCATGGACTTAATTTGAACAAATTTCAGTTTGTCTCCTGTAAGGATGTAGTGTACCAAACAAGAGACAATAAATTTATGGCCCTGATCACACAGGCTCTCCAATACTATGCAAATAGAGAGTTTACATACATCTCATTTGAACGACCTTGCATAAAAAACAAACTGCTTGATTAATTTCTTGGGAAGAAGTGACCATTCCTTTGAGACTAACATACAATATTATCTTACTGATACAATAGGCATTATGCCTTGTCATGAAAATGTCAAAATCTCACATTTTTTTAATCATGCATTTCGCTATGAACATTGCAAGGATCAGTGAAATATACAGTAAGGATAGCCAAAATCACTGGATGGATGAAAGTGACTCAATATTCACAACTGAATGTCATCGTAAATATATAACAAGAAATTGATGGCACATATGCAAGGAATAATTTTATCAATATTTTGCCTGTTATCTAGTTGAAAGAAATTCTGTGGATTTTCTCTCCTCTAGTTATGAATATTGTGGGAATGTATGACACGATGGTAATTAGATTTGCAGGCACACAGCAGTTCTTACAATATGGTCTTTTGAATTGAACTCTCTATCAGAAATGTCTCCTATAGCCCCAAATGAGCATCATTCACCCTTTCAAAACAATATACATCAATACAGTGGAACCCTGTTAATTAAATAACCACTTTGCCAATGACAATTATTCAATTAACAGGAGAATTCAATTAACAGGGATTGTGTAACTTTCCTCTTTTCTAGAGATAAACAAATCATTTATTCTATTACATCTTGTTTGACAGAGGTCCTTGGGCTCTGTCAAACTCTGATATAATAGATTAAATGCCTGTATTGGATGTATTGAGGCCAAATAGTTTCATAAACAAAGGAAAACTGGGAGAGTCAGGGTAATTTCATGACAGGTTACAAGATTTTTTTTTCAATTAACAGGAGTTTACTCTATAAACTATATTGAATTAACAGGTCAAATTTGTGCTGGAATTATGGTAAATGTTTTTGTGTTGGGAAATTATATTCCATTAACAGGGTTATTCAGTTAAGAGGTATCCAATTAAGTGGGCAACACTGTATCTGGGAAAATAAAATTGCAGCAATCGATGAAAAGATGACATATTATGTAATAAATTGTTTAGGAGGATTAGCAATAATCTAATCCTAGAGCCACATAGGGCTGTAGGATTAAATTATCCATGAATCACCCATATGAATATAAAATAGATTCAACCACTTTACCATATTATATATTCTTTAGGCCATAATAAAAAATTGCTAGATTCATCCCCTCCCGCCCCAATTTCTTTGGCCATCACAAAAATTTACATTTGTACTTAATATCACACCCTGTTAGCTAATTATATGGCAACAATGTTTTTGATTTATCCTTTTTATTTTGCAACCTCACCAGGGCTGGTGATTTTTAAATTTTTTTCAAAATTTTTTTTTTTTTTATCTATATTGATTTGATTTTTATTTCCATACTAAAAATTATTCACCAGAAGATACGTTTCTCCACATGATTCCTTCAGATAAGAGAAACAGAGTGTATTGACAACAGTTTGTATCAAAGGCTACCCAAAGAATGGACTCAAATAACTGATACTAAAACATTTACCTGTGTTAACCATTCCAGTCTTTGGGGTGGCATGAGAGGAAGAATTCCAGAATATAATTGGCATCTAATAGACAGCATCGATGGAAATGGAGAGGAATCATTGAAAGTTATGTTTTCTCATTGTTACAGCATTACTTGAAGGAAGATGACTTCTTGAAAATCATTTTTCTTACTTGCAACATTCTTAAATCACTGATCCTTGTTCTCAAGAGTTCATTTAGTATTTTTGATGGGTTCAGTGAAAGATTATCGTATATATGGTTTAAAATCTATGTTTGCTTTAATATGATTCCATTCATAGTAGCTGAAAATTATATAAATTTATAAAATTTATTCAGGAACATTTAACTAATCTGCAGTACGTTCCAGTAATCAAGACACCATGGGACGTATATTCCCAAGCTATAGATTAGTTCTAACTGTCATAAACACTGTCTGATTACAGAATTTCAACAGTTAATACAGTGGAGCCCACTTAATTGTATATCTCTTAACTGAATAACCCTGTTAATTGAATATAATTTCCCAACACGAAACCATTTACCATACCTCCAGTACAAATGTGACCTCTTAATTGAATATAGGTTATAGAGTAAACTCCTGTTAATTGAATATAAAATATTGTAACATGTCAAGAAATTAGCCTGACTCGCCCCAGTTTTCCTTTGTTTATATACCTATTTGGCCTCAGTACTTCCAATACAGGCATTTAATCTATTATATCTTTTTGACAGAGCTCATTTTTTTTAAAAAATCATTGATTTAAATAAATAAATGATTTAATTCGATTGATTTAAATCAGTCAACCCTGAAGCTGGCCATTCTGTTGTGACATAATATGGGGTAACAGACTACCAGTGGCATTAAACAATCATCAACCAATCTATCTGTTGACTCATAGTCCAAGTTTGCACACAATATTCATACTGTAATAAAATAAAAACTAAAGGCTCAAGTTAGAGCTGAAATGGTGAACTGATTAATCGATGAATCAATGATCAACATCTTGATCGATCCAAAAAGTAATTGTTCGATTAACAGTTACTTTTGAACTACTGTATTATATGGGTTAACAAAGGAACAAACTTGCTCCAAAACAGACAAACATTGTCACACTGACTCACATCAATTATATGAGACAGAGTAAAGCATGTAAGGTACTTGCTGACATACTTGTTTACTTGCATGATCATAATACTGTATCAGTGGCTGAAAATGATCATTCTTAACCCTTTACCCATTGCGGGTAGCAGATGATGCTTGCAAAATAAATTCATGAATTACTAAAACTTTTCAATTTAAAAACATAGCTTATGACCTCTCATTGGAATGAGCTCAATGAGCTCATTCCAATGAGGGGTCATAAGCTATGTTTTTGAGACAAAAATTGAAAACATAATAAATTTGAATGGAGATTTTTGTATATACCGGTAGGCCTAGTCGGTTTTGTTTGTTACGTTGGGTGAAGGGTTCATGTTGTAAATCATCAACGGTAAGGCAATTATTCAGATATCTATTTGGACAAGTGATTAATTGGTTAACCGAGGTTAATCCACGTGATTAATCGATCAAGAAAACCCCTTAACCATTTCAGCTCTAGCTCAAGTGTGCCTAAAATGCTCATCTGACTCAAGTTGTCAAAAGAGATGAGTGTGTCAGTAAGTGATGGATAGCAAGATCAACTTTTTTTTTGATTTGTCATGACATAACCAAAAGCAAGTTTTTTGGCCATTCATTTTGGCTGGTCCCAGGAAAGCTTCCCTGGAAAAACCAAAGCTCTGTTCTGTGAAGTTTAAAAAGTGTCTGTATGGAAAAAAATATTTTTTCATAGCTTCTGGGTGTTCTCTCTACCCCACCCCAACTCGAAAGAGTATACTCCACCAAGATACTTTGTACCAAATTAGTTTAGATTTGGCCCAAAAGTTCTGAAGGCGACTTAGTTGATGGGGCACAAAAGGGATGGGCGTTTGCTTTTTTATTTTTAGTCTATAGTAAGAATACCCATTTATATAGTACCAAAATTATAGTTCAAAGGATAAAAAAAACATATTCTAGGGTGCTGTACATGTTACTGAGCTCGTGCAAATATACAAACAGAATATATACAGTATTTTACAGTCCAGAACATCACTTGTAGGCTTTTTGAAATAGACATGTTTTGAGATCTTTCTTGAAGATGTTGACATTTGACAGACTTTTTAAATGATCTGGTAAAAAGTGAGGACCAGCAAATGAGAATGACCTATCTCCAAATGTCTTACACCTATTTTTGGAACATGAAGTAGCATTTTACCATCAGACCTCAGGTTGTATTGACACACATTCTTGGTATTGATGAGTTCTTCTAAGTTGGCTGGTGACATGTCGTTTTGTGCCTTGAAAACTAATAATTATTCTGTACTTTACTGGCAGCCAGTGCAGATCCATCAAAACAGGAGTGATGTGCCGAGATCATGATACTCTACATACCACTCAGGCTGATGCATTCAATACTTTCTGCAGGTGAGAATACTAGTATTGTGGAAGGTTGAACAGTAAGGCATTACAATAATAAAAAAATTTTCAGGTATAAATCAAGTGCTTATGACCCAATTATACTATGTGGCAAATTTGGTTCAAATCAGCCCATTGGTTATGGAAATCTTTGAGCAAACTTGAATCTACTACACTAAAGTAAGTTCCATACCATTGTTGTGAGTGGTTTATGAGATGATTTTTAAAGCATTCTAGGCTTTTGGGGGATTAACCCCACCCCCAAGGGAAATAGAAGATTTTGGGGAAAAATCTCAGAAGAGAATACTCTAAAAGTTCAGAAGTGGCCCAAAGGTTCTGTAGAAGAATACTAAGTCAATGGCGCAGAAGAAAGATGATGACGCAGCATTTTCCCATTGCCAACAGTGTTAAAATGGGCATCCCCATACATCTTCCCATGACAAAACCAATAGCAATTATTTTTTTCTCCATCTGATTCCACTGGTCCTTAGGAAGCTTCATACCAAAAACAATATTCTGGTCCATGCTGTTTTTGACATATGGGCGTTTGAATTTTTTTTCTATTTTTAGCTCCTAGGTTTTTCACGCAGTTGAACAAAATTTCTGGGCATCAATCAAGTACTTAAGACCCAATTATACGACATGCCAAATTTGGTTCAAATCAGCCCTCTGCTTCTTGAAATAGAAATTTTGGGTGGAGCCGAAAATGGGCATGCTCCCACACAGCCCAAATATAGACCTACAAACATGCCTTGAACAAACTTTAATCTTCACCACCAAAGGCAGTTCCATACCAAATATCAAAGCATTCTCTCAGGTGGTTAATGAGATGATTTTTAAAGATTTTAAGGCTTTCAGGGCATTAACTACAGCCCGAATGGGAGTAGCTTCATTTGAACAAAGTATAAAGCATATACTTCAATGATGGTCGGTGCCATATATGTTTGAATTTGGCCCAGTGGCTTTAAAGAAGACAAGTTTCAAAAGTTAACAGATGACAGACTACGGACAATGGACACCGGACGATGGAAGCCAGATGCTAAGTGATGGCAATAGCTCACATTGACTTTCAGTCAGGTGAGTTAATAAATGAAAGTGTCAATGACACTGTAGCTCAACTTGTGTAAGACATGTACATGTATAGTATGTGACACAACAATGACAGACATCTAGGTAATGACCTGATAACAAAGGTACATGTAAAGTATTGTAAAGGTCTGTACATAAATACTGACCAGGCCTGGCATTCTGAAAAATGCAGGAGGGCAAAAAATCGCTCTCCTCAATCAGCTTAGGAGAGCAATTAGCTTTACACAGCATTTTAAGTATCCAGTTGAACGAACTCATTGAAACTGAAACCAACAAACTACATCAGTGATTTTATTAACTTTACTAAGGTAAAGCGAAATCTCTTAGACATCTAGATTTATTTATTTATTTATTGGTGTTTAAGGTCACCTATTTTTGCACAATGGCTAATCATGACCACAACATGAGTATCAACTCAAGACCAGGGGTGAGCGTTAATAAGCCATGTTGCCCATTTTAGAGAGGGTTTGCACCTCCCAAGCATTGGTGACTGGGTCCTATTTTACCAGTAAAACAGAGCATGTTTACCGCAGTGAACAGGCACTGCTTCACTTCCCGGGGTTCCCGCGGGGAAGACATCTAGATGTCTCACTCAACAACCGAACACACACTTGACAAGACCTGTGTGTGTATCCAGAAAGTCATACACCTACCACTACCACCTTCAACCCCCAAGGGGGTTGAAGGTGGTAGTGGTAGGCGTATGACTTTCTTGGACAACAGGTCTGCTTGAATCTACAGTCACATCCTGGTGCAAGTGCTTCAAGTGACAGGATAGTAGTAATGGTAGTATATTATAGTGTCAATATTCCTTGAATAATTACCCCTCAAACTGTGATGTAAGTTGTTGAACTTGAAACTGACAGAAAAAAAAATATTGCTGTGACCCATTTTGCTTCAAATGATTGCAACTGTGTTTGGGTATGGTTGCAGCCATTACCTTTTACCACTAAACCACTTTCAAAATGAAATTACGTGATGTTATGTGACTTCGAAGTTAAATTACATTTTTGCTTTGCAACAAAAATTTAATGTGAGCATAATACATGTAATCTCAATCATCCCAGACCAAAATATTTAGGAGGGCAATTTTTCGCTCTCCTTAATTCTTTCAGGAGGGCAGTAAGGAGAGCTAAAAAATCGCTCTCCTGAAATTGCCAAGCCTGACTGACCGTAGCCTGTAGCAAATGTACAGGTAAAGTATTGTAAAGGTGGGTGACAGTTAGATGCCCCTAGCCAGAGCTGTATTGAAATGTGCACTTATTGTGAAAAATAGCACTGAATAAATCAAAATATGTCTAACTTGAAATTTCGGACCGCATCCAAAAACACTCGTTCTCAAAGGTACCGAAGAAGTTTCATGAAGATCGGTTTATAAATACAGCCTCTAGCCCGAGTCGCATTTGACATGTGTATTAACTGTGTATAAGTAGCACTGAATAAATCAAAGTTATCTAATTTGCATAATTTATGCACGAGAAAAAAAATCTGTCTTATATGTAATGTATTCCATGTTACTAAACATTCATTCAAAAATTTATTCAAATCAGAACCTTCATAAAGAAGTTCTGTACAAAAAACTAACTAATTGAACCTAATTTTGGAACAAAATGGCCACCAGCAGCCATCTTGAATTTTGGACTGCACCCAAAAACACTCATTCTCGGCCGAAGGTGATAACAAAGGTACCCAAGAAGTTTCGTGAAGATCAGTTCATAAATACTGACTCTAGCCCGAGCCATATTGACATGTATACTCACTGTGTACAAGTAGCACTGAATAAATCAAAGTTCATCTAATTTGCATAATTTTTGCACAAGAAAAAAACCTGTATTGCATGTGATGTATTCCATGTTACTAAACATTCACACAAACATTTATTCAAATCAGGACTTTCCTACAGAAGTTCTGAACAAAAAACTGATTGCACTAATTTTCGTATAAAATGGCTGCCGGTGGCCATCTTGAAATTCAGACCACACCCCAAAACACTCGTTTTCGTCCCACGGTGACAACAAAGGTACCCTAGCAGTTTCATAAAGATTGGTTCATAAATTCATCCTCTAGTCCAGAGCCGTATTGAATTGTTGACGGACAGATGAACGACAGGCCAAGGCATAACCTCAAATATGACTACGTCAAAGTTGAGCTAAAATGATAAAAGGGGATTTTAGGAGATTAATTTATACAGAAATGTAAAGGAATGAATGTTGAAATATATTATGCAATTAACGGGGAAGTTATTTTAACTAGTATCAATTTAATTAATAATAATAATAATATACATTTATATAGCGCAAACATCTCACAATATTAAAAAAGTTCACTTTACAACACTGCTCATAAATGAAAGTGTCAATGACACTGTAGCTCAACTTGTCAAGACATTTACATGTATAGCATGTGACGCAGCAATGACAAACATCTAGGTAATGACCTGATAACAAAGGTACATATAAAGTATTGTAACGGCCTGTACATAAATACTGACCGTAGCCTGTAACAAATGTATAGGTAAAGTATTGTAAAGGTGGGTGACAGTCAGATGCTAAACTAGAAAAGAAATCTTTGAGTCCCGGAGTGGATCTGACTGAACCCCAAAATATTGTTCTCATAGCACAGTGATAACAAAGGCACCCCAAAACACACTCATTCCTGTCCCAAGGTGAAAACAAAGTTACCCAAGAAGTTTCGTGAAGATCAGTTCATAAATACAAGCTGTATAGAAGTTGTGACAAAAAACTGATTGGACCTAATTTCGGTACTAAATGGCCACTGGCAGCCATCTTGAATTTTGGACTGCACTCAGAAACACTCGTTCTTGTCCCAAGGTGATAACAAAGGTACCCAATAAGTTTCGTGAAGATCGGTTGATAAATACAGTCTCTAGCCCGAGCCGTATTGACATGTGCAATTACAGTGTGTAAGTAGCACTAAATAAATCGAAATTCATCTAATTTGCATAATTTCTGCATGAGAAAAAAACCCGTACTGTATGTGATGTATTCCATTTTACTAAACATTCATACAAAAATTTATTCAAATCAGAACTTTCATACAGAAGTTCTGTACAAAAGATTGATTACACTAATTTTGGTACAAAATGGCTGCTGGTGGCCATGTAGAATTTCGGACCACACCCGAAAACACCCGTTCTCATCCCACGGTGGTAACAAAGGTACCCAAGAAGTTTTGTAAAGATCGGTTCATAAATACGGCCTCAAGCCTGAGCCATATAGAAGTTGTGTACAAAAAACTGATTAGACCTAATTTCGGTACAAAATGGCCACTGGAAGCCATCTTGAATTTCGGACCACACTCAGAAACACTCGTTCTCGTCCCAATGTGATAGCAGAGGTACCCAAGAAGTTTTGTGAAGATCGGTTGATAAATACAGCCTCTAGCCCGAGCCGTATTGACATGTGTACTAACTGTGTGTAAGTTAGCACTGAAAAAAATCAAAGTTCATCTAATTTGCATAATTTCTGCACGAGAAAAAAAACTGTAATATATGTGATGTATCCCATGGTACTAAACATTCACACAAAAAATTATTCAAATCAGAGCTTTCATGTGGAAGTTCTACGCAAAAATCTGATTGCCCCTAATTTTGAACAAAATGGCTGCCAGTGGCCATCTTGAATTTCGGACCGCACCCCAAAACACTCGTTCTCGTCCCACAGTGATACCAAAGGTACCCAAGAAGTTTTGTAAAGATCGGTTCATAAATGCGGCCTCTAGCCCGAGCCGTATTGGCATTTGCACTGACAGTGCTGAAAGTAACACTAAATACATCAAAGTTATTTTAATTTGCATAATTTACGTACGAGAAAAAAAAATGTATTATATGCGATGTATCCCATGGTACTAAACATTTATACAAAAAATTATTCAAATCAGCACTTTCATATGGAAGTTCTGTGCAAAAAACTGATTTCTGCATCATCGGCACAAAATGGCAGCTGGCAGCCATCTTGAATTTCGGACCGGACCCCAAAACACTCGTTCTCGTCCCACGGTCATAACAAAGGTACCCAAGAAGTTTCGTAAAGATCAATTCATAAATACGGCCTCTAGCCCGAGCCGTATTGAATTGTTGACGGACAGACGGACGACTGGCCATGGCATAAGCTCAAATTTGGCTTCGCCAAAGTTGAGCTAAAAATCAAATTTGTCCCACACACTTTTGAACAATGTTTGTATGAAAATCTGATTTTTCATTTGGCCTCAGGGTGATATCATTCACGAGCTAAAGTAACAAATTTGCCATATCCACGCACAACAAAATTTTCTTTCTTTAAATTTCAATAAAACCATATCATATGATCCCTCATTGGAATTAGCTTGTTCCACTTAAGGGTCGCATGATATGGTTTGGTTGAAATTTAATGAAAAATTTTGAAAAACTATTACAAAAATAATACATTTTGATATCTGGATACTAGATAACCTTCTGAAATTGACAGCTTAAGTTTCACCTGATTTATGTTCTTTTTGGTTTCCTTTAATATTGGTGTTTAACCCTTTGAACAATCATTTCCTAAAATAATATTGCCTTTGTGAGCACTTACAGTGAGATGTGGCAGTCCATATATCACTATACAAGGAGGCTAAAATAATAGCTGCAGACTGCAGTTATTATTTTATCATCAATGCCCTGTGTATGGACCTCTCATAATTAGACAAAAATGGAACGAAATTATGCCTTGGACTGCAAAATCGGTCTTACGGGTTCAAAAGGTTAAGAGTCACCTTCAACATATTTGGCATTATCATGACCGCAACATAGGTATGAAGTCATGTTTGGCCAATCTTTTATACTTCTGAGAACTTTCACCACTGCCATTGGTTCCAGGTTCTATTTTACTTGGTGGCGGCAGTCAACATGCACTGCTCAATTTCCAAGGCTCAAAATAATTTTTTTTCTTAGTGCAGGTCAAAATGTCCTCTCTCAAGTAGTTGGGGCAGGTCAATTTAATTTGGTGCAAGTCATTTTCAGCATTATGCTTTATCCATTGTAAATTGACAACTAAACGAGGAAATGACTTGATGAAGCTTTTAAATTAATGTGTACCTTGTTTTTTTGGTGATAACTCTTTGCATGCTACTGGCAGATATTCCTGCCCAAAGACAGGCATCTCTTGCTAGTAAAATACGTAAAGTTTAAGGATATTTAACCCAATTTTCCCCTGTGAAAGGCAAAGACTTTTTGACCAATGATTTCCAAAGTCAAATTTTCATCAATTTTTCATCAAATCTAGTCTTGGGTGCTGTAAAGCAGCCATGACTAGATTTAATGAAAAATATTTTAAAATTACTCAGCGGATTAAGAGTTAAATTTGAAACTTTTAAAGAGGGTGGATGGACGTTTTGTTACATCAATTTACTTTTTAATCAATTGTTATATTTTTGGTAATGTGTTTCTGTTGGAGTAAAACCCATGATTAGCCATGTCACTTTTTATGCTGTTTTGGGGCTTATCACAATTATTTTTCATTTTTTTCTTTGCGAACGGATGTGTTAATTTGCAATGGAATTTAAGTTTAGACCGGTGTTTTTTAACTTCAGATTCTAAAATATTGAGCAGAATTTTGTGTCGGTCAAAATGTCTGATGGATTTCAAAGTGTGTTGGTCAAAGTAAGTTTGGTGTTGGTCATTGTCCTTGTCCAGCCACTTACAGAGCCCTGTCAACTTCCCGGACATTTTTGGTTTCAAAAGTACGATATTATAATGCACTAATCTGGTCAGACCTCTTTTGCAGTCCAAGATATAAAAGATTTGAACTTAATAATAATATGAACCCCCTATTTATTTTAAACTCAACTCATACACAAGACTTTTAATTTCTACTAAAAATTTGATTTCCACTTCAAAAAACATAGTATTATTTATTTTACTTAATTGTCATTTAAGGTAATTTTCAACATTTGCATTGTGACATAGGTATTAGAGATGGGCGGTATTGGAATTTTGAGTTTGTTATCAGTTTTGGAATTTTTAGGGGTGGGGGGGTACCATGGTATCAGTTCGGTATCTGACTTTTCTAAGATTCGCTAGTTGTTCTTGTCAGATCACCAAAGTTAAGAAATGTCGAGTCTGGTTAGTCCTTGAAGGGGTGACTATCTGAGCAATCGATTAGGACTCCTGCATTGTGTCCTTGGGCAAGTCACTTCACCTCGATTGTCCACATGGGGGGCATGATGACGCTGTGTACTAAGGAGTACAGCGCATCGATGGTGCGCTTCAATCAATCTAAACCTGCCTGTACTGCAGTGCAGAGTTACGATGTTGGGGAGCTGGCAGCTGCTTGTTGTTGCTTGGTGGTTCTCTCTAGGTACACCGGCTTCCTCCGCCCTTAAAAACTGTCACCGACACGATATGACCCTGGCTGTTGAATGTCATTAAACCTTAACAAGAGGCCCTAGGGGGCCTGCTCACCTGACATGGTAGTCTAAATATCAAACCAGGGACTTGAATAAGCTGCATACGCCCCTCCTAAGAAAAGCATATACCAACTAGATGAAGCGATTGTGCCCACACAATACACAGGATTTTCTTTCTATTTTCAGTTCCTGCACTTTTACGTCCCAAAATCGAGATAAACGCATAAAAAACACATTTTTTTACCAAACAAAATATCTTCAGCCTAAATTTTTTTTTTCTTCTTAAAACGCTTAAAAAACCAAAAAACTAATTTCCGGATTTTGATCCAAAATTTTCTTAAGTCCCACCTGGACCCCAAATTTTCAGTGTGAAAAAATTTTTTTTTTGTCTTAAAATTGACCGAAACGCATAAAAATAAAAAAAAAAATTTTCGGATTCTGGTCCAAAATTTTCTAAGTCCCACCCGGACCCAAAATTTTCAGTGTAAAAAAAATAAATTGTTTTTTTGTCTTAAAATTGACCGAAACGCATAGAAAACAAAAAAAACCTCCGGATGAACAGGGCCCCAAATTTTCAGCCTAAATATGAGCCCAGGGACTTGGCTTGAACAAACTTGAATCTCACCCCCCTAAGGATGCTGCATATCAAATATCAAAAGATTCTTATTGGTAGATCTGAAGAAGAAGATTTTTAAAGAATATTCCTCACTCTGCACTAATATAAACATTTGGGCTCCCATAGAGAGCCCAAATATGGACCCAGGGAACTGATTTCAATAAACATGTGAAACAATCTTCCAAAGATGTTATATGTGAAATTTGAAAGCTTTTGGAGCAGTGGTTTGGGAGAAAGTAGTCTTACATGTTTTTCCCATAACCCACAGTGTTACAAATGCTGACTCAGTACTTTTTCAAAGTCCCCAAAAAGTACCCCATGATTTTTAAAACCGATAGCAATTTTTTTTTATCATTCCATTCTGTTGGTCTTAAGGAAGCTTCACAACAAATAAGAATTCTCAGTGCTGTGTAGTTTTGGAGATATGGGCGTTTTAATTTTTTTCTATTTTTAGCTCCTTCGGTTCCCATGGGGCGACGGGAAAATTTTTTTTGCATAAATTAAGTACTTATGACCCAATAAGCCCTCATATCAAATTTGGTCCAAATCTGCTTCTCGGTTTGGAAAACAGAAATTTTGGGAGGGGCAAATATTCTTGCCCCTCCCATTACGATGCCAAATCTAGCCCCACAAACTTCTCTTGAACAAATCTGAGTCTACACCACAAAAGGAAGCTGCACACCAAATATCAAGTCTCTGCTACGGCTGGTTCATGAGAAGATTTTTTAAGGTTTCAGCACACTTTTTGGGTGTGGCCCTACCAATGGGCGAGGCAACTTGATTTGAACAAAATCAAATTGTGATGTTATAACAAACTATTATCTCAAATATCAATTAAATTGGTTCAGCGGTTTGGGAGGAGAAGACGCAAACACCATGTTCACGGATGACGGACGACGGACGGTGAGTGATCACTATAGCTCTCCTGACTGAAAGTCAGGTAAGCTAATAAACCTTAATAAAAATGATAGTACCAAATGGGTATTCACACCAAGAAAATACAGAAATTGTTCTTGTCTCATTCCACCACAGCGCCACAAAAGCCACTGTAACTGAGCTCAACAATGGCATTCTTTTGCCAACACAAATCATACCGACAGTAATTTTGTGAGTTGTTCCAAACACACCTTTACCTTTAAAGGCCTATTTCAGGCTTTTGCCATCTCTGACCATGTGATCTTGCCATGCTATCATTAGAAGGTCAATAAACAAAAGACATATCACCTGTGCAGTGATTTCTAGTCAACTCCTGGCTCCCTTAATAGGCAGACAAGAGTTGCCTGGAAGTACTGCCAAGCAACTGCACATGTACAGGTGTCCCCGGACGAGTACACACCTCTCATTCAGGCCTCACAGTTTACCCAGAACAACTCTGTACTTAACTACAGACTACTGTTTTACTAAACCTTCCTCATTCACAATATACATTACACTACTTTTTTACATATCTGTGTTTTTTCTAACCCAAGTCCAGCATATGCTTCCCGCCAAACATATCAGGAAGACATTGCCAATCTGTCATTCTGATACCAGCAAAAACATTTATCCCCCACAGAGTGCAAGTTAATTTAATATCTGTGATTCAACACTAGAAGTCAGGTTAAACTTTCTGGTGGAATGTTTGTTATATTGGCTGGAATGATGCCCTGCAACACACCCTTTCCCTTCAGAGTTTAAAACACAGTGTTTTAACAAATTAGTACAATTCTTACTTGGATGATTAATAAATCCAAAGTTTGAAGTAATCCATATCTCGTTTAACACTGATGCTCCCAATAACAAACAGTGAGATGAATCTGAATGTATAAAATAATAATTCCAAGATAATGTGAATATTAATATCTCCACTGAAACTCTTGCACTCTGTCATTTCTTTTCCATACCGAAGACTAGTTCCTGATTCTTTAGCCTCCGTATTAAGTAGGTCATTATGTAACTCCAATACAGTGTACGTACAAATCAACCACCTTTTAATAGTGAGTGGTTTTTGCTCCTGTAGTCTCTGAGTTAAGTAAGGTGATAACATCCGGTCAAGTTTCCAATATTCAAGAACATTCCAGGTAGGATTTTGTGGTTTGGGAAAAAAATCACAGTATTTCATGAAAAATATCAAGGTACATGTATACGATATTATCGTTCTCAACACCCAATGCCGCTGACATTTTGAGTGATTTTCAAGTCGCGACCATACAGACCAACCACCTGATTAACTTGAAATGGCGATCAAACACTTGACTTAGTTCTGTCAAGAACTTTATAGTTAAGCCTTGTCATCAGAAAGAGCATTCTATGGAAAATGTTACTGACAACTACATGTATGAAGAAATCTATTCAATTATTAAATTAATCATTTTTACATGTAAATGATTGTTTAAATACACAAGAAAGTCACTCATTGACATGTATAGTAAAAGTTAGGTCCCTTGAAATGTACTGAGCACGTATTTCTCCAGTGACACTAAACAAATCACTGCATGATGATTATCACTGTTATGTGATTACTGAAATAGTTCAAAATATTTGAATAAAATCAGCATGCAGAATGATTTAGTAATATAACATTTTATATTATTTAATAATAATAAAAAATACACAATTTAATTTTATATTTTGTTCTTGGTCCCCACCAGGATGAGGGTTGGTTTGCAGGGTTAAAATTTGAATTATTTATTTATTGGGGTTTAACAACACTTTTGACAGCCAGAGTCACCTCGTGTTGGACAGTTTTACGAATTGGAGGAAGACGGAGTACCCACAGAGAACCACCAATCAACTGTCAGACTCCATAACGTACTAACACCACACAAGCAGGGTTAGCACTGGTTGAAGACAAGTGCACCTTCGACGTTCAGTTCGCCTTAGTACACAATGTCACCGTGCCCCCACGTGGGCAACTGGGATTAAGTGACTTGCCCAAGGATACAACGAGGTTGCCACATAAAATTTGAATGCTGATATATTGTAAACACAGTTTACTTTAGGTGAGGGGTTAGTCACTGTCAGCAACTTTGGCTATATAATGTCCACAACACAAGTATAAAGTCAAGTTTAGTCAATCGTTTATAATTATGTTACCTAATTTAACCTTTTAACTTACCGAACCCGAATGGCATTCGACACTTGCAAACAAAATTCTTGAATTTCTTTTTAGCTCACCTGACTGAAAGTGATATTTGAGATGATTGTTTGTTATGACATCGCATTTTGATTTTGTTCAGATCAAGTTGCCCTACCCCTGGGTAGGGTCATGCCCAAAAAGTGTGCCTAAATCTTAAAAAAAACTTCTTCTCATGAACCAGCAGTAGCAGAGACTTGATATTTGGTGTGCAGCTTCCTTTTGAGGTGTACACTCGAGATTTGTTCAAGAGAAGTTCAAGGGGCTATATTTGTCATCATTATGGGAGGAGCAAGAATTTTGGCCCTGCCCAAAATTTCTATTTTCCAAACCGAGAGGCTGATTTGAACCAAATTTGATATGAGGACTTATTGGGTCATAATTACTTAATTTATGCACAAAAAATTTCCTGTTGTCCCATGGGTACCACAGGAGCTAAAAATAGACAAATTTAAAATGCCCCTATCTCCAAAACTACACGGCACCGAGAATTTTTATTTAGTGTGGAGCTTCCTTGGGACCAGCAGAAAAGAATGGTCCAAAAAATTGCCATCGGTTTTATCATAGGGTACTTTTCCGGGACTTTGAAAAGTCCTGAGTCATCATTTTTTAACACTGTGGGTAATGGGAAAAACATTAAAGCATCATCTTCTCCTGAACCACTGCTCCAAAAGCTTTCATATTTCACATTTAACATCTTTGGAAGATTGATTCATACATTTGTTGAAATCAATTCCCTGGGTCCATATTTGGGCTCTCTATGGGAGCCCAAGTGGTCAAATTAGTGCAATATGAGGAATATTCTTTAAAAATCTTTTTCTTCAGATCCACAAATCAGAATCTTTTGATATTTGGTATGCAGCATCCTTAGGGAGTGAGATTCAAGTTTGTTCAAGCCAAGTGCCTGGATTCATATTTGGGCTCCATGTGGGAGCCCAAATTATAACTTAATTCAATATGAGGAATATTCTTCAAAAATCTTCTTCTTCATATCCACCAGTCAGAATCTTTGGATATTTGGTATATAGTATCCTTAGGGAGATGAGATATAAGTTTATTAAAGCCAAGTCCCTGGGTTCATATTTGGGCTTCCAAATTGTACTAAAATTTCTATTTTCCAAAATGAGAGGCCGATTTGAACCAAATTTGATATGAGGGCTTTTTGGGTCATAAGTACCTAATTTATGCCCCAAAAAATTTTCTCATCACCCCATGAGAACTGCAGGAGCTAAAAATAGAAAAAATTTAAAATGCCCATATGTATACCAAATATGAAAGCATTCTGACTGGTGAATCTGAAGAAGATTTTTAAAGAAATCTCCTCAAATTGCACTAAGTTAATTAACATTCGGACAACCATAGGAAGCCCAAATATTAACCCAGGCACTTGATTTGAACATAGTTGAATCTGACCCCCCTAGAGATGTTGTATACCAAATATGAATGGATTCTGCCTTGTGAAGCTGAAGAAGAAAATTTTTAAAGAAATTTCCTCATATTGTACTAAGTTAAAATACAGGCTACCATAGGTAGCCCAAATCTTAACCCAGGCACTCGATATGAACAAAGTTGAATCTGAATCTCCCAGAGATGTTGTATACCAAGTATGAAAGCATTCTAACTGATGGATCTGAAGAAGAAAATTTTTAAAGAAATTTCCTCATATTGCACTAAGTTCAAATTTGGGCTATCATAGCGAGCCCAAATATGAACCTAGGGAGCCGATTTGAACAAACTAGAATCTCACCCCACAAGATATGTTGTATACCAAATAAGAAAGCATTCTGACTGGTGGATCTGAAGAAGAAGATTTAAAAAAAAGTATCCCCCATATTGCACGAAGTTAAAATATGGGCTTCCATACAAAGCCCAAATATTAACCTAGGGACTTGGTTTGAACAATCTTGACCCTGACCCTCATAACAATGATGTATACCAAACATTAAAAGATTCTCAGTGGATGTTCGGAAGAACAAGATTTTTAAAGATTATTCACCATAATATTGCCCTTAGTTAAAAATTCAGGCTCCTGTATTGAGGCTTCATTTTAACCAACTTGAATTGGGGCTTCATTTTAACAAACTTGTATCTGACCCCCCTAGGGATGCTGTATACCAAATATCAAAAGATTCTGACCATTGGTTCAGAAGAAAATGTTGTTTTGTTTGGGTTTTTTTTTTTTTGTTCATTTTTGCAAATATGCTGACTCAGCATTTTTTTTATGCCCCTGCCCCCTACAGAACACCCTGACATAACCGATGGCAATTTTTTGTTTACAATTCAATTCTACTGGTCCTAAGGATGCTTCATACCAAATAACAGTTCTCTGTTCCGTGTGGTTTGGGAAATACAGGTGTTTGAAAATATTTTTATTTTTAGCTTCTGGGGTTCCCACAGGGATGCAAGAATTTTTTTTTTACATGAGTCAAGTTCTTATGACCCAATAATACCACAAACCAAATTTGGTTCAAATCGGACAATTGGTCAGAAAATAGAAATTTTGGGCAGGGCCAAAAATCTTGCCCCTCCCATTACAAAGGCAAATATTGCTTCACATACTTCGTTTGAAGAAACTTGATTCTACACCTCAAAAGGAAGCTCCATAACAAATATCAAGTCATTGTACTTACTGGTTCATGAGAAGATTTAAAAAATATTTTGGAGCATTTTCCCCACCCCCCTCCTTATGGGGTTGGATATGTTGAGTTGAGCAAAAATGCAATGCCCCTTCTGGACCATCACTCACACAAACATTCACTTGAATTGGCCCAGTGGTTTTGGAGAAGACCAAAACATAGTGTTGCGGGACATCGTATGGATGGATGGACGGACGATGGAAGGGCAATGGACAGAGAGCGATTAGATAAGCTCAGCTTGACTTCATCAAGGTGAGCTAAAAACAGCCCACCTCATGCAATTTTACAAAAAAAATGGTCTGAAAAACAGAAGATCTACTTTGTGGGGCCTGAGGAAAATTGAATGGTGATTTTCATGAATAGCATTGGCCAGTTTTGACAGTTACGTTGGGTAAAGGGTTAAAGGGACAGACATTAGTTACCAACCCTACTATACAAGAAAAGCGGAACTTTTCTTATACAGTAAAAGGGCATTGCTCCTTTTCCATGGCCACACATGGGAGAGCTGAACAATTGCTAGATGATCAAATCAAAGTGATTTAGCAGTGTGATTGTTAAAGCCAGTCTGGAGAAATTGTTCTGATATTTGTTTTCAAATAAAGATAGGGTTTATATGAATGACAGGCTCATTTTAAATTCAAAGATGAATTTATAGATACTGAATTTGCTGTGATGAGTTTGAATATGGTCAGATGGAATCTGAAAACTTCTTCACAATTTCCTCAATGTTTTCATTGATTTTTACATCAAAAGACAATGATCATATACAGGTGCTCTGCAAATCATTCTGCTTCTGTTGAATGAGAGGATTCATGGTACATCACAATCTGCTTGTTCTTTGTATACAATGGTAGATAACTCCAATATCAGAGTTGTAATAAGGGGATATATTTATCTGAGCCAAAAAATGCCATGTCATATTACTTGTCTAAATATTGACAAATGCTGCAGGGAACAGTGGAGGCAAAAAGCAGGCCCCACAAAGTACTTTTTCTGTTTCTCAGGCCATTTTTTGTAAAATTGCATGTGGGCGGGCATTTTTTTATTTAATTTTTTTTTTTTTGTAGTTACTTCTTTGCCATCAAAAGTTTATGTTCTTCATATGTTTTAGGCCTCATAATCCACAGAATAGCATGGGCGGTGGTGTATTTCGTCTCTTGAGTGCAAGAAGTCTTTGCATAGGCTCCTGCGAAAATTCAAAATTTTGATTCGAAAGTCAATATTCGATTTGATTTGATTCAAAATTTGAAATTCAAATATTTCTGAATGTACTTCAGCCATAACCACAAATGTTTATATTGTAACTGATCACAATATTTTATGTTGAGTATTGTTCTGAGTAGAAATAAAAATGACTTATAGCGGTAACAGTGTTTGTAGCAATGTAGCTACAACTGCACAACAGCTGTAGCTACATCACTATCAAACACTGTCATAAAAATTTCAAGTTTCGAACTTTGAAAAGTTATTCAGCTGGTCAACTTCAATAAATGATTTGTTCCACAACATGATCACATTTTATATTGAGTATTGTTCTGTTCGATCACTGTTACTGGATACATCATCAAAAGCATCAGTTTTCTGAAAGAATACCTCTGATTATTATATAAACAGAAGTAGAGCAGGCTTTATTTTACAAGTGGATCAACTCCATTTGCCACTGAATTATTGTTTCGTTTTAGTCATTCTGCATTTTATTTAAAACAAATGGCTTCCGGCCGAATGGAGTCGATCCGATTTGAAATGAAGTTTTTTCCCCCCAAAACATGTGATAAAAGTGAGGTATCAGCCCTATCAGCCATGTTCGTTTCAAAATGTTTTTTGCTGCAGTTTCAAATCTACAAAGTCAACTATTCAAATAGTTTCAATCTATAGCTACATGTACTATATTGCTTTATATCTCAGTTTATAGCATAGGATGTGGCGAGGCAAAAAATGAACTCTACATAACTGTGTGTCTTTTAATAATCAGTGGTATTATTTTAGAAGAAAAAAACTTTTTTTTTGACGATGTATCCATTAACTGTGATTCGTTTTGAAGTTTCATTCGAAATTTAATTCATTTTCTCCAATTTGATTCGATATTTGATTCAAGCAAAATTGGCAATTTGCAGGTCCCTAGCTTTGCAATGCTTTAGTCTCTAGCTTTGCAATGGTACAGCATTGCAAAGCCTTGTTGCACTCAAGGGACAAATTTATCAATTTTATTAACTTAGGTAATATATCAGACATAAATCATTTAATTTTAATTTTTTTATTTTTTAAGTTTGCATTGGTTATAAAAAGAGACCCATGCAGGAGGTCCTGAGAAAGATTTTTAACTTTTTAGGCCTTATTTATTAGTGTTTAAGGTAACCATCAACAGCTATGGCCATATCCTCACTGCAACATAAGCATAGAGTCCAGTAAAGCCATTTGTTTATACCTATGAAGCACACTTTAGAGGACTTCCAATCCAGGCATTGGTTACTGGGTTTTATTATTGCCAGTGAAGCTGAACTTTTCACTGAAGTAAATGAGAACTGCTCAACTTCTTGGGGTTCCCACAGGGGAAAAGTGGTTGAAATTATCCGACAAGAAGAACCATTAACTCTACCTAACACGACTGGAGGCCAACACTTGTAAAACATTTCTTGAGTAACAAAAAATGTTTCATTTTTTGCCTAACACCCATACCTTTATACCTCACTCAGGCCTTTAAATTCTCGGAGTCTATTAAAACATGCCCCCAATTTACAGAGATGTCTCAAGATTAATTTATCTGTCTACTCCATGGGCTAGGTGCCACTTTGTGTCCTCAAACTGGAAAACAACCCTTTATCCAATGTAAAGGCCAAAACCGGCCAGTGTTATTCACAAAAAGATTACCATTCAATTTTTATTATTTTTTCATTTTTTCTGTTTTTGATACAAAAAAATGAAAAAAATAGTTATTCAAGAATTTGTTTGCAAGTGTCGTCTGCCTTTCGTGTTATGCAGAGGATTAAAGAAAATTCTAAAATTAATCAAATTGAAATGAGGAACTTAAAAAAACTTTTAACCAGAAATTTGAGTGTATTGCAATTCCAAAATAAGAAATGCAATGAGCTTTCAGTAACAGTCTGCCACTATCAGAGTGTTTGCATTGTAAAAAAACATGTGTAAAAACCTGTGGGAAATTGTGAGGACCTTACTGGAATGAGCGAGTTCCAATGAGTGGGCATAAGCTATGTTTTTGGAAGCAAAAATTGAAGAACTGTTAAATATGAATGGTGCTTTTGGTAAATGTCACTGACCAAATCATATTTGTAAGGGTCAGCCCTTCACTTAACTGTTGTGTTCCATTCTAGAATAGGAACGGTATGTGAATCTTGACAGGCACAAAGTCCTGCTAACGGAGGTATATAAAGACCTCCAGTGAGTTCCCATACCCCAGTGATATCATTTGTTGCAAACCAAGTTTAATAAATTTGATGGGACAAGTTTTAGCAAGTTCCAAATCAATTTACTGACAACTTGCATGACAAACAATATCAATGGGATTTTGATATGAGATTCTGTGTATCATATAAGTTTGAAATTCTTACTTTATAGATGAAAAAACATGGTTTGTGCTTTTTTCTCTTCTAACAACTTGAAAAGACCTGCAAAAATCTTTTTGTGTAATTAAAGATTTTATTTTTATTTTTTGTCTCAAAAACATAGCCTATGACCCCTCATTGGAAAGAGACTGATGGGCATATTCCAATGAGGGTCCGGAAGCTATCTTTCGGGGACAAAAAATAAAAATTAATAAAGTTTTAATGGCATTGTTTGTGACTGTGCTGACTGGATATGACTGTTGCAAGGTCTGTCATGACTATCAGTCATTACAGTTGATTGAACCCTACCATAATTAGTCAGTTATTCAATTAATAGCCATTTCCCATAAAATTAATGAACAGTTTCTAATCATGCTTATAAATTTAAAACAGACGATACATAACTCTGTACACTTTTGTCTTGGTGTAAATTGGAAACTCTAATATACCTAAGATGGATTGTGGCTGTGTGATAGCTTGAAATGAATAATTTAAAAGGTTTGTATGTGCAAAGCCTGAAAGGTTAAAATTCTGTAACATTTACCACTAGAGCTGGGCGATTTTTCGGTTTTGTTCCAATTTTTGCATCAAACTGGAAAATCATACTGCAAGACCCAACAAAAACTAGCCGAATGGTTTTACCGTCTTTGTACATAAACTGATCAAACTACCTTACTGGGAGGGAACTGGACTAGCGACCACTATGGACTCTCAACATGTAGTCTATCTGGGAAAGGGGCAAATACATTGTGTTCTCATTGTCACATTTTCTCCCTTATTGACTCGTCTGTAGGACGAGTCAATAAGGGAGAAAATGTAACAATGAGAACACAACATAGTTTAGATGAACCTTATTCATTTGTTACCCTGATTTATGTTTTTTTCTTACTGAATAGGCTTATCTGATACCCTAGAACCCAAAGAGAAGTTACGATGAACCAAATGCCAACAGGGTTTTTGTGGTGAACGATGCTGCACAACATATAGAGGACATTTTCCAAGTTAAAGAACCTGGAGTTTTATTTACTATATGGCCTTACACACAGAAAAAACTGAACTAAAACCGAGGTTTCTTCCTGAAATTGAAGCAAAACCCAAACCGAATCTGAAAAATCTAAACCTCCCCGCTCTATTTACCATGATATCTTTCCAGAAATTTCGAACAAAAATCTCCCTCCAATACTTGTACACAGGTTACAACTAACCATTTCTGGAAAAAACCAGGTGGCAGAACCTGGGGGGCACAAAGGACACATGCCCCACTACGTTTTTTTCAACAGACATGTTGCGCAGTTACACATTGAGTTAAAATGGATCATGCAAACATGCCAATATACAGGCATTACTGTAATATATTATTTGCAAAATCAAACATCAATTAGCCAATGAATCCCACCTTCGGTCGCTTCGGTCCATTTCTTCTACTTATCCTTTGTGCTGGAAGAGGACTGCAGTTGAAGAAATGGACAGGAAAGTGACCACACCGTAGCATGCTCTTCAAAATGAGACACTATGGTGTGGCATGGTAGATTTAACCATATGCGGTTGTAACTTTTCCGCCCACTGGGCTGAACCATGGTAGCCTTGAAAATTTGTACCTCTCCATTTTTATCGAGCATCTGCTGCCTCTGTAAAAAACCATGACAACTTTCTCACTTTTCAGGTTTTGTTTACTGAAATGGGGTAATGAGTGGACACTATCAAAGTTTCTGTTTACTTTTTAACCCACAAACACTGAGGTCAAAATATCAAATTTTCAGCCTGTAAATTTTTCACATAATGCCAAAATGAATTTAAACCCATTTCAATCTAGCTGACAGAATACAATGAGCTCAGTCCATCAAGACTGTATTGGATAAACTCTGACATGCATTATGAACAAATTTTGCTGCGTAGAACTTTGGTATTTTGACATCAGTGTCAGAGGCATGGCCAGGACAAATAAAGTGGGGAGGAACAAAATATTTTTCTTCCTCCCCACCCACCCACCACCCACCCACCCACACATACACCATAAAGATGTTGTATACCAAATATCAAAACATTACGACTGATGGATCAGAAAGAGAAGATTTTCAAAGAGTATTCCTCTTATTGCACAAAGTTAAAATTCAAGCTCTGATTGGGTATCCAAACATGAACTTTTTTTTGTAAGTGTAGTCCTTTAGTTATATTGGGTAAAGGGTTATAAGCTTATTATGTACTGGGTGTGATAAGAGGAAACTCAGTGGGGAATATGGAACAAATGAGGCAAGAATCACAGGAAATGGGGCAAAAACTACAAGACAGCTCAGGGAAACAAAGTTAAATAAAAAAGAAAACTCCACATTAGCCGTTGACAGTTACTGTAGTGGTACTATTAATACATGCAAGTGCCAGCACATGTTGAACAAGCCATTAAATGAAAACAGAATATATTTCAATTTTTTTGGAATTCAAAAAATTTCCACAATCAAGTATTTCCATTAGTTCCCTAAATCCTGCACCTTACTAGTATGTAACATGTAACTAACTAACCCTGTTTATTTTTAAAGCTTTAATCAGTGTATATTTTCAGGTATGTGATAAGGCAGCCTATCAACTAACCCTGTGCAGTGCCTATGGTCAGTACATGTTGGCTTACCATCTAACTCTCTGCAATGCACACATTGCACAGGGATAGTCACTTTTTTCTTTCTGATTACAAATAAGATCATCTCCATAATGCATCGATCTACAGTACATGGAGAGTGGATTGTAACTAAATCACCTGCAGAGTGGAGTTATCATCCAAGCTATAACTTTCAAATTCTGTGCATATCGACAAAAAACACAAGCAATGTTTCAGCCAATGGACCTCCGGGTTCAACCCGGAGGTCCCTTGGCTGAAACTTTGCTTGTGCTGGTTATGCTTTGCAACAAATTTGCAATTATTGCTTGGGTGGAATCTCCACTCTGCGAGTGGTTTAGTGATAATACACTCTCCACGTACTGTAACTAACCCTGTGCATTGCACAGTATTAGTGAGTGCACATTTTATGCAGTGTGTGATGTAACAGTTACCAAGTTTTTATAACCAGAATGTACAACTATATATAACACTGTGCAATCCACTTGGTCACACTTTCTGGTTATAAAAACAAGTAAAAAGTGGGCACAGCCAGCAGATGCTCCCCGAAATGCAAATTGATGGAAACAAAATGCTGAGAACTGTGAAATGGTTTAAGCCATATAAAAACAAGTGCAACACCAAAGTTGCCCCCCCCCCCCCTCCCCCACTGCCAAGCATGAGTGTCTAATCATTTATCTTTGTTGACATTGAATTAATAAATATCCTATCTTATCTCCATTAAACCATAGCACCAATACAGCAGGCCACCACACTAATGCACCTGCTTTATGATAAACTATATAGTATATTTAGTGGTTAATAAAGTCCAATAAACAGCTGCGCTATGAGCACATGATACGCCCATTGTTAATTAAAAGAAAGAAGCACACAATATGAGTCTACATGTGTACCTAACCCATATTTTTTTTAAATCATGAAAATCTCTCGAAGCGTTCTCGAGTTATCGTATGACGTGTAAAAAATCAACAATTTTCTAAGTAATAAAGTCCCATAACTCAGGAATGACTAATCGAATGGCGACACTAAACGAAAGGGAGCTTCCCTCCATCGATATACACCACCTACCCAAAGAACACGAAAATCTCTCAAAGCATTCTTGAGTTATCGTACGACGTGACCGGACGGACAGACGGATGGATGGACGGACAGATGGACAGTGGTATACCATAATACGACCCGTTTTTTCAAAACAGGCGTATAAAAATAGGCCATAACTCAGACAAAAATTATCGCACCACACTCAAAATCAAACCTGTTGGTATATTGCCTACAGTAAGCTATATTTCAAGTTTGCTTGGAATCGGACACCTATAACTAAAGTTACCACCCGGAAACCAATGTCAACATGTCTTTTAAGTCAGAAAAGGTCCATAACTCTGCCAAAAAATATCGAACCAAGCCCACTATCAATTTCAGCCTGTATTATGTGGTTATAAACCTATGTATAAAATTGTGTTTCATTTCATTCAGTCAACTAAAGTTATTGCATGAAACCATACTTGGGCTGACATCTGGACATATGTACAGACGGACAAGGGTAACACTTAATGCCCCTTTGCCAAATTGGCAGGGGCATAAAGATCTACAGTACAAATGAAAGCTGAAAAGGTGATTCGAAATACCCTATTTTTAGCATGTGAATAATCTCCAGTGCTGGTCAAATTATCTTCAATCCAAAATATTCCCCATACAAAATTGTTTGAAACTTCCCCACAATTGGTTAAAACATCCCCTACTTTGGTTAAGACATCCCCCAACACTGGTCAAAATGTGTCCCGGCATTGGCCAAAACGATCCTGGCAGGCATGTACCCTGACAAAAACATCCCCTTGTATTACTCAATCCAGTAACAAGTTTTGACCTGCATCAAACCTACTTAACACACCAATTTTTATTTGAAAATTACGATTTAAAAATTGTTATGTAATTTTCATTAAATACTATACACCTTTTCAATATGTATAGTAATTCCTTCGTAAGTTTCGAAAATTAAAATATTCCCTTAAGTGGAATTTTTTTTTTTTTTAAAGCATATCACATGACCACACCACTGGAATGAGCTTGTCAACCTGGTTCCAATGAGGGGTCACATGATTAGGTTTTGTTGAAATTTTCTGAAAAATTTAAGAAAAATAATTGAAATAAATTTTGAATATCGTGTATGTTGGGTAGAAGGTTAAAGCAGTCAGCTCTGTTTAAGAAGACAATTTAAAATTTATATAATAGAAAAAAGATATTGGTACATGAACTGTCATGGGTATACCTTAAAAGACGGGTCCAATACTAATATGATATAAAACATACATGTACATAAGAGACCAGAACAACTAATTACCTATTCTTTCTTCTTCTTCTCTTTCTTTTCTTTTCCTTTTATTTTCTGGCAGTGCATACTGATCCCTGAATTAGAAACAATCAGCAGTTCATACACAACCTTCAATTTTGAAAATGGGAGGTGAGCTGTACTCTTGAGTGCCTAATAATCATACATGTATGATTATTCTTTTTCGAACAAAATTACTGCCTGTATGATCCTTATTTGACCCTGTATGATTATTAATTTTCAGCAATCGACTGTTAAGAGCAGCTGCTTATCTCAAGAAGTACACCAAAACAAACTAGCAAGGTTAATGTACAAGCAAACACAGGATGCAATGGAAATGTTAATGGAAAGAGAGCTGGAAGCATATATTTGGGCTTCATTCTCCATAACTTTAAGACCTAGTACCCAGTGGATGTGCTTCATACCATCACTGAAACAGAATTAATTAGTCTATAAGGTTTTGCCTTGGTGCAATTTATGGGAGAGTGCCTACAGGCAAAACCTTATAGACTAATTAATTCTGTTTCAGTGATGGTATGAAGCACATCCACTGGGTACTAGGTCTTAAAGTCAAATCTATGTGAAAATTATGATAACCGAAAGTAATTTAGCCCATCACCACTTCAAGAGCATCAATCACCACTTCAAGAGCATCAGACGTCTGAAAACGGTTCAGAGCATAGCGGTTGGCTCATATCATGGAATTTTCCACCCTATACTATTATTCGACCCTGTACTATTATTAATTTCCAGGAAATTTTCCACCTTGTACTATTATTTTGCCCTGTACTATTATTAGGCACTCGAGAGTACACTGCTTGCTACCATTTGCAGTGAAGCACACTACTGTTGACTAGTGTTGAGTCCCGGCATTGGGAAAATAATTTCAAGAATAAGACTTACGGTAACCGCTCAGCCACAGATGCCCCAGAACTATGGCCGAATGGCCTATAACACTATAATGAAAACCTTGTGTTGAATTTGATGCCCACTATAGTCCATAAGGTTTTGAATTTAATAACATAATCAAAACATAACAGTCAAAAGCTATATTGATATATTCCATAAGGTCAATACAGCCACTAATATGTTGGAACTTTCTCAACAGAACCATACACATATGGATGTTACTTGAACTGGCATACTATACAAGTCAACTATGTATCTTTCTCTTCCTGCACTGATAAGATCCGTAACTAACATCATTTTCTGGAAAGCTCACACAGAGCTTTCCAGAAAATGATGTCAGATTCTGGTCTTGTCAGTTCACGAGCAGCAGTATACTTAGTTTATTGCAGTTACGTTACATCTTATTTTGATTTGTACTATAACATGCAAGTTCTTTTGACAACGATATCTGAATGGTTTTATTGGAAAATAGAGATATAGACAGAACGCGACGTGTGTTTGAATCGGTGGGCGTTTTACATAACGAGTTGGAATGGCATAGTCATATTTCACGAGAGACGTAGGCACGAGCGAAATATGATTACGCCATTCCGAGTTATGTAAAACACCCACCGATTCAAACACACATCGCATTCTGTGTTTATTATACAACCCATGCATTAAAATTCATTTAAATAAACAAATTTTAATTCCGATGTTTAAACCCAAAGGTGAAGAGTTTGTTTTGACTGAAGCTGTACTGATCAAATGGATCGATAAAAAATCAAAACAACCTTTTTGGAACCAGTGTTTGTTGAAATTCATATCGCTTTTTCTCTTCAGCTGGTGCCCATTCACGCCTAACCATTTGGTGGCTATTACTGTTAGTAAAAATATAAGAACAAATTTGTGCAGATTTACAAAACAGCTGGGAGAAACATTTTTAAAAGAAGTTCGAAGCCTCTCAAGATGTACAAAGATCTACCAAAATAAAGTTGACCAATTTAGATATAATTGGATCCACAAAACGAGATGGCCACGGGACTGGGTTAATGTTCTGGTTGGAAATGATTGGGTTTTTTAAAAATGTTATCTCATTTTTGGCCAACTAATTTTTTGTGAACAGACTTTATTTTGCTTTGGACATTTTCATTTTCACACTATGCGACAGACGGTCGATGATAGTATAACGAAATTTGGAAACTTTTCGAAGCGTAACTAACCGGTGAGGTAAAAAAGTTCTGGCTTGTATATCACCCGCTGAATACAGAATCATTTAGGTTCCGCTCCACAGTTTTCTAGGCATTTCCAAATATGACATGCCATACACTCTTTTCAAATGCAAATATTCTGTAGCTTAGTTATCTAACTCATAACATGTATTACATTTCCCAAATCCACGAAAAACATATAACACTATCTGACTAAGTAGAAATAAACAATCTGAATGTGGGTGGAATAATTTATTGTCAAAGGCCAGACTTCAACCTGAAAAATTGCATGAAAAAATGCCGAAACCAGTCATTTTCACCCACCGAGCAGCCTCAAAAGCAGAATTTTCCCACCAACCCCACCCCTGGAACAGAGCATCCCCTGTTCCTAAAATGCAAAAAAAAAATTATATGTTTCCGTCTCATTTTTTAGTTACTTGTCTGGTAACAAACCCGTGTAAAAATTACATTTTAAAAAATAGCCAATTTTTCGAAGCCACTGTTTCCCATAATTCATATGGTAATTTACCCCTATGTATCAAAATCCAACTTTGGGACCAAAACTTCAAATTCTCTTGTCCAACAAAAAGCCTAATGTAATCATATATCTGATACTAAAAATATATCTCAATTTTACATGGCCTTAGTTTCAACATATGCCCCATGTTTAGAATTTCACCCCTGTGCAATAGTGTGAAACTGTGGAGCGGAACCTTAAAGAGAAAACAAGAGTGATCTCCCCTTGGATTTCACTCAGGCAAAAGAATCTGGAGTCTATCCTGAGTTGAATGAACAAAAACCACAAGTCTCTATTTTCAACCAGTAAAAAGATACAGCATGGCCTTTCTGACTGCCGAATAGCTTTTGCAGCCAGTTTTCGCCTGATTTTCACAACCACACCACACCACCTCAACCCTCACATTTCTCAGAGCTACTTCAGAGAGCATTTTTGTTATTACCACCAGCCACATTGACTAACCAGGTCCTGCCAATAGCACTGTTAAATACAATCAAAATGTAAAACGATAAGCAGTGATAACCATAGCTTTGGGGGGGGGGGGGGGAGGGGTTGCTCTCTAGATATGAAAGCGTTTAACAGCTTGACGGATGGATGACATACAGACATGACACCAATGACCAAACTTAAAAAGTAGACACCATGACTGCAAACCTCTGGTCAACAATAGCAACCAGGCTGTCCATAACTGCATATATTTGCCATGAATACAAGGCTCGGTGTTTAGGAAAGGCAGTGCTCTACCTTAATGTTTTCGAAATCTTGACGAAAATTCAAAACAAGTGCGAAATTAGGCTACATCAATATATTTCTCCAAATTTCCACTTATTTCCATCCAGTTGTGCTGAGATATCACTTGATGAATGTTAACTACTACTAACAATTGCACACAAACCAAAAATAATGAAAAGTTTTTTGAAAAATGGTGTATTTATAACTCAAACACAAATAAGGAACTTCCTGGTTCAAGCATTGACACCGACGGCAGAATGCTCTTTAAGGTTCCGCTCCACAGTTTTCCAGGCATTTCCAAATATGACATGCCATACACTCTCTTCAAATGCAAATATTCTGTAGCTTAGTTATCTAACTCATAACATGTATTACATTTCCCAAATCCACGAAAAACATATAACACTATCCGACTAAGTAGAAATAAACAATCTGAATGTGGGTGGAATAATTTATTGTCAAAGGCCAGACTTCAACCTGAAAAATAGCATGAAAAAATGCCGAAACCAGTCATTTTCACCCACCGAGCAGCCTCAAAAGCAGAATTTTCCCACCAACCCCACCTACCCACCCCTGGAACAGAGCATCCCCTGTTCCTAAAATGCAAAAAAAAAATTATATGTTTCCGTCTCATTTTTTAGTTACCTGTCTGGTAACAAACCCGTGTAAAAATTACATTTTAAAAAATAGCCAATTTTTCGAAGCCACTGTTTCCCATAATTCATCTGGTAATTTACCCCTATGTATCAGAATCCAACTTTGGGACCAAAACTTCAAATTCTCTTGTCCAACAAAAAGCCTAATGTAATCATATATCTGATACTAAAAATATATCTCAATTTTACATGGCCTTAGTTTCGACATATGCCCCATGTTTAGAATTTCACCCCTGTGCAATAGTGCGAAACTGTGGAGCAGAACCTTATATCATAGAACCGATTCGATTGAATACAAGGGTTTAAAGTTTAATGGATGTGTAATAAAAAATCCCCCCCCCCCCCCTCCCGTGAGTGGAATGTAGTTTATTTTAAAAAAAAAACAAAACAACTTTCTTGGATCAAGTGTTAACTCTGCACACAGGGATTGTAAATGAAGAAAGTGTGTAAGCAGATGACAACTTTGTCAGCCAAATAATTATTTTTCCCTTGGCTTTTGTAAAGACAGTTAAAATATGAAATATGTTCATAACATATCAATGAATATTAGTTCTTGAGTTTATCATTAAATTAAGTCATGGCTGCTGAGAAGCAGCCATGGTTTAATATGACAATACACTCAAGAAATAATAAAGTGTGAAGAAATCATCTATGAAAAAGTTAAGGACGTTTGACATTTAAAGACTATTCAACTTATTTGCAGGGGTAACAAACCTGATTCTGGGAAGGAAGTTTATGCAGGTCACTCATTCTGTTGTAACTATTAATGTTTTTCAGCCAATTAAATGTTAATATTGGTGCTCAACATATCATCCTGTGACCATATAATGAGTACAGAGGTCCTTTATTACATGAAATTATGGGAGAACACTCCTAAGATGATGTTTGATGTCTTTCTGAGAAACATTGAAGATTCAAGTGCATCTTTAGGTAAATGACGTAATGACATCCATATTAACTTTCAAGCGTATTTTAAAAGCCTGACTTCTTTACATCACAAGAGACTTGTCTGTTGTGCAGATGTGTATTTGGTCAGACTCAAACAGACTCACAAAACTGTTTCTAAAGCAGTTACAGCTACACACACAAAGCTCCATAATGCGTGTAGAAGATATTAGGCAAAACCAGCTGGAGAAACAGTAATTTTTTCCAATCTTACCAAAGTAACACAAGTGCCTCATCCTGTTCTTTTTCTCAAGGCTGGGAAAGTAGGCAGATTTAGAAGAATCATAATAAAAGCCGTAAGAGAGTATAAAAATGACTAAAATCAAAATAATAACCAAACCAGGTTCATCAGGTGCCAATTTGTGTATGGTATACAAAACCTGGTAATCTGTATCCTGAACAGAAAAGTAAGCTAATGTCCAATTGCCGCCAAAACCTCCAGAAGTCAATTTCCTCTTTTCCAACACAATGGACAAGTATTGTGTTGGTTTTCTTTGCTGATTTTAAAAAAACAACTTGTGTATTTGGAAGATACTGAAGTGGAAATGGATTATTCTGTGCTTTTAGGATGTTATCTATGCAACCACTGGAGGATTCCAGGAAATTTCATTCAGGGAAGTGCTTTTAAAATTTCTTAGTCTATTTTGTTGATGAAACAAAATTTTGTCACCTATTTTCGTGCAACCTTTTTTCAGTCCGTAAGTGCTTTTGAGGCTTAATATGGATTGTTTAAACCTCTATTATTTTGCAGATAAAGGTGTTATCCACTTTTCTGTAATTTATTAAACTCCTTGATTTTCATGACGTCTTTTTTCACAACATGTGTAATGTTTTGGCCTGTTTGTTTTTACTCAGTGCTGGAATGCATTTGCTTATGACACTGGGTACTTTCTGCAGGCTATGACATTTTTTTTTTTGTTGGTATTCTCCCCATTTATTCAGTAGGAAAAATCTTTGTTTGGACGTAATTTCAAATCCCACCCCACCCCAACCCCCCCCCCCCCCCCCCCCCCAGCCCAATAGTAGGGGCTGCATTGGTTATTATTCACTTTTCTTGCCTCGACAATTTATTTATGTGATAATTATAAGTTATCTATTCTTGTTTAGGTATGTTACCAATAGGTTGTATCATTTTAGGTTAATTATTTACCACTTCCGGTCCTTGATTTTCAGTTGGCGGGCCACATTATTATTATTTATTATTTATTGTTGTTTAAGGTCACATACTTCTGCACAATGGCTAATCATGACCACAACATGGAGATAAAGTCAAGGTCAGTCAACCGTTTATACCCCATGTTGCCTATTTTAGAGGACTCGCACCCCAAGCATTAGTGACTGGGTCCTATTTTACCAGTGAAACAGAGCCTGTTTACCACAGTAAACAAGCACTGCTACACTTCCCGGGGTTCCCACGGGAAGGGGGGGGGGGGGGAGGGGGCCACATACTGGAAGTTTTGTTTGATACTATTGTGATAAGTGTTTACGGCCAATACTTTTGTGTCATGATATATTATGTTTTAATGCCACTATAGGTTTGTTATATTTACTTATCTTTTGACAGATTTCTCTGGTTAAATATTGTCACTTTGTCCTTGTTTTCATGGTTAACCTATATTTTGCTTTTTCAGGTACAGAATGACTCCTACTATTTTGTGAAATTGTTGCCAATAGAAGAAGCATGTTGATATAATTTTCTTCATATTGCGTGACCTACTATGGATACCGTCTGGTAATTCTGTCTGTTATTTCTGCCAGGGGTCATGCATCACTTGGCTCTAGAAGTCATGTGCTTATTTCTACGACTAATGGGTTCGGATGGCATTTTCCAGTGCCAACAGCACCTTCACCTCCAGCTTTCATTGTTCGTATTTGTGTAATACACTTGTTTTTTCGGGCCATGAGGCTCCAGCTGTTTCATCATCATCGGATATTTCCAAGGTGTCCAGGTATTCTGTTAGGGTACTAGCCCAGAGTCCTTGCACTTTGCGGGTACAAAGTCGGGAGACTGCGGTCTCACTGATCTCAGCACCTGTCGCTTCCTATGAGTATAGTGAGTGACCCTGCATTGAACTCGATATTCAATATGATATTTGTCCGAGGTCCTTATCTGGCATTGCGGTGCCAGGGACTGATGGGACTACAAAACCCACCTGCTCGGGTCAAAGTGTGAGAATAACTCATTCACATATTTTGTATTGTGTTCTGGTTATATGTTCATATCACTTTTTCATCATTTTCCCACATGACCCCATTCTTGGGAAATGCTGAATTGTTATTTACTACAGTGGTACCCTGTTAATTGAATAGCCACTTTGCCAATGAAAATTATTCAATTAACAGGAGTATTCAATTAACATGGATTGTGTCACTTTCCTGTATTCAAAAGATAAACTTAACATTTATTCTATTATATTTTGGGTTATTCAGTTAAAGAGATATCCATTTAAGTGGGCTCCACTGTATTGTCATTATAGCATCAATTCCCTCTCAAGCTTGAATATGGCCTCCATAATTTATTTTACTCATACATAATACTGATTACTCATGATACATTCTCCACCTATTGTTCATTCAGGGCACTTGTGTTACTTTGGTAAGACTGGAAAAACTACAGGTACTGTGAGCAAGCTCCCAAAGTGATACCCCCCGTGCCTCAGTTGTGGCTTTTTGGTACATTAAAATGTATAAGTTAGATTATCTCCCATTGGAAATGTCAGAACAGAATTATATTGCTTCATGCACATCTTCATATGGAGTTCTTCCATTGTGTAAACTTTCATGAAAATTCTTCAAACGGTTTAGGAGGAGTTGCGCATATAAGGATGGACAGACGGACAGACAGACAAACGGACGGACGGACAGAGTGATTCCTATATACCCCCCTCCCTAAAAAAAACCTTTGTTTGCAGGGGGTATAATTAAAAAATTTTACCAAATTTTACTTTTTATTATACTTACCAAAGTAACACAAAACTAGTGCCCACCCAGCATTATAGTAATATTATTTCTGCTGGCCTCCCAGTTATTTGTATACATGCATAATTGCCTATTAGACATTCGCAAATTGACTTCCGGAGGTTTTGGCGGGAAGTGGACAATAGATTGCTCTTCTGTTCAGAAAGCAGGTTACCAGGTTTTGTGTACCATACACAATTTGTTTTTACTTTAGTCATTTTTTTATAATCTCCTTAGGTTTTTCTTAGGATTCTTCTAAATCTGCCTACTTTTCCAACCCTAAGAAAAAGAAGAGGAAGAACCTGTGTTACTTTGGTAAGTATAATAAAAAATAAAATTCGTTATAAAATTTTAATTTCTTTTTTGAGAAATCAGGTTTCCCATAGCTACAAAATGAATGACAGGAATCACAGGATGAGTAGTTCCGGATGAGATACCCAATTAAGTGAGACAATTACGTTTTCAGGCATGGTGATGCCTCTATATGTTATGTTGCTGCACCTTTCATACCAAGCAATTATTTACTCCTGTGACCTTGACCTTCTCACTCAAACATGGTGTTGCCCATATATGTTATTTTGCCTTTATATGTTATGTTGCTACACCTTCATACCAAAAATTTATTTGAAGTTGTAGTGTCAGTAGTTCGGGATGAAAAGGCCGATTCTGTGAATTAGGTTTTCACATTCCTGTTACCTTGACCTTTGTCACTCCAGCATGATGTTGCTGTGCAACACACCTTCCATTGCTCTTTACCCTTGTGTGAAGTTTCATGGATTAAATCCACTCAAGGATTATAGGATTATGACTCCGGATGGATAAATACAGTCTGTGAGAGAATTAAGTTCTCATATTTCTGTGACCTTGACCTTTGCCACTCCAATGTGGTGTTGCTGTGCAACAGACCTTCCATTAGTCTTTTCCTCTGTGGGAAGTTTTGTAGAAATCCACCCAAGCATTATAGAATTATGGCTCTGGACAGACAAATACAGTCTGTGAGAGATTTAAGTTTTCCCATTCCTGTGACCTTGACCTTTGTAACTCGAGCCTGGTGTTGCTGTGCAAGAGACCTCCCATTGGTCTTTACCATTGTGTAGAGTTTCATGGAAGTCCAGCAAAGCATTAAGAGTTATGGCTCCAGACGGACAAATAAAGTCGGACAGATGGATGGATGGACAGACAGATGGATAGACTGACAGAAGGACTTATGATGCCTCCCTATCAGGGGCATAAAAACATCAATGATCATCTGTGCACTCTTCACTCTACTGATGCACAGTCTATAGGGATTCAAATGAAAGTGCCAATGACACTGTAGCTTAGCTTGTGTGTTGTGTTTGATGAAAAGGATAATGTTCAATGTTTATGAAAGGATTATGAAATAAGACAAGAATTGTGATAATTGGGAATATGTTCATTTCTGTTCCCTGTATGCTATGTTTATGATAAAAATAATATGAGGTGTACACTGTACTAAAGATCTGAGGGGTGGGTTAATATGACCTCACAGTTAATATATGTGGCCCTCACAGTTAACATATATCAACAAAATTACAATGAAATTATTCCAAAATGAGTCATCCTATCAAGTTACATTAAAATCCCTTCATAAATATGGCCTGTAGACTGTGCTAAAAGTTTTCGGGCTTCGGGCCCCTGTAGCCGTCAGTTTCCCAATTGCGTCCAAAGGGGACGTTCTCATCTAGACATTATATGAAGTCAACCTACCAAGTTACAATGAAATCCCTCCATAAATACGACCTTTAGACTGTGCTAAAGGTTTTCGGGCTCCAGGCACCTGTAGACATCACAGTTGACCAACCACGACCAAAAGGGGATGTCATCATCTAGGCATTATATGGAGTCAACCTAACAAGTTACAATATTTATTATTTATTTATTGATGTTTAAGGTCACATATTTATGCACAATGGCTAATCATGACCGTGACAGTTTTACGGGTGGAGGAAGCCTGAGTACCCAGAGAGAACCACCGAGCAACGACGAGCAGCTGCCAGCTCCCCAACATCATAACTCCGCACTGCAGCACAGGCAGGGTTAGATTGGTTGAAGACATGCGTACCATCGACGTGCAGTACGCCTTAGTACACGGCGTCATCATGCCCCCACGCGGGCAATGGAGATGAAGTGTCTTGCCCAAGGACACAACACAGTTGCCGCAGGTGGGATTCGAACCGAGGACCTCTCGGCTTGCAGCCTGCACCTCTGCCTACTGAGCCACCGCGCTCCCAACAAGTTACAATGAAATCCTTCCATAAATACGACCTACAGACATGCTAAAGGTTTTTGGGCTCGGGCAGCCATCAAGGCTGAATGATCGTGACCAAAAGGGGACGTTCTAATCTGGACACTATTTGGAGTCATCCTACCAAGTTACAATAAAATCCCTTCATAATTATGACCTGTAGACTGTTCTAAAGGTTTTCGGGCTTTGGGCCCCTGAAGCCGCCACAGTTGCCCACTCGAGTCCAAAAGGGGACGTTCTCATCTAGACATTATATGAAGTCAACCTACCAAGTTACAATGAAATCCCTTCATAAATATGACCTTAGACTGTGCTAAAGGTTTTCGGGCTTCGGGCTCGGGCAGCCATCATGGTTGAATGATCGCAACCAAAGGGGACAATCTCATCTGGGCATCATCTGGAGTGATCCTGCGAAGTTACAATGAAATCCCTTCATAAATATGACCCGTAGACTGTGTTCAAGGTTTTCGGGCTTCGGGCACCTGTAGCCATCACAGCTGACCAATCATGACCAAAAGGGGATGTCATCATCTAGGCATTATATGGAGTCAACCTAACAATGTTACAATGAAATCCTTCAATAAATATAACTTTTTGCCTATGCTAAAGGTTTTTGGGCTCGGGCACCCATCAAGGCTGAATGATCACGGCCAAAATGGGACGTTCTCATCTTGACCTTATTTGGAGTCAACCTACCAAGTTACAATGAAATCCCTTCATAAATATGACCTGTAGACAGTGCTAAAGGTTTTTGGGCTTCGGGCACCTTTAGCCGTCAAAGTTGCCCAAACATGTCCAAAAGGGGACGTTCTCATCTAGGCATTATATGAAGTCAACCTACCAAGTTACAATGAAATCCCTTCACAAATATGACTTGTAGACTGTGCTTAATGTTTTCGGGCTTCGGGTTCGGGCAGCCATCATGGTTGAATAATCGCAACCAAAGGGGACAATCTCATCTGGGCATCATCTGGAATGATCCTATGAAGTTACAATGAAATCCCTTCATAAATATGGCCTGTAGACTGTGCTCAAGGTTTTTGGGCTTCGGGCACTTGTAGCCAACACAGCTGACCAATTACGACCAAAAGGGGATGTCATCATCTAGGCATTATATGGAGTCAACCTAATAGGTTACAATGAAATCCTTCCATAAATATGACCTTTTACCTATGCTAAAGGTTTTTGGGCTCGGGCACCCATCAAGGCTGAATGATCGCGATCAAAAGGGGACGTTCTCATCTAGACATTATTTGGAGTCATCCTACCAAGTTACAATGAAATCCCCTCATAAATATGACCTGTAGACTGTGCTAAAGGTTTTCGGGCTTTGGGCACCTTTAGCCGTCACAGTTGCCCAATCATGTCCAAAAGGGGACGTTCTCATCTAGACATTATATGAAGTTAACCTTCCAAGTTACAATGAAATCCCTTCATAAATATGACCTGTAGACTGTGCTAAAGGTTTTCGGGCTTCAGGCTCGGGCAGCTATTATGGGTGAATGATCGCACGTTCTCATCTAGACATTATATGAAGTTAACCTACCAAGTTACAATGAAATCCCTTCATAAATATGACCTGTAGACTGTGCTAAAGGTTTTCAGGCTTCGGGCTTCGGGCTCAGGCAGCCATCATGGGTGAATGATCGCAACCATAGGGGACAATCTCATCTGAGCATCATCTGGAGTGATCCTAAGAAGTTACAATGAAATCCCTTCATAAATATGACCTGTAGACTGTGCTCAAGGTTTTTGGGCTTCGGGCACCTGTAGCCATCACAGTTGACCAATCACGAACAAAAGGGGATGTCATCATCTAGGCATTATATGGAGTCAACTTAACAGGTTACATTGAAATCCTTCCATAAATATGACCTTTTGCCTATGCGAAAGGTTTTGGGGCTAGGGCACCCATCTAGGCTGAATGATCGCGATCAAATACCAAGATACAATGAAATCCCTTCATAAATATGACCTTTTGCCTATGCTAAAGGTTTTTGGGCTCGGGCACCCATCAAGGCTGCATGATCGTGGTCAAAATGGGACGTTCTCATCTGGACATTATTTGGAGTCATCCTGCCAAGTTACAATGAAATCGTTTCATAAATATGACCTCTAGACTGTGCTAAAGGTTTTTGGGCTTCGGGCTCCTGTAGCCGTCAAAGTTGCCCAATCACGTCCAAAGGGGGACTTTCTCATCTAGACATTGTATGAAGTCAACCCACCAAGTTACAATGAAATTCCTCAATAAATATGACCTGTAGACTGTGCTAAATGTTTTCGGGTTTTGGGCTCGGGCAGTCGTCACGGTTGGCAGATCATGCCCAAATGGGGAAATTCGCATCTAGACATCATAAGGAGTCATCCTACCAAGTTACAATGAAATCCCTCCACATTAAACATGACCTGCAGACTGTGCTAGAAGTTTTTGGGTTTCGGGCTTGGGCAGCCATCACGGTTGATAGATCATGCCCAAAAGGGGACGTTCTCATCTAGGCACTATACAGAGGCATCCTACCAAGTTACAAAATAATAATAATAATAATACATAAATACGACCTGTAGACTGTGCTAATGGTTTTCGGGTTTTGGGCTCGGGCAGCCATACCGGTTGCCCGATCATGGCCAAAAGGGGACGTTCTCATCTAGACATGACCCCAAACCTGCATATGAAATTTCGTGACGATCAGACAAGAACTGCGGGGTGTAGCCCAGGCTAAAGGAAAATGTGAACAGACGTCACAGACTCACAGACTAACAGACTCACAGACTAACAGACTTCTGCACGCGTGATGGCAATAGCTTATCTTGACTATGTCAAGTTAAGCTAAATATATTATCTGATTTTTTTAATGAGCTTTTCGTAACAATACTCAAAATTGATTTAAAATTGATTTAATGGTTTAATATATGCAATGCAACCAAAAGTCAATCAGATAATTCTTCACAAGCAAAAAGATGGTAGCAGCATTACTGGATGCTGAAATTTGCTGAATTAGTTGTTTACGTACTAATTGTCAGATAGAAAGTGAAGTTCCATTAGTGTGAAGTCTTGGAATGCTACAGCTTATAATTCATGGTGTATTGTTCATCACACTTTCATACAAGCTTTCTATTATTTGGCCTATATAGGTTGCCAATACCTGCCAAGAAACAAATGCACAAGTACTTAAAATGTAACTTCAACTAGTACTGAAATGGTTAACCAGATAACTGGTTTGAAACCGGTTACCTACCGCACTGCATAAAAGAAAAAGTCAAATGGTTGTCCAAAATATTGATAGTGATCATTGTAGTAAATCTGCCGCTTCTCCTTTGGGACAGATTACACCTCGAAGCAGCGCTGTATATATTGAGAAATAATGGACTTTGGCATTCAAGATTCTGTTAATGATCGGCAATTTCCGTGAGTACTGAGTAACCGCAGAAACTATTCCAGAGTATGTATACAAACGAACGTTGTCGAGAACTCGACAACATTCGTTTGTATACATACTACAGAATAGTTTCTGAGAATACTGCTTTCCAATTCCTACAGTTTTGACCCCAGATTCAGTGAAAAAATGGCTACGGTTAACCAGGATATTATCCGGTTATAGCTCTCAGTTAGTCGGTTGTGAAAATGGGCCAACCATTTCAGCCCTAACTTCAACTTAACCCAATGATTGCATGTTGGGACATCTGTTCTATTGCAGTGAGAAATGAAAGTGTCAATGACACTGTAGCTCAACTTGACAAACTTGAACTTGGTAAATTATAAATGAAATGGCAAAATTGAAGATCATTGGTACCAATGTCATTTTTTTTGCCAGTGGCAACATATTTTGACAGAAACCGAAGAAAATCAACAGCTCCCATCTAGAGGCCTCCCCAAACAAGCATGCCAGGTTTCAAAGCAATCCGATCATAAATGTGCCCTGTAGGGTGTACAAAAGGGAAATATTGTGGTCTGACTAGACTAAATTCTAACAACGTTGGCCGTGGCAACATTTTTTGACGGAAATGGAAGAAAATCGATAGCTCCCATCTAGAGGTCACCGTAAATAAGCATACCAGGTTTCAATGCAATCTAATCATAAATGTGCCCTGTAGGGTGAGCCAAAGGGAAATATTGTGGTCTGACTAAACTAAGTTCTAAGAATGTTGGCTGTGGCAACATTTTTTGATGGAAATTGAAGAAAATCGATAGCTCCCATCTAGAGGTCACCCCAAACAAGCATGCCAGGTTTCAAAGCAATCCGATCATAAATGTGCCCTGTAGGGTGTGCCAAAGGGAAATATTGTGGTCTGACTAAACTGAGTTCTAAAAACATTGGCCGCGGCAACATTTTTTGACAGAAATTGAAGAAAATCAATAGCTCCCATCTAGAGGTCATCTCAAACAAGCATGCCAGGTTTCAAAGCAATCCGATCATAAATGTACCCTGTAGGGTGTGCCAAAGGGAAATATTGAGTCTTCTGACTAAACTAAGTTCTAAGAACGTTGGCCGCGGCAACATATTTTGACGGAAATTGAAGAAAATCGATAGCTCCCATCTAGAGGTCTCCCCAAACAAGCATACCAGGTTTCAAAGCAATCTGACCATAAATGGGCCCTGTAGGGTGTGCCAAAGGGAAATATTGAGGTCTGACTAAACTAAGTTCTATGAACGTTGGCCGTGACAACATTTTTTGCTGGAAATTGAAAAAAATCAATAGCTCCCATCTAGAGATCACCCTAAATAAGCATACCAGGTTTCAAAGCAATCAAATCATAAATGTGCCCTGTAGGGTGTGCCAAAGAGAAATATTGTGGTTTGACTAAACTAAGTTCTAAGAACGTTGGCCGCGGCAACATTTTTTGACGGAAATTGAAGAAAATTGATAGCTCCCATCTAGAGGTCACCCCAAACAAGCATGCCAGGTTTCAAAGCAATCCGATCATAAATGTGCCCTGTAGGGTGTGCCAAAGGGAAATATTGTGGTCTGACTAAACTGAGTTCTAAAAACATTGGCCGCGGCAATATTTTTTGACAGAAATTGAAGAAAATCAATAGCTCCCATCTAGAGGTCACCCCAAACAAGCATGCTAGGTTTCAAAGCAATCCAATCATAAATGTACCCTGTAGGGTGTGCCAAAGGGAAATATTGAGTCTTCTGACTAAACTAAGTTCTAAGAATGTTGGCCGCGGCAATATTTTTTGACAGAAATTGAAGAAAATCGATAGCTCCCATCTAAAGGTCTCCCCAAACAAGCATACCAGGTTTCAAAGCAATCTGATCATTAATGTGCCCTGTAGGGTGTGCCAAAGGGAAATATTGAGGTCTGACTAAACTAAGTTCTACGAACGTTGGCCGTGGCAACATTTTTTGCCGGAAATTGAAGAAAATCGATAGCTCCCATCTAGAGGTCACCCTAAATAAGCATACCAGGTTTCAAAGCAATCAAATCATAAATGTGACCTGTAGGGTGTGCCAAAGGGAAATATTGTGGTTTGACTAAACTAAGTTCTAAGAACGTTGGCCGCGGCAACATTTTTTGACAGAAATTGAAGAAAATCGATAGCTCCCATCTAGAGGTCACCCCAAACAAACATACCAAGTTTCAAAGTAATCTGATCATAAATGCGACCTGTGAGGTGTGCCAAAGGAAATTGTGGACGTACATACTAACGTACGTACGTACGTATGTACGTACGTACGTCGACGGACGCTAAGTGATGGCAATAGCTCAGCTTGACTTTGTCAAGTTGAGCTAAAAAAGTGATCAAAGTTGGAATTAGGCCCCATAGGGTTAATAGATTTTCTGAGGCACCAGTAAACTATTAAGAATCAAAAAGTAGGCCGATGAAATCGTCAGATGTGTACCCATACGCACAACTAGTAGAAAGCTGTATGACGGAGGGCCACCACGGATGCCGACATTATGTACACCATACAAGGTATGGGCACATATAGAAATGGATTGGAGGAGTGTCTAATTATTGATGGATAAAGGGTTAATATCTCCGAAGCAAATTATCAGATTTACATAAAAAACTATACAGCACAGCACATCACTAACCTGAATAAATATATAAAGTAACATGACAATCGGATTGATATTTTTTGAGTTATCTCATGCCAAAGGGATTGGAGGAATTTTCAATTTGAAGGATAAAGGGGGTTAATATCTCTGGATCAAATTATCAGATTTACACCAAAAACTATACAGCTCAGCACATCAGTAACCTGAACACAATTATAAAGTACTTTGACAATCCAAGCAATATTTTTCAAGTTATCGAATGCCAAAGGGCTTGGAGGAAATTTCAATTTGAAGGATAAAGGGTTAATATCTCAGGATCAAAATAACAGATTTACACCAAAAACTATAGAGCTTGGCACATCAGTAACCTGAACACAAATATAAAGTAACTAGACAATCCAAGCAATATTTTTCAAGTTATCAAATGTCAAAGGGATTGGAGGAATTTTCAATTTGAAGGATAAAGGGTTAATATCTCAGGATCAAATTATCCGATTTACACCAAAAAATATACAGCTCGGCACATCAGTAACCTGAACACAAATATAAAGTAACTAGACAATCCAAGCAATATTTTTCAAGTCATCGAATGCCAAAGGGATTGGAGAAATTTTCAATTTGAAGGATAAAGGGTTAATATCTCAGGATCAAAATAACAGATTTACACCAAAAACTATACAGCTCGGTACATCAGTAATCTGAACACAAATATAATGTAACTTGACAATCCAAGCAATATTTTTCAAGTTATCGAATACCAAAGGGATTGGAGGAATTTTCAATTCGAAGGATAAAGAGTTAATATCTCGGGATCAAATTATCCGATTTACACCAAAAACTATATAGCTCAGCAAATCAGTAACCTGAACACAAATATAAAGTAACTTGACAATCCAAGCAATATTTTTCAAGTTATCAAATGCCAAAGGGATTGGAGGAATTTTCAATTTGAAGGGTAAAGGGTTAATATCTCAGGATCAAATTATCCGATTTACACCAAAAACTATACAGCTCGGCACATCAGTAATCTGAACACAAATATAATGTAACTTGACAATCCAAGCAATATTTTTCAAGTTATCGAATGCCAAAGGGATTGGAGAAATTTTCAATTTGAAGGATAAAGGGTTAATATCTCAGGATCAAATAATCCGATTTACACTAAAAACTATACAGCTCGGCACATCAGTAACCTGAACACAAATATAAAGTAACTTGACAATCCAAGCAATATTTTTCAAGTTATCGAATGCCAAAGAAATGGATATGGACGCCGGACGGACAGATGGACAGACAAAGGATGGACGAACGACGGATGGTCACCCCGGATGTCAGCATTATGTGTACCATACCTAGTATGGGTACACATAAAAATGGTATTTCAGGCATTATTGCAAGCCATAAAATTTGAGAGGGACAATTTTATTGTTCCTCTGGTGGTTATCTAAATGAAAAAACAGATAACCGAAAAGTTGTTCGTCTGGAACTACAAACAGTTTGTCAAAAAGTTGGCTTATCACCTTAGTTGATAGCAATGTTTTATAATGTTCCTGTGGGAAGACCCCTTTCTTCAATGCTCAAACTCCCCAAGACAGATGATGCACTCTGTGCTTGCTGCAGATGCTTTTGAAATCTATGAACCATCTTACAGCAGGGTTCCTGCAGCTAATTAATAAGTGGATTTCAGACTTTTCAAGGCCATTTCCATGCCCTATTTAAGGTTTTTCAAGCCTTCATAGAAGTAAAAATCAAGGTTTTTCAAGGTTATCAACTAAAAATCGAGAGTCCAGTACCGGCAGAAATATGTTGTTGGATAATCGCAGGAACATTTTGATGTTTTTTATATTTTGAAAGATTGTTTTCAAGGATTTTCCAGGCCACTTTTGGAGTTTTGGGGGAAATTCAAGGACTTTCCAGGCCTTGAAAATTCATTTTCGAATTTAAGGCTTTTCAAGGTTTTTCAAGACCTGCAGTAGAGCTGAAACAGTTAATCGATTAATCAATGATCAACAGCTTGATCGATTCAAAAAGTAATTGATCGATTAACCGTTGCTTTTGAACTACTGTATCATATGGGTTAACAAAGGAACAAACTTGCTCCAAAACAGGCAAACATTGTCACACTGACTCACAACGATTATCTGAGACAGACTAAAGCATGTAAGTTACTTGCTGACATACGTGTTTACTTGCATGACCATAATACTGTATCAGAGGCTGGAAATGGTCATCCTTAACCCTTTAACCATTGTGGGTAGCAGACGATACTTGCAAAATAAATTCATGGATTACTCAGAATTTTCAATTTTTGTCTCAAAAACATAGCTTAGGGCACCTCATTTGAACGAGCTCAAAGAGCTCGATCCATTGAGGGGTCATACGCTATGTTTTTGAGACAAAAACTGAAAATATAATAAATTTGAATGGAGATTTTTGTATATAGGCCTAGTCAGTTTTGTTTGTTACGTTGGGTAAAGGGTTCATGCTGTAAATCATCAAAGGTATGGCAGTTATTCAGATATCTATTTGGACAAGTGATTAATCGGTTAACCAAGGTTAATCCACCTGATTAATCGATCAAGAAAACCACTTAACCATTTCAGCTCTAACAGGCAGGAACCCTGTACAGGAGAGCCATCGTGGACGGGTTAAAATCCATGGCTTGTCATTTTTCCACGCATATAATTGCCAGTTGATCCAGTACGACACCCAGCAAAATTTCCACCAATGAAGCACCAGAATTACCCCGGTGCTTCATTGGTGGAAATTTTGCTAGGTGTCATAGTGGATCATCTCTGAATTGTATGAGTGGAAAAATGCCCACCCACAGATTTTGACCATCCACTCAATATTACAAAAAATATTCAATGAGACTGGTCAATGTTACAAAATTAAAACCAATCCAAGGGTCAGCCAAAACTGGAATAAAAGTGAGCCATCACCAGTAGGACTTTTACATGTTCCTCGCAACAGAATGCCTCCCATTTTAGTCCACTTCAAGATGCTCTGGACATTGTTTCACACTATTATTATAAGCCTATTGATTGAAAGTATTAAAATAACTAATAAATATGACACAGTTGCAGCTTGTCCTATGGGCCAGGGTGTCCAGAGGACAGGACAACCCCTCCTCCCTAGTGGGTGGGTGGAGGGGACATTGGAATTGTTTGATTGCTCAATTTTCACACAATCTGCTAATTAACTCTTTGCCAGTAAATATAAAGAAATTGATGCAATGCCAATTATCGAAAGGAAAATGTGTGGTATTCAGTTCAGTAATATTTACCTCTCATTAAGAATCATAAAGTTGAGGATTCTGCTTCTTTTGGCACCAATTTCCAACATTTTCCACACCCGGGCGACGCTCAAGTTCCTATGGCAATGTGTTAAGTTTTGCACAGGGGCCTACCACAGACTCGAGTTGAGACCACTTATTTTAGCATATCCATGACAAGCCCACAATAAAGGATGTGCATTCCCCAACAGGAATGGGGGGGGGGCTAGAACCTCCCGGGGGGGGGGGGGCTAGAACTTCCCGACGGTGGGGGAACTATCTCCCCCTACCCCACGCGCCCTGCTCTCAAAGGCACCTGATTCCGGCCATTTCATGAAATAAAAAAGGCTTCGAAAAATACCACTTCCATATTAATAAACGTACGCCTACATTTATTGTATTTGTAAATTGTATGGGAAGATGGTAAGTTTTTCTCTGTATTTTTGTTTCGCGAAGTGGCTGTGCTTCTCTTCAACTTTCCCATTTTTTTTTAGAAAAAAAATAATGTAACACGACAAATGTCGTTTTCTCTGACTGGTTGAGAATAATAACACATGCTATACGTTCATGACAGATATTCCTGGCGTGGCAACCCATTTTCAGTCTCAATCTTCCGCCACATTCAGAACCGACCGATTCCATTTAGAATCTGCAATCTTTCAATCCAACTCCAAACAGTTATCCCCCTTCGTGTGTAGTAGATCAACACTCCGTGGCAGTAGCATAAAGGAAGACAACTGATTGGCGTGTGCTTCTCCTTCAACACGCCTTGACATGAGACCAAATTAATCGTAAAAAGTCACCGAGTGTCGAAAGGGGCTTGCCTGATAGCGTCCCTGCGCGCCTTTGGCGCGCAAAAACCATTCCGTCCGTGTGCTTCAAAATATGAAAATTATACCGCTGGTTGATGCGGGTGACCTGAAATTGTATCTGTCAAACATCCACGGAGTGCGAATTGCAGCAGTGAAGAATGCCTTATCACAGTATTATTCACATAACGAGAGAAAGTCTCTATCATAAACATATCTTTGCAATTTTTTTTTTTTTAAAAGAATGTTTTTGACAAACATTATAGAAGGGGTACATGTATCGTCAATATTGTGTATGTATGCTTGGTCGCTC